>CAKLNU010000233.1:0-380000 GCA_922788865.1 Poeciliopsis turneri | reverse complement strand
TTAAATTACAATTATTTTAAATTAAATATTGGGATGTTAGTTTTCCATTAACTAGTATAGAGTAAAATTAACATTTTATGAATAAATCTACAAAAGATTTTTACTACATTTTTCCAGAACACTTCTCTTTAAAGAGATGGAGCTACTGGTGTTGAATAGTGGCCCAAAAAAAATGGATATCAAAGGTGCAAGTTAAAGATTTGGGATTTGCAAATAGTTGGCTAAATGTACCACAAACATCTGTGTGGGAGGTGAAGAGCATCATGCTCTTTTTACATGGAAGCAGCCTAAAATGTGTTGGCTTAGCTTGACTTAAGAGTGAAAAAGTGTCCATTGAAGGCCAGACCCATATGTAAAAGGTGGAAAACTTCAACAATGCAATGCAAAGTTAAAGTGAATAACTACAAATTAGGGTGCATTTTTATTTGCAAGGTGCTCTTCTAACAGGCAGATTGCAATTGCCTTGTTTATGTCTAAACAAGGCTGTTTAGACATAACTATAAAAGCATAATCCCATCAGTGGAAAATGATGTAAAGTAGATTTGGAGTGAATTAAATGTAAATATATTCAGAGATTGAAATTAACTATTTAGAATAGCAGCAATTAAATTGACTTAGAGGATTTTTACCATTTAGGGAAATACCTCTTGCCCTACCTATTAGCAGTGCTTTGAATGGGCCAAATTGCTGAAACAGTTACAGCTATACTGTGTATCATTTTGGAGCTCTGAAATAATACTAATGTGAACAGGAACTAAAGAGTTTTGGATTTCATTAATCAATTGTGAAACTGTCATCTTTGACATTTAAAATGAATCTCCTGATATGTTAATTTTTCTCAGCAACTAAATCATGTAAAAAGAGTTTTATTTGAGCTGATTGGGAGCTAAACCTGCAATAATACATGTCATGTAAGAGCTCAGGTCATAGGAAGTTAAAGCTATTGAACTTAACTTTAAACTGAAGATTTTCTGAAATTAATTTTTTTTCCTTCTGCATTTCTAAGCTGTGGGATTAAATAGAGAATAGCAGCTGGAGTGCATGTTGCAGTGTGTGAGGCTATTCCTCATAGAAGACTGGACTGCATTTAAGACTCCCGAGTCCTGGAGTCACCTTTCCCACGTGCTGTTCCTATAGGCGGAACCTGGGAAGGCTGATACGTACCGCGCCCCTGGTTTAAAAAACACACTGTCCGTTAACACCGCAAGGTGGAACCAGCATGCCCAGGAAGCAGAAGAGTTCTCCGTTGATTCTCTACTGGTCTGTGTTGAAGCCTGGCAGCCTGGAAATTCATTGACTCACCTTAGCTTCCCAGTGCAGAGTGAAATGCAAACTAGTAGATCTCCACCAGGTTGTTGCAGTTGGGTCCCCCAGAAGCATGCGCAAAGCAGCAATAGCAAGATGTTGCTATTCAATCATTCTCCCAGGGAAGAAGAACCTGGACCAACTCCTGCCTTCCAGATCTCCAGGCACCTGCTGGGATTCAAACCACCACCCCTGAAATGAGAGGAAAGAGCAATTCTAGTGCCATCATACACCGCAAGACCCCTAGAATGCTCAGTATCAGCAAAGGGTAATGACACCATCCACAAAATGAAGAGACTTACCCAAAGCTGTTACCATGGGATTCATCTCAGCAGGCAGCAGTTCAACTATGAACATTTGATTGTGACTCATGGTGCAGATTTCCGAAATGTTTTAGCTCCTTCTAAAACATCTAGTTTCATGGAGGAGTTCATGCTTATAACAACAGTAAATGGTTTGTTAGGGATTGCAGCAAAAACAGCCAAACTAGAAGCTGAAATCTGAACCCCCACCGTGCAATGCATTCTGGGTAATGCTGATGTTGCTTTTAAAGTCCATTTCTGATGTTCAGAATGCTGTTTACATATTTCTCAGACATGAGATTTGAGATTCTGGTTTAGAAACATTTTGAAGAAAAATGAAATCAAATAATTGGTTAAAAAGCAGAGATTCACAACTGCAATTGCAATTAGCCAGAGACTTTCCAGCTCTGGCTAATTGCTGAACATGGCGCAGGCCACTGGTCAATAGTCATTAAATAGTCATTTTTAATGACTATTGAGAAAAACACCTTACATCTAAACAGGCGATTAAACATTTGAAATGGCTGAAAAAAGTTTGGGAGGCGAACCCTACCCCAACCCATTTGCATGACTTTCGTTCCGGGTGCGAACCACCTCGATGGACATGCCTAAGCCTAAGGTGACTGGCTTCTGAAATAAGCCTAACAATGAATAATTTCACCTTTTATTACCTTAATACAAGGCCTTTTCTAAACACAACAACCTCAAAGTTCATGCCTAAACTTAAGGTCACGACCCCCTGGCCTAAACCTCACTGTGGATGCTTTGACCTTTACGACCTTAACACAGGGCTGTTTCTAATCCTGACCGTCTCTGGAGATACACATGAGTTTCCACTGATCAGTAACATTCCTTCCACTTCAGAGAAATAAATGCAGTTTCCTATGGTTTTTCCTAAAGTTTGGGATCCGTTTCACTTCAGAAAACTGAATACAGTTGGATATGAGACTTTATAACGGTTGTGAAGTTTTTCTAGTGGTATTTGGGAGAGTATAGCAGCTTATACTTTACTTTTTTATTAGTTTACTCTTATTAGTCCACTCTTCTCACCTGTCCCTTCAGTCTAGGCTGACAGGACTGGGGGACAGAGAGCTGCAGCCTGATCCTATCCCGGCGGGGGGATTCGCAGTCCAAACAGACGGTTTCCCCTGTGCTCTGTCTTTTCCCAATATTCTTTAAGTGGGGTGATGGGATAGATTAGTAATTTGATTTTTATTAGAAATTTTAATCCTTATTTTTCCCATTTTAACTTTTTATTTTTAATTATGAGGCCTACTTCAGCCTTCACTCTTTTTTTCTGGGCCCTTTACAAGGTATTTTTACTGATCTGTTTTTAATTGCAATAATTTCCACCAGTTTCACTTGCTTTTGCTCTTCTGGAGATTTAATTCTTATTTTAAAACTCAGTTTTTCTACTGGAGCACTTCCATTTGTTTGTTTACACATGTTTTTTTTATATATATTTTGCTTAATTGAGCTTTTAATCTCATGTCTGAGCTGCTGCAGGGAGCGGGAACTAGAGAAAAGGGGTTTGGAACTACAAACATGGCCGCTCCATATCCCATCACGCTTTGCTGGCAGCTGCACGCGGTAGCTCTGCTTACGCAAACACGAGGGAAGACTGAACCGTGACGGCTAGCTCCGGATGAGTCTTTCGGTATTGGATGAATTATGTGCTTTTGGTGTCACTGAATACCAGAATAATAAAGATTATAAGACGTTAATTTCATTTAACTCGGTCTTAAATCAGGTTTTGAAAATGTCTTAAGATTAAAAGCTTTAACTGAGATCGAGTCTGAGCTTCTGCCCAATGCAGGGACTACAAAACGTTTTTAGAACTACAAACATGGACGCTTAATTTCCCATCATGCTTAGGGGTTCGGACTTAAAACCGTTTTTATCTCGGTAATTTCGGTAGAAACCCTGTTAAACGTTATACTGTTGGATTAAGCAAGACCTCTTCTTTCAAACCACGTTAATTAGAACATGCTTTGTAACGTTTTAACACGATCAAAGTACCGAACGGGCAATCAGTTTGGCCTATAGAACTCCATATCCCAGTATGCTTTGGTGCCCGCGCAGCTGCAGACGGACATTCTGCCCGGGGAGGAGGCTCGAGGTGGAGCTGAGCCTGCGACTAACGCTAGGTGAGCATCGTTCTGCATTCAATTAATCCGTTTACCTGTTTTTGCATCCACTAAAAACTGTAAAAATAAAGATTCTACAATTAAAGTTCGATTTATCCCGGTTTTTAAACCAGTTTATGTGGTTTTTCTAAAATTAAAGGTTTAATTAAGTAGACCAAAAACGCTTTATCTCAGTGAAATAAGTCAAAAATGCACTAACGTGTAATTTTCAGCAAAATCTTAAAATGTCAGCTTTATAATCGTTGAAACAGTATAGAAATACGGAGCAGCAGTATATTTTGGTTGTTTTAAAAATGTCTGTTTTATGAACATAAAACTATCTAAGGCCAAAAACGCTTTTGTTGTGATCCGTGTTTTTCTGTTGTGTTTATTTGAGTTTTCTGTGTCCTGAGTATCCTCCTGTCTTGTTCCCTTAATTACCCTCAATGTATTTAGTCCCTCCTGTCTCCTTTGTTTCAGCGGACGACTTCTGTTGACTGTATTTGTTGGACATTTTTGTATTAAACATCCACCATTCACCTTACCTGGGCCTCCAGCATCTGCCTCACCACCTCCACCACACCAGCATATGATAGAAGGACCTGACCAACAAGGAATACGGTGAGGCAAAATTACATCATAGGCCGAGAGGAGAGTTTTTGGGACACTGTTGAAGATTATCTGGCGGTGGTGGAAAGCCCATATTGGGCTCCCCAGCGTTTGGGCATGGCAACCTGCCTGCTTATCATGTTGGATACATGGATCCCGCTACTTCCGGGCCTGGGGCTGGTGGAGCTGCGACAGGAGGCAGAGTGGCAATTCCAGACGGCAACCGCCTTGCTGAGGGGCGGCCCTTTGCCTCCCAAGCCGGACTTTTGCTCTGACAGCCAAACCACCGCGTCTCCGGGGGCGACTCCAGCTACAGCCCCAGCTCCTCGTGCGGCTCCGCCGGCCACCGTTCCAGCCCCGGCGGACTCCGCTCCTGCTCCGTGCCGGCCCCTGCGAACCCTGCTCAGGCCCCTGCGGACCCAGCTCCGGCAGCCTCTGCTCCTCGTCCCGCTGCTTCCCAAGAGACTCCTAGCGCTCCCCCAGGGTCCACTTTCAATGTTTCCGACTGTATTACAGCCTGTCAATGCAAACGTGCAGCATAAAACCTCCTAGTATTTTTTGGAGAACATGCATTTTCTTTTAAAGAGTTGTCACATTATTAAAGATGAGTTTAATAATTTGTCACGTTACTAGAAGCAGAAAGACCTGTACCTCTCAGATTCTACTTTTGATGCTCTATAAAAACCAGACTGATGCTTCCAGATACATTTCAAGGTAATTTTGTTTAGAATCAGTAAGTGATGTCTTCAGAATCCTGAGAATATTAACTACTGTCTGCAAACTTCTAACAGCCAAAAGCTGTAAAACCTTAAAAAATGTTTCAAAAAGTTTTCGCTATTTGATTGGCATGTGTTTTTAAAAACTTTGTACTATAAATATTAATATTTGCTGTTGTACCTATGTTCTGTGTTATAAAAATGTTATTTAATGAAAAAAGTTTCTACTAGGGTTTTCTTTCCTCCACTATTTAAACATAAGAAAATAAAAAGAAAAGTTGCCATTAGCTGTTAGCAACACGCCGCTACAGGGGCTTTGAGTGCTGCGAGAGTCTTTCTTCATGGTAACGTCATTTCTCTTCTTTCTCACAGTTAAGCTCTATTTTGTGTAGGTCCAACACATAAAATCCTACTGAAGTCCATGTGGCTGGAAGTGGTTAAATCACATGAAAAATAAACCACCAGTACACACCAACACACTCTGGATTGCACGCAATAGTTTATTTTATTACTGTGATTAATATTTGAAGGATTGCCGATTAGTGGAAAGAGTAGCTAGAGGCTAATTTAAGGTTAGTTCAGCAGGCTGTGAATATATGAAGGTTGGTAAAGTGAAGGTGCCTATTTGTGTGCACGTTAGTTTCTTGAACCAAAAGCAGCACCAGGTTAAATCTTAAGATTTCAAACTGGTGCTTTGAAAATACTGCAATGGCTACGGTATTAAAATAAACTAATATTTAGATAAATAATTTACTGTTTTATTCTCAGCTAGAATTGTTTCCATTCTCCTCTTGTTTCTGGTATGGTTCATGCATCGAGCGTCACAGAGCTCCCAGTGACCCGAACTCCAAACCAGCCTTCCCAGTAACTGGTGTCACATCCTCCATGTTCGAATAAGATGAAACGCATTCCAGGGCCGTAGTCATAAAACGTATGAGTGACCTGGAGATGAACAAGGGAAGGGAAAGCGAACTGTTGGTTGTGCAGTTGCTTGGATAATACGTTCTCTGCAGGATGTGTTGGTGTTATTTTTCTATTAGAGACTAAAGCATCTGAAAACCTGTCTCCATGAGGAGTCTGCCTCGGGGTCCAGAGTCTCCGGATCATGAATATATTCCTTTAGAACTGTTTGATTCTCATCCAGCAGACAGGATGTCATCTGATAGGTGCAGCCACAGTCGGTCCTGCCACAGAACCTGCAGGATGACATCACAAGCTGTGTTTCCACTGATGATAAAATTATGCGAATTGGAATTACAAAAACAAATTTACTTAAGGAACACTTGCAACTTGGTGGGAGGGGATCATGCTTTCTAACCATATTGACATATTGAGATGTGTGTATTTTGCAAAGTTGCAATGGAAACACTTTTTTTCTAGTCGCACAGATTTGTGTGCAGCAGCAAAGTTTTAATTTGTGGGCTCTGGCCTCTGGACAATGCGTAGCTGGATCCACCAGGGCTCTCCAAGCCATCTCACCAGCCTCCTGAACACCTTGCTGGTGAGATGTTCAGGGAACATCCCATCAGAAGGACATCCAAAGGAAGTCCAGACTATGACTTTGTTTCTGGGATGAACTGGGAACATAATGGGATTCCCCAGGATGAGCTGACCAAGTGGCTGAGGAGAGGAAAGTCCATGTCTGTCAGTGTAGGCTGCTGCCTCTGTGACCCGACCCCAGATAGCTGAAGGATCCACCTGTATTCAACTGGATTTCTTGACACTGCGAACTGAGAAATAACTTATTTCGCAATAAGTTTCACAATTGCGTTTTGAACGTATTTCTAATGAAAATGCAGATACTGTAACCGACAGCTCACCTCACTAAGTGTTGTAACACATGATAGTCCGGTAGTCGTTTCTATTTGGGACTAAAATTGTAATATTTGCTTCATTTTCAGCTGGTGTGGCTTGCTTTCACATTGGACTCTGTCAAATGATCCAAACTAATTGAAAGACCTCATCTCCTGTGGTGGCGCTGTACCAAGATACACTGAAGGAAACAACACAAAAACCTTAGAAAAAGAGCAGCACCACTTCCTTCTTCACAAAAGAAGAAGGAAGATCATCAAAATGGAGTTTTAAATAGTTGTAGGATTTTTCTAGTCTTTGGTAGAAATCTAATGCTGGACTGTTGCATTTATTCCAGACCCAGACTGTTTCCTGCTTTTGGATGAGTCACCAGTCCACTTGCATCCACATATGTACTCGAGCCGAATCCAGACCGAGGATTTTAGGCGGGTTTGGGTTTTTTTGTTTGTTTTTGGTCTGCATCAGAGTTGGACCGAGTATTCACACCTCGCCAAACAAACCGAACTAAACAGGGCTGGTGCGAATGCATCCTGATGCAAAGAGTCTGTCTTACCTGTGTGTTCAAGTCTTACCAGTCTTTCACTGTGACAGGAGGCTGAGCGTCCAGCTGCTCTGGGCTGTAACCCTCCTCTATCAGGTCGATCACCTGCCTTTTTAGACAAAGCCTGGGATAATGCATGGGGACAATTGTTAGCAGTTAGCTAAATCAGGTTCAGTGGTGGGAAGCGCTAACTCAAACGTTAGTTGCTCTAACCTGAATGCAGTAATTACAAACATGAGTTCTGCTGACACTAAAGTATGACACCAACAGTGTTTAGAAGAAGTTCATGCTAAAGCACTAACTTCCATTCAAATTATAACTGCCATTGAAAGACTACAACTCTTGAGCACTAATTTAGTTTTGACTTTATCATTTATATGTTCTATATTGCTCATGGATATTGGATTCTGGTCTATGTCTTGGAATCTGTTGCCTGTGTTTTATTTGGTTCTTGTTTGGTTCTTCTTAGTTATCGGACAAAATAAAACTTGAGGAAAGAAAATGGAAGTTCTGCACAAACTGTCTTCACCCACTTCATAGTAAGAATATGTGAATTAACTTCTAACTACTTAAAAATAATCGACAATCAAAACTTCAACACAGATCTCAAACTTTCAACAAAAAATTTAGAAAAGAGGTAAGTAAATTAGAGCCTTAGTATTCATCTGGAAAAAATGAATTGAAGAGAAGCTAAATACGCTGAACATTTTCAAAGTTAGCAAAAGTGCTAAGGCTCTTAAAGAAAGAGCTTCACTGTGAGTGCATTTGCAGATGAGTGAAAGTGTATCCACCGCTGAGGAGAATTATAGAACCCGAGTTCAGGTGGTGCATGAGACATTAGGCGTATTAAAGATGGTGCTAAAGACGGGCAGATCTGAATGGCAGCATAACATGCTTATTTACATGTGGTATAACTGTCTTATACTGTAACACAAATGGTAACAACCACTCACTCAAAGGAAGTCGCAAAATATTTGGTCACTTCTTCATTGCAGAAGTCATGGCCACAGTCTCCTGGCATGTCCTCCACTTTCCACTGGTTCCCACCGTTTTCTGTCAGCTCCCAGGATTCCATCTGCTCTAAGAGGAAAATTCAGTCTCAAATGGCTGATTGTAGCACCATGTAGCTTATCTCTAAATTAAGAATTAATCTTTCAATCTCCAAAACACCAGAGCTTACCTTTTCACTTTCGGCCAAAATACAATTGGCCGTCATGTAAAGGTTATTTAAAACATGTATGTTTTGGAGGTTTGATAACACGTGAGGTACAACCTCACTCACTAATTCAAATTGCTTTGTGGGTTAATTGGTCAGGTGTTGATAACCAAGATAAAAACTCAAAATATAAAGTATATTTTTTGATTATTAGTTCTTTAGCTCAAAGCAAAAAACATACAATATGTACAATGCTAAATCTGTACATCTTGTAGAGATTTACACACCAAAAAGGTTCACCCTGTCCACCATGACACTGTCTTATATGAAGCTTATAAACTGTAGTTCCTCAAGGCTCTGTTCTTGGATCTTTTCCATGTAGGGCCAACAGTACTGTCTCGCTGCTCAGAACGTATTATGTTACAATATATCCTGCTGTTCTTATGCTAATGACACACAACTCTAAATGTCTGTGTCTTCACAACCCCTTACAGTCTAGTGTTGTCTCCTTTATACATTATTGGTGCAGTTTGGAACTGCATAAGAGAAGAAACAAAAAGACATGTCACCATTTCCACAGGGATTCCTCAGCAGGTTTCTAGCCATGGTTACTGGTTCAATATGGGTTTTCAAGGCCTGCAAAGAAAAACACATTAGATTGCGAGCTAAATATGCTTGGTTTGTTGTTTATGAAGAGTCTGCCGCGCAGACAGATTTCCAAAACTAATATCTGGTGCTCTGATTCAGCACACAGCAGACAAAAAGCAAACGGGCGAAAGCGGAGGTATTTGGTTTCTGAATAGGAGGCATCACATAGGATCACCCCGGGTTTAAACAGATCAATCTCTGTAGGACAAACAACCCCCAAAATACCAAATCAGTTCCACACTTTAAAGAACCAGTCACACAAAATATAATTTATCTACTAGCCTGTCAAAAATCAAGGTTGTATTAAACATTAGTGTCCACTATACAGAAAGTTTGCTTTGCTTTATACAGTTCAAAACAAGGACAGAAAAATGCTGAATCATCTGTCACTGCAAACCCAAAGAAAGCATTCACATGATCAGTACACATGAATATTAAGCTCTACTTTATCTAACTGCACAAACTATGACATGCGTTACTCACAGCTAGAAAATGACAGACACTTTTCTGGTTCCTGGATCCTGTAGTTTACCTCTGCAGACCAGCAGCCTGAGCAGAGGCTTTTATACACTGAAGGTCTGCAGAGGAGAGAGAGGTGCAGAGGAGCAGAAACAGAAACACTAGAGCTGCAGGAAGTGACAGTCAGCAGCATTCAGCAGACCGCCACACATATACACTCAGCACTAATGGAAGAGCCAACATAGCAGCTGCAGCAGAACAATCCAAGACCTGGATTAGTATTATAGCAGATACATTAGCAGAACAGGTCTGCGTTGGGCTAATGACCGACCCGTTATACCCAAATAATAAAGCTCGAAGACTGAGCTAAGACTGTCCTCCTGGTTCTGATTGGTTGTTTCTGGTGCATTTCTTTAGCCAGCAGTAGCAGCTCTGGGAGGAGATGGATCTTTTCACAGATTATCTGTTTCATAGCAAACTGTCATGACATAGTGACAGTTTTAACAAACATAAAAAAAAACATGTTTTTGTTAAAGTTATATTCTGCAGCTTGAACAAAATGCAATAACATAGCATTTCTTTAAAAGTCTGGATTGCTTCATGTATATTGTGCACATTGCCTGTGACTGTTGCTGGTGGGGAGAGACAGTTCAATAAGCTAACATTTCTAATAAAAACAAAAATTAAGCAACCTGTTTGCTGTATTTTATGTGGACCATTTCATATAAAATTCACTCGCAGTGAATATTATGCTAGTATTAGAATTGAACCAAAGAAAACAAGGCCGATGCAAACCTTTGATGGGTCAGATAGACTGAAGAAACTGTAACAGCAGCTGTGAAAGGGGGGCCGTTGGGTTTATTTTGTTCCCCAACCTGCAAGAATCAACCAAAGATACCAATTACTTTTCCGCAGAAAAGGGGAGCAGAGCCAGACACGAAGAACCGTCGCTAAACACTGTCTGGTATCAACTCCGCCGGCTCTCAGTCCCCAACTGGCTTTTATTATGTTAACAAACAAAGGGGTGGGCTTTTTCACACAATCATGCAAACAATTGCAAACAATTGACCAATAAACTATCCTACAGGATGTTCTGGAAGTCTTCCGTCAATACCCTTTTGTTAAGACACAAGGGTGACCACTCTCAGGATACAGATAAAGATCAACGCAGCTCGTAATACAGGAATGTGTTAAACATCTCTAAACCCTTAAGAGAAAAGCTAAAGACAGTCAAGGGTATACTATAAAAGAAAGGAGCAAAGAAAATAACACACAGAATAATATGAAAACATAACCATTGAAATAAAAGTAAAAGAACTAAGATAATTTTTCTAACAGGGGCCCAATTTAGCTTTTTGTCATGGGGCCCAGGATTCTTGGACTTTTGTCATTGCGGCCAAAAGGCATTTGACTCATCTGTGTGAACGAGCTTCAAATATTAGTAAAGATTAAAAATAGGTGAACTGATCGTTTCCTTTCTAATTAACATTTCAGTCCACAAAGATGTGAAACTCATTTTACTTTCTCAGTGGCTCTTAAAGTATTAAAAGTCACATATTTGTATTTTAGTGTATATAAACTCCTTAGTGTTGATTTATTTATTAACTTATTTACTGACTTAATTAGTACCATGAAGAGCAGTACCTTAGATAATTGCTTGGTGCTGACTTTAAAATATAGACTTTTATTCACTGTTAAGTCAATAGTGCTTTTCCCATAGGATGATTCTTCCTGGATACATTCAATATGAGGCACTTTAGAGGCGACTGCTGACCTGACAGCTTCTGGCAGACAGTTCTCAAAATCCTATACAAGAAGGTAAAGCTACAAAAGACCATTGCTCTACAAAAACTGCATGTTTAGGCAGTGCTGTATGTATAGCTAGCCAAAATACAGTTGCTCAGAAAATCTGGACAAATGTTTAAGATGAGCAATTAAAGCTACAGCATGTAACTTTTATAAAAATTTAAAAAAAAAATGTTTTCAATGTCATCTATATCCTCCCTGAGCTACGATTGTCATTTGAAAAAAAGCACCACTCCCAAACAAAACAGCCAATTAGAGCCAGGACGAGGGGTTTAGCACATTCAATCAATGCTGCTAAATGAGGTAATGGTGGAGAGACAGGAAAGACAGTTTATTTGCCGTCATCATTGGCTATGCTAACCAGCATTAGCATACACAACAGAGTATTCCAGCTGTAGTGTAACAGAGATCAAACGTGGGAAGGAAAGGGAAGATGGGCAGAACGACAAGATATTGTGATTGACAGCGCTAAGACCCACCTCCTTACTCTGATTGGTCGTATGTAGTTACTACTGAAGAAGGTGTAGGAGCTCAATACTTTTCCGATTATCTGTCTCAGACTATACTGTCACATCACAGTGACAGTTTCAACAAATGTATAAAAAACATTTTTGAAAAATTTTACATACTGTAGCTCTAAGAAAATTATACAAATAAATATATACCTCTGCTCATTGTTTCCTGAAGGCCTTCTGGTCTACAGACCAGCATCCTCACTGTTAGCAAGAGTCTGCTCCAATTCAAAATCCAGATCACTCACTGAAATCATCACATCATCTGCAAAGAAGCGCAGCAGCATCAGATTGGACACTCTGCAGTGATCCAGCCTCCAATTCCTCCACCACCATTTTGAAGTTCTCTCTGGATTCTGTTTCCTCACAGCTGAAAATCATGAGACTCATTTTAGATGATTATACAAAATTAAGCTTTATTTGGAGCCACAACACCAATAAGGTCAACACAGTGAATGAATACATACATACATAAAACCTCCCAATATGGGAGAGGAATGATTCAAGTCAGACATTGCAGTTTGATCAGGTGTTCCCTGCAGACAGTACAGAGTAACATTCAACAAAAATCACTGTGCCATAAATAACAAGTGGTGATCAGATCAATAAAAAGCAGGAATTTCAACAGATAACAAACACGAGGGCCAAGATTGGTTAAAAAGTCAACATTTCTGGAAAGAAGCAAAGCTGGAACTTTAGTGCTGTTTGTTGAAGATTTGTTTGCTTTGGTTCGCATAAGATTAGCCTTTTCCTCAAGCCTGAGCGTCCAACTAGGACCTGACTGTCCAAACTGGTGTCCAAAACAGCAATGCCTCTTTAGCTGCGTGGACCCAGTCTCCTCTTCTTTGGTATTTTAGTGCAGCACCAGGTTAACATTATTCCAGTGATACAGCACCCATAAATGACCCTGCACGAATGGGGTGCCAGCTTACGATCAGTGAGTTCCTTCCCTCGCTTGAGAAGGCGGCGATCTTTTCCAGTTCTTTGGAACAAGAAGGAGAAACTCCTTCTTTAATCTAAGCTTCAGAGGACGCCTGGGGTTTGAGGTGGGCCTTCTCCATGGTTGTTCCATAGGGGTCTGATCTTTTGAAGAAGCCCATCTGGAAAGAAAGGTGAAGAGGTCACATAAGCACTGAACTAACTTAAGAATATCTCTGAATGTTTGGGTTGCCGGAGCTTTGAATGAATATTTTGTCCCAAATTAGACTAAATTACATGTATTTTCCCAAACCTATAGTGGCATTCTGCATAGTAAACACAGAACAACTTAGTAAAAAGTTTATTATTTATATTTTGTGTACAACCAGCACTTAGCAGTTATTAATATAAGTTATTAATATACACTGATGACAGGTACAAAAAAGTACAAACTAAATCAGCAGTCTCCAACCCTTGTACTTGATATCTACAGTCCTGCAGGTTTAAGATGCATTTCTGTCCCAACCAGAGCCGACATTGCATTACAGGCAAATTGTAAGTGCAATCTGCATTCACCTGTCAGATTCAGTATTCCTATTGGTTCCTGAAAAACATGGGCATTTTCATGAGTCAGTGAAAGCCCCCAAGATGCCCCAGGCAGAACATCACAAGAAGACATTTCAGAAGTCAATGGCAAGGCTTGGCCATGCCCACATGCTTTCTTTGGATGCTTTTCACGTAAAGCGTTGATCCCAGATGCCTTAAGACGACACCAGCTGAGTTTTAAGTCTAAAACCAAATCTGCAGGAGAACTTTGATCACATACAACAACAGTAAAAGGTACAAAATGGAGGCTTTGGACCAAAATGGCCGACTTCTTGTGGGGTTTGTATCATGCCTCCAAGAGACGTTTTAATGGGTTCTGAGAAGTTACATATGTGCACCCAATTTCATAATCCTCAGTGAAAACATGGCTGGGGGATAATATTTTTTGTTTCTAAGAAGCACTGTGGCCACACTCACTAAATATTTCTTTACATATCTTTTAGGAATTGAATTAATATTCATCATTTTCAATTTGGTGCAGATCAGATGATACATGTGTGCACATGTGCGGCCATGGACTGGCAAGAGACGACACCAAGCTGGCACTACCCCACCTGCTTCTGAAACCTCTCAGTACTGCACTTGTCTTCTTTCGATGAGCACAGTTAAATGTTTTTAGGTGAAGGGGGTCAAACATAACCCTTTTAAAGTAAAACGTTACACTTCCTGTTTTCAGGGATTGGAACTAGGATGATGTCAGCATTTGACTGGCAAGTCTGGTTTCACATCAACTTTTGTTCCTCTGTCACTTTCTTTTCAGGAGTTGTAGTTTGTCCTCCTGTCTGCTTTCTATGCTCACCACAGAGCCAAGACCGCTCCCGTCAAAGTGTTCAATAACATCCATAAAAATACAGACTGTGGAAGAACCACAGTGCTGGTGCTGTTGGACCTCAGTGCAGCATTTGACACTGTTGACCATAACGTATTACTGAAATGACCTTAAGAGTTGGGTAGAATCTGGTTCAGTACTCAGTTGGTTCAAGTCTGACATAAAGAACAGGGTTTTTTGTGTCAATACATAACTTCTCATTCAAGTGAACTAAAGTCATGTGTGGGGTACTGCAAGGTTCAAACCTGGGACCTCACTTATTCAATATCAAAATGCTCCAGATAGCGGAGGCCTGCTAAGCAAATGATACACAGCTCTACATTACAGTGTCACCAGTTGACTCAGAACCCATGCAAGCATTGAACAAATCAACATATTTATGCACCAACCAGGAACTGTAAACTAAAGTTTACAGTTTAGTAAACTAAAGTTTCCTAAACTTTAGTTAGGGTTAGAATGCCTTCCCTGAATGTAAAGCTCTTACTGGCCTGCTTCTTATTTATCTATTTAATGTTCTTTGGAGAACCAAAAGCCTACAATCAAATAACTTTTTATATCTCTATGGTCTTTGTGTGTGAATGAAAAAGGGGAAAAAGGTTTCAGTTTCTTTGCCTTCTTGGCTTGGAATCATTGCAATTTGAACAGAAACTGACAGAACTGGTTTCACTGAACGCTTCCTGCTCTACTTTAAGAAATTCATCATGGAAATCCTTTCAACAGAGCCTATATTTTAAATCTTACACTTTCACTGCTTTTAATTATTTTGTTATTCTAATAACTACTACACTTTCCTGTCAAATGCACTTAAATATTCTTAATGTTTATTTTTGTTGTGCATTTGTCTTGTCCGCTATGTCGTGTGCTGCTGCCTCTCTTGGCCAAGTCAGCCTTATGAAAGAGTTCTTGATCTAAGTGGGTTTTTATGTGGTTAAGTTAAAATGTAAGTAATAACTGGAGGTTGTGTTGTGTTCTCCATCAGCCCATTCTACCTTGTACAGCAGATATATGAGCACCGCCAGCAGCAGCAGCCCAGCTAAAACAGCCAGGATGATGATCCACACTGGAACTGAGAACTGATTGTCCGGCTTGCTCCACATCACAGATGCCGCCACCTGGCCAACAGCAACACCATCACACCTCACACTGACATCCACATGTAATGTAGAATAACAGTCAGAATGACACAGACTTCAGGAAGTTACCTTCTTTGACCCGGATGACTTGACTTTGGGAGGAATGGAGTACGGCATCTTGTTCACTTCATACTGGATTGAACACTCCAGGATGTGCTGCTTGTACGGGCGCTGGGGACGAGCAAACGGAAAGGATAACATGCAGCACCAGACAGGTTTCATCACACATTCATGGCTGTTACATAAAAAATAAATAAATAAATAAATAAAATGTGAATATCTAGTGAGCCTTCATAAATATAACCTACTTCACAGACTGCTGATATTTGATTTGCTGTGTGAAATTATTACAAAATTCTTCATATTCTGTAATAACAAACCTCCACAAGGGGGCGGTATGAGAAAACGAATTAGCTTCAAGCAGAGTTCTGCGCTTTTTACTGAACTTCATGTACTAATCATGAGCATCAGAGCTCCACCCCCTACTGATGCTGATGCTCAGTTACATTTACTTGAGTAACTTTTTTTTGTGGAAAATTATACTTTCAGGAGTATTTTTGCTATGCTGTAGTCTTACTTGAGTAAAAATTCTGGATTCTCTACTCACCAAATGAAAAACAGACATTAACCAAAATATCACCAGTCACACACCTGCAGTTTTTGTTAAAGTTTCAGAGGTTTTTATTAAAAGAAACTGATTTTGGAAAAATTCCATTTTGTTATTTTTTGTTACATATGTAAATTATTGTCATTTTTCTCCTAGAGATGCCAAAATTTCTACTTTACTTCATATTTTAGTCCATCTGATGATATTATTTTCAGTCTGTCAGTCTGTCAGCCTGTATGTCTGTCAGTCTGTCAGTTTGTCTGTCTCACCTCCATGAAGGTCTCAGCCCAGAGTCTGGAGCGTACAGTCAGGATGACGTTGCTGCCTTTCTCCAGTCGGTTCACAACACAGTGCAACTTCCAGCATTCCACTGAGCTGCAGGTCTGCAGGAGGTCAGAGGTCAACATTACATGTTTTTCTTCTTCTACTGAACCTCTAAAACAGACACAATGGATTTGGAAATCCACACCAGCATGTTTCAATATAGAAAAACCATGTCCTATATGTTCTTGATTTAAGCACAATCAACCCGTTACAAGTAATGGAAACATCTTAATCAGACTAAAGTCCAGACTTTGACTAGGCCAAAGCAAAGCTTTAACTTGTTTAAGGAAAACCAGGATTTGACTTTAAAGTGCTACAATCTAAATGCAGAAAGCAAGGACTGTTGAGATTAAGGTCAACAACTGACAGCCAGACATGCTAGGGAGTAACTCAAGCAGCAAAGCAGCCCAGACCATCATTCAACCCTCACCATGTTTTACTGTTGGTTTGATGGACTTTATTCTGAAATACTGCGTTAGATTTACACCACATGTAACAAAATGCTCACTACTGTCTTGTCCACGTCACAGATTTTTATCCAAAAGTGAAGTCTTGCCAGTTTTGTTTTTTTTACAAAATTATAAAAACCGTAAAGAGGCAGTATAATGTATTTTCTTCTTTGTTGCTGTAACTTAAGGTAGCACTCATAACTTACTTTTTAATTTAACTCCTTGAAATTGGGCCTCTATTGCTTTAAGAAACTCCTGCTCTTTCTGAATCGCCGCCTTCAGAAAATCATTACATGGCTCCTCTATTAACACTTTCACAACGTGTCACCAGCATTTCACTGAGCAGTAGCTCCTATAAGAAACTCATTATAGGAGCCGCTAAGCCGCTAAGCAGTCCCACCAGATGTTTGCTAATCATTGCTCACTAGTCTGAAGGAACTGAGTGAAACTCGGAGACTGCAGGCATGGTTAGGTCCACCCAGGGATTTTACACAGCTGAATGGTTGCCATGGAGATTAAAATATTTCTCAAACATGCATGAAAGAATCAAGGCAACATCCCAGGGATGTTTTTATAACATGGTGTGCATCCTAAAACGTCAGTTTTACATAACACTGCCACTTTAAGTGTATGGTTGTAATGTAACAAAACACAAAATATTTCAGGGGTGTGAATAGTTTTGGAGGCAGAGTTGTAAACTCCCTGCTGGAAAGTGACCGAACATTCAGTGTTCAAATAGTGAGAGAGCGTCTTCATGTGTCCAGATTCTCTTTTCAACAGGCTTCTTGTGAATAACGGATGAGCTGTCAAACATTCCAGTCATTGACGCAAGTCGCATAAATCACTGAGCTAATTAAAGTAATTTCATAAACAATTACAGCTGACAGCGGGAGACGTTAACCGGGACTCTTTATATCCGCTCTCACTTCCTCTCTCAAAAGAAATAACCTCATTAGAGTTTAAATTTAGAGTGGAGGGCAGAACCTCCAGCACCATGTTGTTGGTTTTTTTTGGGTGGATCTACTGCTGTCAGCAGAACCACTATGTAATAAACAACAGCTTCATGACAAACCCAGTGGAGTGACTTTGTGTGAGAGCCTTTGTTGACTCCAACATCAAAACTCACTTCCTCTGACTTGTTAATTTTGTACCACAGATTGTGTTCAATTTGATTGATAATTGCCATTTACCAAATGGTGCAGAAACATCTTAATGTACTTTGATTAATAAACAGTGATAAACTTTATTTAGATTGGAACCATGTATAACTTGATCATAAATGACACCATTTTATGTGCCGCACGAGATTATAGCATAAGTTGATTCACCTCTGCAGTCATTTTAAAACAGGAAATGGAACTGCATTTTGCTTTCTAATCACAAACACACACTCACAGACTGAATTACTGTCACCCACACACGCGCACACACACACACACACACACACAGTAATACAGTTAATGTATCACACTTAGCTAAGCAGTTAGCAATTATTTCAAGTTAGATTTGAAAACCACACAGTGGAACATCCTGTACTGTTTGATCATTATAATCAATTTTAATTGATGTGTGATTGAACTGAAATTCAATTCGATTATATTTTTGTAAAGCGCCTTGACACAACATTTGCGATGATTAGCGCTAAATAAATAAACTGAATTAAATTATTGTTTTATAGTTTTTCTTTTGCTGCTCTGTATTTCTTGTTCATGACCTGGAGTAACCTAAAAGGCACCTTCAAATAAAATGTATTATTATTATTATTATTATTATAAATTATTATTATAAGATTTGCACACCCATCCTCCATTCCTGGATTGTCTCTCTCTTTCACACAGAGTCTCACCAGGTTTCCGTGTTCAGCCAAAGGATCCCTGACCTCCTCCCTCCTCCAGATGTAATGCTCAGAGCTGGACTTTAACAATGCAGGACTTTCTGACGCCAGAGCCTGAAGCTGCATATATGGGAAGACTGGTTAGCAAATGTGATGTCATGTTCATTAGGCAAAACAACTCTTTCCTCTATAGTGACGTTGCAACGTGATCCCACACATTCAAAATCCGGAAAAAAGGCACAACAAACTCACTACTTTTGGTTTTTACTGTCAATTTGTCAACATAATGTGCAAAATCGTAAATGTATGCCAGGTATATAAATGAAAAAGAGACGCAGTGCTTTGCTACTAATTGTCAACACTACAACAACGAGGTAACAAGGTCAGGAAAAAGTTTTAATTCTATAAAAATAGTGAGGGAGGTAAATTGGTCAGTTATGCTAGCTTGACTTTGAAAACTTTAACATGTAGATGTGCTGTGGAATTTGGTGTGTTGATTCCATTAAAAAAACAGACTATTCACACACCATCTGTCTGACAGATCATCAGTAGAGCAGGTATTTAATTAGATGATCAACCACTGCTGTGTTCAGACAATCACTTATCAATAATCGCAGAATAAACATTAAACCTGAAAAAATACCGTAATGGCCTGAATCTTCTGATCTTTGTGTGGAAAATGTTTGTGTGGTTTTTGGTGTTGAAATTTGCTACACCAGTGGAGCTGGTGTCAGTCAGTTGCTATGGCGAAAGGGGTGTGTGTGTATAGCCGATGTAGATAGTGAAAAATGAAAAATATGAGTGGTTTGGAGTTGCTCTTAAACATTTTTTTTGCATTATTTTGTGGCGCACTGCACTAAATTATTCCCTACATCTCCCAGTTTCAGGAGGTCCGTCATTTTGCCCTCCAGTGTTGAGCCCTAACACTGGAGGGCTCAACACCCTCCTGATAGACACATTAACATGCAACGTGCCTACAGGCAGATGTGTGTCCTAACCTTGAGTTTCAGTGCATTGAAGGTTGTTTTGGACGAGCAGCTGAGTGGGCCCACAGTGATCACCTCCACAGGGTAGAGCAGAGCGTGGCCCCGGGCCCTCAGGGGACATCTCACCTCTAACGACGTGCGGCTCACCACACTGGGGCCGTTGTTCACCAGCTGTGAGAGGACAAGTTACGTCATCAGAATTTCTAAACATCTTCTTCCTTGAAATCACAACACAGCTGGCGGACTCAGAAGAGCTAAGAATAAGAGCCATAAATCACGTCTAACCTCGTAAACCTGCTGCAGCTCAGGGCCAACGTCCTGCTCCTCCCCCAGGCTCTGACGGGCGCTCCAGTTAGGAGGAGGGAAGATAACTTTGTCTGGCCGAGAAACACTGCAAGAGCCACATTCACGTCTCAGCTGCAGGCCCAATCATTACCATTTGAAACATAGTGAAAGGTTATCCTGAAAGGCTGGTGATGAAGCTTTACCCCTGCAGGATCACCTCAGCCTTGGCAGCAACCTGCACCTCCAGCAGAACCTCGTTACTGTCAGAGTTATTAAAGTTTTTACTGCAACACAGAGAGAAAAACTCCATGATTAACATGTTTTTAATCAACTCCAACAACTGCAATTAAATTAAATGAATTTAACTTTGGAGGCATGGCTCCCAGGGCTCCTTATACAACATACTTTACTTCCAATATAATACCGATATTGCAGAGATGAGTATTGGCCGATACTGATATTGAAACATCCAGCCAAGAGACATGATATCAGCATGAATCATACATATTTTTATTACTTATTTTGAAGTGTGCAATGTTAGAAAAGGCTTGATCACATTACTCAAAGAGAACAACAGTTAACAACAGTACGAGAAGAACCGACTCATTTGTTATGAAGGAATGGGTCCGCATGGAAATACAAAAAATACTGTAGCGGACTAAATACTAGAGCGGACTAAATACTGGAGCGGACTAAATAAGGCTTAGAGACCTTTTGCTATAGGATGAAAAGATGAAAACGAATCCCATCAGACAGTATCAACCTACCTTCGTATTTGGAGCTGAAACTGGACAACATCGTTAGCGTCTGTCAGTCTCGGCACAGTGAATCGAAGGCCGGCCCATAACTACAGAGGAAAAGACAAAGCACTCATTTCTCGGAGCTTGGACTCTTAATGATCAACAGGGTGAACACACATAGTCTGTACTCACAGCATACATTCATGATTACATCATTTATCAGGTTATCTAACAAGGTTAGATTAACTCGTTGAGTTTTCATGTATGTTAGTCATTAAAGGCGCATTGTTGCACTATTTTCCAGTCACATAGTGTCACTTTATTGCACGATCAAATAACTATGTTACATTCAATTGTTAAAAGGGCTGGATATACCAAAATGGACTTCAAAGAAATTTGACATCGCAATTTAACATCTTGAAATTGGGCCTCTGTCTCTTTAAAAAACTCCTTGTCTTTCTGAAACTATGACTTCAGGAAGTTATCACAACATAGCTGCTCAATTAACTCTTTAACAATGTTTTTATCAGCGTTACTCTGAGAAGAAGCCAGCTTAGTGAGCAAAGTTCCGCCAGCTGTTTGCTATTTGCTGCTGGCTAGTTTGAAGGAGACAGTGGGAAAATTGCATTGGGTCATGGGAGAGGGCTACTCCATGAAGCTTAGAAGCTTGGAACCTGCAGGTCTGAGGAGGAGCTTTGTGTTAGAGGCCGGGCTAGGTCTACCCAGGCGTTTTTCACAGCTGAATGGTTTCCATGGAGTTTAAAGAGTTGTCAAACATGCATGAAAGAACCAAGGCAACACTGCAGGTATGTTTTTGGTAAGGGGACTAACATTAGACATGATGAGAAGCTCAAAACAGTTGATTTTATATTGTACTGCCGTTTTAAAGTTGATTAAATGTGTACAGAGAATGAAAACAGAATGAAGCAGGAAGCGGTTCTTACGCTGCTGCCAGACTTCATGGGGTTTCCCAGATCACACACAAGATGGCGGGTCTGGTTATCGGCCTCGTAGCTGCAGGTCAGCTGAGTCAAACTCTGGAAAAGACATCACATACCAAAACAAGTGATGATCCTGCATATCAGAGAACTTTATGAAGAACTTTGCTATTCCACTTTCTTGATAACATTTCAGAAATGAAATACAGATTTGAAAAAAACAATAACCCTTGTTTCATTTCCAGTTTTCCAGGAGTAAAACAGCTCTGACCGTCAGGGATATTTATTGTGACGAGTGTTGGCCTCACCCCGTTGTTGCGTGCGATCCCGCTGTAGTCGGCCTCTGGGGGCAGCACCACGTACAGCTCCGCCTCATAAGCCCCTCCTTCTCCCTCGTTCCTGGCATTAAAGATCAAGCTCAAGGCGTTTTCGTCGCCCAGGTAGACCTCTGATTTATCACTGGAAAAAGGAGAAGACCAACATCACCGCCATGCTTCTTCTGTACGAAGCAAAACTAATTATAATGTTATAAAGTAACTTTTTGGGAGCTGTAATAAGCCATCTTGAGAAAGTTATATAACATTGTATTATATTTTTTGCAAAAAATTATTTTCAGCTAATGAGATTTTAGTTCTGCCTAGTTTGAGCTCCTTTCAGAATGAGCTGCTTTTAGGTCTCCTGTCACTTTAAACGCAAATAAGCTGCTGCTGGCCACGCCCCCCAACCCTTCAACTCCATGTTCAAACTCACATGTGAAAATGGCTGCAAACAGAAATACAATACGTCCATGCAGCTTTGAAAAGCAGAAGTGGAGCCTCCTGCGCAAACAACAAGAATGCGGCAAGTGGTCAACAACAAAACACTTGTCTCTTTTTTTTGTCTCTTTTTTTTGTCCACAATCTCAGAAGACTGAAGTCAGAATTCTAAGAAAAAAAATCCTCTTCCGTAAAAATCTGCTTCGAAAGTACTGAAGTTTCAAATGGGAGACGTAACGTACTGAAGATGAGCAGCAGACAAACTTCCCAGTAACACAATTTAATACTTATGTTTTGTAATGTTATGTAATTTCTCTTACTTTTCCCTACACAGGTCAAAAAAGAAAAAAACAGAAACACACACAATGCTGACGAGACAAAACTAATGCAGAAATACATTAAAAATATTTAAAAATATTGACATTCCTGTCAGTGGCAAGAAGACTGTCATGATGTTGTTTGGTAAAATGTTGGACCCAAATGCAGAGAAGATGGAGGCAGAAGCTGAGTTTGAGGATTAAATGATGAGAACAGAAACATCCAGCCAAGAGACACCAGGACAAACAGAACTGACGGGAGAAGACGTGAGGATCTGGCAAGTTGTGGGTGAGACTGAAGAGCTGAAATACTAGAGAGTTGTGAGCATGACAAAGGGACCGGCTGAAGAGTTAATTGATTACGGGTGTGGATGGTTGGAGCAGCGATCAGGCTGAGGCAGGAGAGAAGGCGGAGCAGGGAGCTGGGACTAATACTAATACTAAAGAAAGACTAAAACTAGAGACAACATGATAAACTACGAAGGAACCAAAACAGAGGCAAGGCTGATCTAAAAATAATAAGAATTAAAGAACACAGAGCTAGAGTAAGTAGAAGTACTAAACAAAGAAATAAGCTAACTAGGATCACTAAAGAGCAGAGAAGACTCAGACACAAAAGAAGAACTAAACCTGGAGCAACGAAATACCTTAGAAATAAACATAACTAGAAACACTATGAAGGACTGAAATAAAGAAAACTAAAACAAGACAAATAGAACCAAAATAATGACACAATCCTGAACGGTAAAACTAAAGTGAGCTAGAAAATAGGCGATAGCACAGAAACATACAAAAAATCCCATCCCAAAACCCAGAATCCTGACAAACACAAAGTGTAGAGTGAAAAACGTGTAGGTGGAAAAACAAGTTTATTGCACCTCCACTTTGTTATATTTAAAGCATCAAAATCAAAGCAGTGCAATCTTCACAAAATGATTCCACACCTGAATCCCTCCAACTGAAGCACAAACGTTTTTGATATTCATCCTGACAGCAAAGCACAGAAAATCACCTGAAGGCAACGACTGAGATAAGATAACACAAAGATAATACCGCTAATAAACTCCTCCAAAAGAATCAAATGAAAACAAACTGTGGATAATCAGAATCAGTGTTTCATGACAATTAGGCCTGTAGCCAAATTAAATCAGTTCATGACATGAGAAATTAAAACGAGCTCAATCATTTCCATTTCCATGATGTATTGTTTTTCTCTTTTCTCTCTACTTAGAACTGGATGATAAAATTCTTCAGTCTGGTGTTTTGGTCTCCACTGCAAATTCTTTTTGAAGGATCATTTTGTTTCAGAGACGTTTTGTTGTTTTGTATTTTGGATATTTAAAATGTGTCCCAGGTCCAGTTTCAAATGTTCATTAGAATTTACAGTTTATTGATCTTTGACAATGTGTTCTTGCATTATTATGCCGTTTATTATATCATTTATATTACTTCCAAATAACTTGAAAACAACAATATTATCGTTTATCACAATATCTCCTGAGACAATGTATCACCCAGCAACATTTGTCACGGTGACAGACTCATAAACAATGTGCCTTTCTTCCAGCGGTTGCCGGTTGGGAACCTGAGCCGAACCCGATCGCTGTGATTTGTCTCAGGAAATCGACCCCCCATGCAACAACGAGCTCCAGCACATTTTAACTGTCGTGATAAATTCTCTCCACACCCTCCCGGCCGTGGCCACTCCCCGTCTGCCGCGGCGCCGTAAATCCATGTTTCTATTGAGCAGGAGAAGGAGCTACGAGGTCCGTGGAGGGTTAGGATTGGGGGGTCTTCTCTCATTCCCCCTATGGCCCCTTGATCTGGACGCAGTGACCCTTCTCTAGGTAGAATAACCAGATGATTTTAATTAGGACAGGAAGCAACACTGATGAAACAGCACCAACTCTCAACAGATGCTGAGAGTGAAAAGGGAACTGCAGCCCACCACTGAGACGCATCACAGTCAATTCATTTAAGAAAAAAAAACAACAACCCAGGGTGAACGGAGGATGCTCAGTCAGAGCAACAAACACACAGTGATAACCCTGGATGTTAAATGGCCCGTCATTAAGGAATGTTGGCCCAGGAAAGCAAACTGCTGATGTTTTACAGCGAGGAGGAATTCTTCTTGTGCGTGTGCTGAATCACTTGGCCTTGAAGCGGATCCTCAAGCAGAACTTCGGGCCTCCGTGGGAAACTTGTAGCATTGATTGGATTTCTGCTGTGAAGAGGAATCACATGGCCGCATAATTCAAAACACTCCTCATAACAGAGCTGGCTGCGTGGGAGGAGGAGTGAGAGCCTGTGTAGGTGTGTACGTGTTGGTGTGTGTACGTGCTGGTGTGTGTGTGTGCGTGTACGCTCCACGAACAGGAGGGGAAACACACTGACTCATATCTCTCTGGTGTTCATTCACAAACAAAGAACGATTAAACATCCACCATACCAGACTGAGCCAGGAGTAGGAAATCATTCTGGGACTTACACAACCTGCTGCAGAAAATTTCAGCTCAGATGTGAAACGTGACACTCCTGACCTGAGCAGCATTCAAAGTGGATAATGCTCTTCTGAAGATGATCTCTTCCAACACAGCACTTTAAATGATATTTGAACACAGCAACAACTCTGGTTGAGTCCATCATCTGTGTACTGAGTTCAGATGCTACTAGAATTTCATCCATCCATCCATCCATCCATCCATCCATCCATCCATCCATCCATCCATCCATCCATCCATCCATCCATCCATCCATCCATCCATCCATCCATCCATCCATTTTCTAACACCGTTGTCCCTGGTGGGGTCAGGAGGTGCTGGTGCCTGTCTCCATCTAACATTCCGGGCGAGAGGTGGGGTACATACTAGAATTTATGTGGCTGAATTCGAGTAATGTCTCTTTAATTTTTGTGTCTTGGAGCTGCCGCAGTGGTCAGCCCAGTAACACCAGTAACACAGAATAAGAATATACTTTATGAATCTCAAAGGAGAAAAAGATTATTTGTTGACTAGTTACGTCATCCATAGTGTTATACATAAGCACATACAAATATAAAAAGATAGATACCTATGACCAAAATAAAAAAAATAAGTATGTACACAGAAATATATGAACCTCTAAATAAATCTAGAAATTAGACCAGAGTATTTTTAAACTTATAGAAACTAAAAAAAGCCACAGTCAGAGGATCAGCCAGACCTGTTCTAGTCTCATCCATGAGATGATGCAGAAAATCATCTCATCTCAGATAATATTTTGTTCAGGAAGCACTTTGTGGTGCCTGTGCATGTTGAAAGCTTTAATATTTCCACATTGGTTGTGAACTTTCTGGAGCTCCTCTGTACTGCTGGAGGATTTAGCACCGACAATAAGCACAATAGGTTGTTATGATTTTGGTTATATTGGACTCTTACTGAACTTTACATGTTTATTTATGTAAAAACAAACTTTTTTTTAAAACATAAGACTCTGGTGTATATTTGTGGGACAAAATTTCTAATTTCATTTATGAGTTTGGGGTTTGTTAACTAGAGCAGGTAGTTAACAAACTACCTGAAGGCAGTGAAAAATGTTGACATTTTTTTAAAAATGGAAATATATGGCCTACACAATATTCTCACCCAATAACAGCCAGTTTGAGGTCAGGGACACAAATGTTGTCCTCTCCGCAGTCCAGCTGAATCTGGGCCTGATGGGAAAAACAGGAAGTTCATCAGTTCTTTCACTTCATAGTTTTCTAATATTTCTGCTGACATACAATTCACAGCAGATGTTTAAAACAGTCAAAGAAATCACAGCAAATTAGTCCACAAATGGAATTATGGGTACGAAAATGAAATAATAAATGAAGTAAGTACACCTACAGAAATATATTAGGAATTATACGGGAAAGTCTTTTGTTGGTGATATTGACTTTAAGATGCCTGCTGCATGAAGAAGCTACTCAGGTGTAACTTTCCCATAAACCATTAAATCTGAAATACTCTGGGATGCTTCACATTCTCTCTGATCTTCAGTTTCTTCTGTACAAATTCTCAGCAGCAAATTTTAAGAAAGTTTCTTTTTTTTTCTTTCTTCTTTTCAGCAGTGGAGTCTTGTGCAGTGACTGTGCATAGAGGACATTGTGGTAGAGTGCAGTACTTGTTTTTAGTGAAAAAAAAAACTACTTGTTTTTGAGTATTAAAAGTTTTGAGAACAAAAGTCATAAAATCCTGCTTCCAGACTGGAAATGTGTGCTTATCAACATCATCAACTAATTATTCCATGAACAACATCACTTCATTTCACACAGTCTACTGACTCAGTGAGTTACTTTGTGTGCTTACATTACTTTGGAGATATCTGATGTGAATTTGATGTCAGTAAAAATACTGAAAACATATTTACTGAACCTTGTTTCCGAAATGCATGGAAAGTGAAAAGGAGAAATGTCTAGAGGAAGCTATAATCTATTCATATACTCTCTATCTGAACTCAGCCAGCGAATGTTGCCACAAAGCTCAGAGTGAACGACCTTTCATCGCTGCAAGAAAAAAGAAACTTTTGCTTCATATGTGGAAAGAAAGCAAAGGAAAAAGATGAAGGCGAAGATGAATTCCATCAAAACAATGACATTTCTGCAGAGAGCCTCCATCAAGAAGAGCTGGAACCTCAAAAGCACAACTGGGGCTCATTTCCCTTTTAGTTTTCTGCAAACAGCTGAGTTTGTAGAAACCAAAAGGAAAACATGAATGGGATTTGATTTGGCAGGACTGACGTTTCTATATGAGCCCTTGATCTTTTCACGTCCTTCGGTCCTCTCTGCTCTTTGCTCTCATCCATCTGCAGTGCCGCACTGTCAGCCTCGCCACGGCCTCGTCTGCTCTACATGTGGGAAGCATTAGACTCCAAAATGAATGTCAGACAGAGCGAGGGACAAGGTTGGTGGAGGTTAGTGCCAAACTTTCAGTGAATAATCCTCTTCCAACTTGCTGCTTTTGGACGTATTTACAGACTGCTTGAGTGAATCTTCTACTTCCAGTCGTCTTTACTTCCAGCCCACTTTCTTCTCTGTATTTAAGCATTCTGTCATGTTCCTCATCCTCAATGGAGAAAATGAAACATAAGGAGAAAGGAAGATTTCACTTTAATCTCAAAGTAAGCAGCAAAAACTTAAGAAGTTTTATGACTTTGTTGTCTTGAAACTTCTTAGTTTTGGTGAAAACATGAAACCTTTGAGCTTCACTGCTGCAGCCCTGAAACTCCGAGCTGTAAGATGTGATTCAGACGAATCGGTACTCAGCTTACTGCGTTGACGTTTTTCAGGACTTATTGTGTCCTGTTCTTCCACTTAGTGCTTCTTTAAGCCTGCAGTGGTAAAAGTTGTCACTGGAGTTTCTCTCAGTTCTCCACTCATGCTGAACACTGACTAATGTTCCTTTTGTGCTCAGAAGGAATGTCTAATTGAACAGGAACACCTTGTGAAGTCAGAACTCAGAGTGGAAAAGTCTGAAGTTCTCCACCGACTCCGACCTCCAAGTCCAACATGGGGAGCGGAGATGAAGTTTAACTTCTGATGGTTTGAGTCTTGGTAAACCATTGTCTTTAGCAAACTCTGCTGGCTCCATGTATGTGTTTAAAGGAGTTGAGGTGTCTGAAGTGGGGTTCTGTAAGGAGAGTACGAGCAGCCAACATCTTTCTTTGGAGTAGATGATTCTCTTTGCTTTCTATTGTTTGGATATTGACATGCAGTATGTGGTTATATATCCCCTGGTGAGACATGTGAGTAAGAGTCGATTTCACACTGACTTCAACCAGTGAAATTCTTTTACACAACTTAACTTTAATAACACCTTAAACCAGTAAGGTTTTTTCCCCGACCTTACTGGTTGGTTAAGTTCCCAGTGAATGTCTGTTGTCTCTGCTCACGTCATGTTTTCTGTTTGGAGGATTGCTACGCTGCCAGTGCTGCTCCTTCGATGTCCTCACTTCCCTTCACTTACCGACTCTCCACTTAGCTGTTCCCAGTCACCTGTCTTCAATCACCTATTTGCTCCTCCAGGCATTCCCCACTTCCTGTTTATTCTTGTGTTCGTCAGGTCAATCTAGCCACATTGTTTTAGCTTCGGTTAGATAAGATACAACTTTATTGATGCCATCACAGACAAATTCAGATGTTTAGAACCGCCAACGAAAGCAGAACCAAGAAGCAGGAGTTAGGATAGACTATGGACTATTTGTTTTTCTATGTAAATAAAAAAACCCATAAATTCATTGCTAATATACAAACAACAATATAATTATATTATCATTTGTCACTGTGATTTTGTGTTTGATTATTTATTTCTTCTCCATGACAGAAGCTTCAATCAGCCATCTGTGTCTGACTTTCAAATGTGCACAAAATGTTGTCCATATTCCACTAATGTTGAAAGAACACAATTTTGCAATTGCAGTGTTTCCACTAAATAAAAAAATGCTATTAAAAACAGACATGAATACATCTGTTCATGTGATAAGTAATTAAAAAACACTGCGCCATCATCCTACAGCTACTTCCTATCATCTTCTTTGTGGTTTTTGTCAGCAGTACCATCCGGTTGTTGGCCATGTGATTCGTGCGATGCAAAAACAAAGATAAAAAAGTGTTTCTATTGCAGTTTTGCAACATAAACTAATTACAATATGGCCTAAAACCACCTCAACCTGGGACAGGAACTTTTTTATCAAAAAAAAAAAAAAAATGTAATTGCAATGTTTAAGTAAATTTACTTTCATAATCCAATTTGCACAATTGAATTGTCATTATGGCTTTGATGTGACGTGAAAAAGTTTAAGGGTCAGTGGTGTAAATACTTCTGCAAAGCAAACTTTCTTTAGTGCAAAGCTGCATCTAAGGAATATCAGACCTTTTGCCTTAGAGGGGGAACATTTCTGCCTGAGTTTACATGCAGTGACTAATGTGTTTTGAAACTCCTCAGTGCTCCAGCTTCCTGATTGTTTCTCACTTCACATGACAGATTTTTCATGTGGCCTCTGACCACATAACACTGGGTGCTGGGATCATCTGATCTTACATTTAAACTGAAAGAAGAGGGTGAAATTTCCCACACACCACGAGAAGATGGCAGATGCGGCGTTTAAAAACCAATTGTGTTCTCGCTTTGCCTTGAGTCGTGCTCATAACGTTGCAGGTTTTGAGGCTGGGCCTATCGCATCGCGCAGGACAGGAGCACACACAACAACAAAACAGGAGCAGACGAGCGGCGAGCGACGAGCGGTGAGCGGCGGGCAACAAGAGGCGGGCGACGAGCGGGGGGCTACGAGCGGGGGGCGACGGGCGGCGGGCGGCACCCCACCCAGACTGAGCTGTCAGAGCTTCCTTTGTGCTTGTGCAGAGCCGTGACCCATGTGGCACTGCAGACCCTCCACTGCTGCATGTATGAAACACAAACAGGAGCAACGAGACGACGCTGCAGGTTTGGGATGCACTGATCCACTATTCTCACTTCAGGGATCAATATAGGTTTGGTAACGGCCAATAACGAGTCAATACCGAAAAACAGCTAAAATGACTTAAAACGTTTCTTTTTAAAAACACAGACATGAATGTAGTGAATTACACTTTTATCTGATGACTCAGCACCAGCAGAAGACTTGAAAATACCAACAGCTTAACAGGCTGTTGGTCAAACACACTAAAACAGTTTGTTCACTCACTGTCACTAGGAAAACAACATCCAATGTAAAATAGAAAATAAAGGAACTGAAAATGGCAAAAACAAGTTTTGGTCCCGTTTGACTTTGGTCAAACATGTAAAAAATAAACTGCATCAGATCTTCTGTCAAATGATTCAGAAAGTGGGACAAGGAATTCTAAATATAATGTAAAATAATTCATAAAAAACGACGTCACTCAAAGCACAAAGCATAGAATTAGACTGAATAGATCTGCCCTCATGGATCGGGAACAGAGCCACCAGTACCCAACCTAGAATTTTGTTCAATATCAGGATCGATACAGATATTAATATCGGATGAGTGAATCGCTTCTTCAGTATCAGCGTGAATAAAAAAATCCTTTAACATATTATGCTTTGAAACAGCAATCTCCATCTTCATTTAATGAATTTTTCTGCATTAACAGGAACACAGGGCGTTCTGCTGGAGTCACAGTGTGCGCGGGGCAGGCGGCTCTATTTTTGCACATCGTGATGTTTATGACATCATCCGCTATGCTTTTGTGGTCACCATCAGTTTGGTTCCTAAAACTCAAGCTGTGTGGCCGTGTAAGTGGTGTGGTCTCTGGTTTCACTGTGGTCAGTTAATGTTGAGGCGTAACTCCTCACAGAGCTTCGCTCTCTGACCTCAGTGGTCTGAGAAAAGGCTGGAGCAAACGGATCATTCTGGACAGATCATCTCCTTTTTCACTCCTCCTGAATCAGAAACCACGTTTATTCACAGGGTTTGTGCAACAGTTTGATCTTCATGGAGAAATGAAAAAGATCTGGCAAATCAATGTTCAAGTAACTGATGCCTGTAGCGTAATATTAAGTATGGTTTTATCAGGAAATAGAGGTAAAACCTGTCTACACAGCAAAAGGCTTTTTTCCACATGATATAGTGTTATTCTCTTTAGCTGTGTTCACACTGCAGGTCTAATTGCATAATTCTGTTTTTCCAGGCACACAGAACCATTTTATAGCACAATACCTATTTTAACTCCAGTTGTTATAAAAATGTTGTACATAACATATATGTTTAAAAGAAATTTGACTTTATAATTTAACACTTGGAGATTGGGCCTCTGTCTCTTTAAAATCTCCTGCTCTTTCTCAAGCTCCGCCTTTGGAAGTCATCACAACATGGCTCCTCTATTAACCTTTTAGCAACATTTTTTGTCAGAGTTTCACTGAGAATGAACTCAGCAGATGTTTGCTATTTGCTGTCGGCTAGTCTGAAGGAGCAGAATGGGGGAGTGAGGTGGTTGGCACGCTTATAAACTGAAGTTCAGGGGAGGAGTTGCGTCTCCAAGGCAGAGTTATGTCCACAAAACCTTCTAGCCGTGTGAGTCCTTGCCTGCAGTCTGTGTGTGTGTGTGTGTGTGTGTGTGTGTGTGTGTGTGTGTGTGTGTGTGTGTGTGTGTGTGTGTGTGTGTGGTGCGTGCGTGTGTGTGTGTGTGTGTGTGTTTCTGGGAGCTCGGTCGGCTGAGTTGAGCTCCAACAACCGGTTCTCTTTACCTGAACTGGAGTCAGAAAACAAACTGAGTGAATGAATGTGGTTACAGCCAAATGAAGCCAGATCTAAACGTGTTTCATTGGACTGCTTCAACTGCGCCAACGATAAATGGAGGCTCAGAGACTTGGATGGGTTTTTTCCCTCTGAACTGTAGAAACACAAAGAGCCACACGTGATGAGCAGCTGAACAGAGAGTGAGCCAGAGAAAACACAACTATGCTAAATGTTTCTAAAGCTCCTGAATTCACCGAGGTTTGATTGATTTTTGTTCCACTGTGTGTCAATGTGCAGACACTATGCAGACGTGGGCAAACCCAGGATGAGTAAATGGCATTGTGCTGTGCAGATGCTGTTCTTTAGCAGGAACAAAGATCATAACCATGCATTTTCAATGATCTAGTTAATGTCCAGATCTAGAAGCAATTTCAAATCTGTGGTGAGATAAAGACACTGGCCATCCAATCTGATAGAAATTAAGACACTTGACAAAGAAGAATGAGCAATAATTTCAGTCTATAGATAAACAGAGCAGGTAGAGACCTAAAAGATTGCAGCCCTAACTACAGGAAAAGGTGGCACTGACTCTTCGGAGGCTAAATATAAATGATTTCCTGACTTTTCAGATTTGTATTTATTGTGTCATTCTCCCTCTGCTTCATAAAGCACATTATGTTCTCACAGTCACTGAAAATTCCACCATAATATGAAGGATAAGGCTTGATGTTCTGCTTTAAAGCCCAGGAATAGTAAAAAACTGAGTGTGTATTCACACCGGACCTGTTTATAATGTTTTAATGGAACTCCAGTCCGTTTGCCGGGAAAATCTGGTCCATTTGGAGAGGTGTGAACGCTCAAGCAAACCCTGATGAGGACCAAAAAAAGTGAACTTTGGTCCACCCACAAACCTCAGTGCACAGTTTTTAAAACATTTAGAAACCACGGAGTCGATGTATGCAACAGAGGATCTGAGAGCAACGCAGCAGACTGAGCACTTCAAGTCCTCCGGATCTCAAAGAAACCGCTTTGACCTGTGCCACCATTCAGTGAGAACAGATAATCCATTCATTATGTTGGAACAGTGATGTTTCTGGTGGGCCGCCAGCAGGACATGATGATCCTACCTTCTGCTCTACACGTTGCTCTGTCTGGTAGTTGAGGATGGGGCTGAGGCCGTGTTGATCTGCCGCCACCCGACCGTCCAGACTGAAGTTCAGGCTGACGTCGATGGGAGAGAGTTTATCCCGAAACTCGTCCTCAGCCTGCAGCAGAGACAGAGACGCAGTAAAAAACCCAGCAGTTACAAGCTGCAGAACGAGAAGAGCTAGAGAAATGTAATTGTTCGGTATGCACAAATATGAAAGTTTGGGCTGATTTTTGCAGTATCACTATCGGATATATTAACGCTACTGTTATAGCACGTACTGAGACATTCACATGCATCACTGACAAACGTTAGTGACTGAGTGACATTCAAAACAAAGCAAAGTCAGAAACTGAACACTGAAGATGTCTGATGCAGACTGACAGTAGTCTTCATGGTTAGCATTAGCATCTACAAAACGTTTTATATGTTTGGCGGCTTGCCGTTAGCTTTTGCTAATTTCCTTGTGTTTAGTGGTTTGGCGTTAGCGTCTCCTAATGTTTTTGTGTGTTTAGCTGTTTATCATTTGCATAGCAACGGTTCCTGTTTAGCCCATTCGTAGTTAGTGAACTTGACTTTTGGTTAGCTGTGTCCACCACTGCCAATAACTACTGGCAATTTTAGAGCAGAAATTGATTTTCCATGGCAACCATGATGGCCATCTTCAAAAATCCAACAATCATTAGTAAATATGATTTCTATGGGTCCAGTTGTGTGTGATTTGATACTAACAGTTTTAACCTGTGATAAATATTGACAACTTTAGTGCAGAAGTGAATTTTGCTTCATGAACGTGATAAAAAATAATCGCCATCTTTAAGTTTTCAGTGATTTTATTCTAAAAAAAAAAAAAAAAAAAAAAAAAGGAAGCTCCTGGAAACATTTGTGCCAAGTTAAGTGCTTTTAACCACGTATGAAACATTATGCTGTAATATTCAGTTATCTGCTGCACTATTTCTATGTCGTCAACTCGGCTTCTTTCATAATGTCCAACGTTAGGATCCAAACTCTCAGCCTGACTCCACAAAGTAGATCCTAAAAGAGGCGCTGTTACCAGGTAACCATCATTAGTGTATAACTATTTTACCTGAGTCCAGCTTCACTGAGAAGAAGAAAAGGGTCTTTGGTTCACTAAACAAATGCTTTGTTCATTGCTATTGCTGTTTTTTGAGGGGAACACAGTTTAAAGACTCACCCGCAGGTAGATCTTGATTTCATGGCAGAACCTTTGACCATTTGTGAGGTTTAGGGTCTTCAGCAGGGTGGGCTGCTGGCTCTCCAGGAACAGCGCCCTCCTCACAGACTCCTTCTGGTTCTGCTTTGCTCTGTCTAGCTGCACTTCCACCAGGAAACCTTCAAAGTCCACACAGTGGTGGAAACAAGCATAGAAAAAAAAAAGTCCATCATCTCATTGCTTTTGGAATGTCAATGTATGCATAGCCACAGATAAACACTATGACTGAATGCAAACACACATCCACGGAGAAATCCTCTTTTCTCTTCTGTGCTTCTACTGGGAAGCGCAGAGAACATCATCACACACCACATTAAAAACAAGCAGACGGCAGAGACAATACAGAACGCCATACTTAAAATAAACACACACACACTTCTCTAAACCGTACCCTGTATTTACACAATTGCTCTTTCATCTTGATCCTAACTGCCAAATTGACCACAGAGAGGTCCAGCATACTTGTGGCTGCACAACAAAAGCAAGGTAATGGGGACCATATGTGTGTGTGTGTGTGTGTGGGCGTGTGTGTGTGTGTGTGTGCCACTGTGTATGCGAGAACATGTCTTACCTAAATGAGAGGGGAGGTGCTTCCCATAGGCCTCCAGACAGAACCTGGTGCTCACACTGTAGGTGAACAGAGAGCAAGAAGAAAAGCTACTGCTGTTCATTCATGATCCATTATTAGTCATTGTTCAAGCACAAAGTCATAGTAATCTACAGCACAGATGTCAAACTCCAGTCCTCAAGGGCCACTATCCTGCAACTTTTAGCTGTGCCTCTGCTGCACCACCTGAATAGAATAATTGGGTCATTAGCAAGACTCTGGAGAACTGATCGACATAAGGAGGAGGTAATTAAGCCATTTCATTCCAGTGTTTTTTACCTGTGGCACATTTAAAAACCGCAGGACAGCGGCCCTTGAGGACTGGAGTTTGACACCCCTGATCTACAGTAACTGATCAGGTTGATGTTCCTCCTTGACATGGGTATGTGGGGGATGTCGTTGGATGTGGTTTTGGGAGGTGAAACCAAGCTGAGAAATATATTTACAGGGGTGTGAAAAAGTGTTTTTTCCATCCTGATTTCCTTTGTTTTTTTTAATGTCTGTCAGACTTCAGTGTTTCAGAACATCACTCTAAATATTAGTCAAAGGCAACACAAGGCTCAGGACTGAGTACTGCCACACCTGCTTTTAATCAAGACATCAACAGGACCTGCCTGCGACTCGATGGGCAGAGCTGTCTGACAACCGGAAGGTTGCAGGTTTGATTCCAGCTTTCTCCCGACACATCCTGATGTGACGGGAGAAAGGGAAAAACATTCAGCCTCAATCTGAAACCAACAGTGATCCAAAACACGCCATCTCTGAATATGTGAAGAAAAACTAAGTGCAGACTTTGAGTGGTGTAGTCAAAGTCCTGACCTGAATCATTTTTGTTCTGTGGCAAGAACTTAAGAAATGCTGTTTGCTTGTGGCTGAATTAGAACAATTATATGAAGATGTGAGGCCAAAATTGCAGTTGTTGCTGCTACTGGAGGCCCGACTCGTATTCAGCTTTTCCTCCCTTAATAATAAACAACCAGATTTACAAACTGCATTTTGTGTTTTCTTGTTTTGTCTCTGACTAATATTTAAATTGGCTTGATGTTGTGCAACACTGTTGTGTGGCAAACGTGCCAAAAAAGAAAAAAAAAAAAGGAAATCAGGAACGAGGCAAACATTATGTTCCAGCCCAGTTCACAGAGGTTTTTAATTCAACCATGAAAAAAACTCTTATCTTAATGTTCATGTGAGTCAGAAGTGGAAAACAGTCCAGACTGATGCTAATTCTCAAGCTGCTGCCTGTGGTTCTGACTGACAGCAGCAGGTTGGAACAAGAACTAATAGAGCAGCAAGTGTCAGGAAAACACTGTCTTTCCTTCTTTCTTTCCTTCTTTCTCTCTTTCTTTCTTTCTTTCTTCCTTTCTTTCTTTCTTCCTTTCTTTCTTTCTTCCTCTTCATTTTCCAATCTGTGAAAAGGCTTTTACCCCCTTGCAGATTTCTTTGTATTTTACTTTCCTGTCACACTTAAATATCTCAGATAAATGTTTGTATGACACACAAAGATAAGTCACATCATCTCAAACGTGTTTGTGTTCGTACTTCGACTAGGCCACTTCAAAACCTTTATTTTGTTTCGTCAGAGTGATTCCAAAGTCCATTTGTTGATGTGCTTTAGGTCATTATTCTGGCAGCTCTAGACTCGCAGTGCACCAGACCGAGTTAGGTTCACGGCAGACGTAAGAGGATGAACACCTTCCAAAAAGTTCCACTTTGACTCATCAGTTCACAGAACGAGTTTTAAAAAGTCCTGAAATGTGAATCTTTGATGTTCTCTCGAGTCACTTGTGGTTTTGGTTTTCCTATATGGAAACCATATTTGCCCAGTCTCTTTCCTATTGTTGAGTCATGAACTTTGACCCTAACTGAGGTAAACGAATATAGTTTGAGTTTTGGTCTTACAGTATCACTTGAAAATAGCATCCTAAGAGTAGATGTTAAACATGTTTTTTTTCCTTTTACTAAACCCACCTTTCTGTTTTAAAAATGCTTTTCTTATTAGTCTGATGCAATACTCTAAGTTAGTATTTTTTCATAAGTTGTAAGTGGAAAATCCACAAAATTAAAAGACGTGAAAACATCCGTCTGTGTTTAGGCTGTGAATACTTTTTCACAACTCTGAATGGATAAATACAGTAGAGGAGTAAAGTCATACTGTTGACCAGTGTGAGATTCAAAAGTCAGCAATCCATATTAAGCTCCTAACTGCACAACTATTTTCTGCTATTTTTCCATCTTTCTTCCAGCTGCTCTGCTGTTTTTTCTTCCTCACATCCTTCTTGTTGCCAAAGCAGCAAAAAAATAACAAGAAGCACTAAAACTGTACTTCCTTGTATTCGCTTAGAGAGGCTGAGATTAAGACGCTGGCCAATTTGGCTGCTGCGACACACCAAATCTAAAACTGTTCCACACTTCTGGCTAAGTGGAAACTGTGGAAAGAGACTGAGAGCAGAATAACATCTCCTTACTCTGAACAAAACAAGAAAAAAATGAATAAAAATACATCTCTGTGTTGGACATAGACTAGATTAGATGGAAAGAGGTGGAGTCCATACCAGGAAACGGAGACGTTTCTCTGGTCAGTGATGAGTGAACAGGTCTTCTCCTCCTGGTTGAACATGGCCGGCTGCACGGTGAGAGAAGCACCGGCGCTCACTATCGGCCGCGCTCTGATGGGAAACACACAGCACGACTAAATGGCAAAGAAAATGGATGGAAACATCTGAATCTGAATACAAACAAAATATAAAAAATATGTTGCAAAAAAACAAAAAATCCTCTTGGGATGTTTTGTAACTCAGCATCTAAGAATCTTTCTTGTAATCCTATTTTTTTTTTGCAATTTATTAAATATCATAGTACAAAATACATCATACACTACATTAGCAAAAAAAAAAGCACAAAGTACATGTGTGTTTGTAGTTTTCCACAGTCAGTATACATTTGGAAGGTGAAGGGGAAAGTTCAGTCTCATTTTGCACAAGCAGTCACTGCTTTGTGTTGGGTCCATTACATTCAATCCTAAAACTCATTCAAGTTTATTAAAATGTGACAGAAGGTGAAACAGTTCTCAGGGCGTGCATACGTTTTGTCAGACACTCCCTGTAAATACGCAAAGTGAGGAATCATACCTGTACAGGACGACCTTATCAAGGCCGAAAGCACCAACGATCAGATCTGCCAAAAGCAAAATGAAGACATCAAAGAAGAGGCTTCATAGGTAAAAGTTGCATCAATGACGAATCCCGCTCTCTCGTACCTGGGTAGCCGTTCTGATCAACGTCCATGTCACCTCGCAGAGCAAAGCCGAAGCTGGCAGGGAAAGAGCTGGAAGCCCATTGGCCAGAAAGAACCTGAGTGGGCGTGTCCTTCAGTCCTCCAGCGTGGCCGTTATGGATGAAGACCACGCCCTGCTGGTGGTCTCCGCCGTACGGACAGCCGATGGCTATGTCTGATTTCAGACAGCAACAGAACATTAAAGCTCTCCATTTATGTGTTTCTACTGGAACGTTGCCAGGCAACGTGATGTGGTTGTAAGTGTGAACAGGCAGCAAAAACAAGCAAATTTTCAGACGATATCAGGAGTTACTGACTTTTTCCTAATGGGATCTACTGGTTCTGACCTTTCACCTTTTCTGGGTCAGACTCATTCAGGGTTTCTCATCTCTACTAACTTCAAGTTTGAATGAGGAATATTGATTTCTATCTCTCTTCTTCTATATCTTGAACTTCCACATATTTTGGGGGATTTTATGTGAGAGACACAAGGTGACTACTCATCAGTGGTGGTCACACTTCTGCTAATCTGCTAATAGCAAGTAAAAAATGGCCCAAGTCTTTTCTAAGGAAGTAGGTTTATGTGAAAGTGGCAAGATAAAAAAGATAAACAACTTAAAAACCCACAATTTTGCACATAATTGTGGCAAGAAGGCAGGCAAATATTTAGATATTGTATCATGGAAACCAGAAGTCCATCAGGTAAAGGGTGCAGGTGTACCATTGAAGCCATCCTGGTTGAGGTCACCCAGAGGAGCCAGAGAGGTGCCAAACCGACCAAAGACCTGTGAGCCCAGCAGATGGGTCTGAGCCGGCTCCAGACGCAGCGGGCCCCTCTGGAGGTAAACATAGACCTTCCCCAGCTCCTCCAGACGCCCGTTAAACCCCGGATGCATGAATGTTGGAGCTCCAACAACCAGATCATCCAATCTGTCAACAGTGTGGAAAAGACAGGATTCTTAATAATGAAGACAGAGAGATGGAGCCTTTGCTGCCGAGTACTTTTTCAATATTGAGGAATTATTCACTTAAAACTAGCTCATATAGTTTTAAAGTTGTTTGTATGTTAATTTCATCTTATTTCAAGTGTAATAAGATATCTGCACTGGTAACTAGACCAAAAGCTACTTGGTACGATTTTGTATGTTTTCAGCGTTGACTTGAACAAGTGGAAGCCATGGCGACCATTCTGGGTGAACTGACAAGGTTTCAAAAAGCCAACAGAAAGAAGGAAAGTTTCTCAGCCTCTTAGAAAATATAAGTCTACTCTTTATCTGCATTGAAAGTGTTCAAACCCCCTCAGTCCACAGCCGCTCCAGTGGAATCCCCACACACACATTTATCTTCTGTTTTAGCCAATTCTCCCTCTGCTCTTATTTCAACCATTTTACATGCCACTATTTGGTGTCACTATGTGCGTCACCGCGCCTCCCTTCACTTACCCGTCGTTGTTGATGTCAGTAGCCGCCACCGCGTAGCCAAAGTAAGACCCCATCTGGAATACATTTCAAACAGGCCGAGTTAGCCTGTAATCACATCACGGTGCACAGATCCCTCTCTTTTCTTTCATTTTCTCCTGCCTGTCCCTTTTATCTGCACAATCACGCCACAAGATTTGCTCCAAATCTCTCAATGCCACAATCCCCTGGAGTCTTTATTCTCCCTTTTCATGGAAGCTCAGCATTTGAGCTCCTGCGAGATTGAAGTAACACAAAGAGCTGGAGAACTGGGAGATTAAAACTGTTTCTGGACGACAGAACTGGTCCCTGGTTTGCTTTTTGGGGATAAATTCAAACAAATAAATCATGTAAATTGTGTTATCCTGAATATCGTCACCTTGCTAAAATAATTGCTCACGTCATTTACTGGCTGTTTTTTTTTCCAAAATCATTTTTGCTAAAAAAAAAAAAAAAAAAAAGGTTTATGCCATTATTTTAGGAAGGTGATGCGTAGGTACAGAATGATTCACTGAAATGTTGAATCCTGCTGTAAGAGAATCAAAATATAATATTTCATCATTTTCACATAGGAAACAGCCAAACAGAAGCCCAATCAGAGCCCCAACATTTGAAGAGTTCAAATGTTTTCAGAGGTTTTTGAGAGATTTATTTTAATGTGAAGGACATTTGAGTAGAAAACATTTACCTCAACACTTTCATAGTTTTCAAATGTCTGTTTCACAAATCAAAACACAACATAACATGAAGTGGGCGTCCAAATGAGCTCTGGGTTGAAGAGCTTTTTACTACTTTTTTAGCATCCAGACAAATATTTTAGCTCTGCTTTATTTCAGAACATAAACCACTGAGACTGACCACAGCAGGATAAACTACAGGTTCTGAAACGTGATTGTCTGTGCCGCAATTTCTTTAGGAGTAAAGTAGTAAGTGGGGTAAAAACAAGTGCATGCTGCAGTTTTATGGTTTCATTTTTGGGACATTTCTAAATTTCACAATAATGCTCTACTTTGAGGTGAACCGTCACGTAAAATTCCAATGCAATTGCATGAAGGTTTGAGATTACACACATGAAAAAGTTCAAAGAGTTAAAATATATTTTCAGGACACCACTGTGTTGTACAAAGTCATCCAATAAATAACGGTGATGCTAAGCCTGTCACAGTCAATCACATGACACATTAAAATAGGCTCAATAACCTCCATTTGCATGTTTGCTGCTTTTCCTTGTTTCTCTTTTTCCACTATTTGTTTACAAAAGTCCTATTTGTCACTTTTGTCTATTTTTCCAAAACTACGTGAACTGTTATTTAGTAATTATACTGTATTGATTTTGAGAGAGAGTATTTGTATTATTATGCCATCATTATTGTAATAATAATGGCATAATTATTATGCCATTATACGGTAATACATCATGTTCCTAAAATAATGGGCTACGTACTTTTTTGCCAAAATGATTTTTTTTTTTTCCTAAACCATCTTTTGGCATCAAATAACTTGAGCCACAATCATTTCCACGACAACATATTGGTCAAGCAAAACGTGTTAACGACAGGCCTGAAGGTGATGCTCTCAAAGAGAATTAAAAACGGTCTATTAAAAATTGGTGAAGCACATATGACTTCAGCATGTAACCCAAAAACCACCTAAAGCAGAAGGTCAGTGGTAGGAAGTTTCCCTTACTGAAGCAGAATGAATCTGGGTATGAATGGGGAACTTTGTGCTGCTGCTAAATTAAGCCAGTCACATTTCAGTCACTGAAATGATTCATCATCTCTGAGTGTATTTTCAGAATGTGGTTTAACATCCAAACCCACCTCCACCAGGAAACCAGCACCAATTCTGTTTCTGACTTTGGTTTAAGGCTTTTTAGGCACTTCCAGCAGTGCTCACTGTAACCTTTGACCCCTCTAAGGAGTCAGGCTCTGGAAACACATACCTGTTCACCCGTCAGGTTCAGCAGAGACTTCAGGTCCTTCCCACTTAAAATGGACACCTACAACAAAACACGGATTGCTATTTTTATAAAGAAGAAAAACAGCAATTTGATATCTTTAGACTTTTTTTAAGCTTCCATTTTAAAATGTATGGAACAGTAATAAGAAACTCCTTACTAAACCATACAGCATGAGTCCTTTTGGAACTCCTGCGATGAAATCTGCAAACAGAAACAGGCAATCAGTCCTCAAGTTCCCAAATGCTCCCATTTCCTGAAAAGACTTAATAATCCCCTTCCGTTTCAACACAAACATGTGTGTTGTTACTCCGGCTCTCTGCACTGTAAATATGACCCTCACCTTCCTCAGCGTCCCCACTGAACTCGCCGCTGGTCACAGAGTAACCTGCAGGAGAGGTGGAGAGGGAGGAGGACAGAGCAAGAAATCAGAGATTCATTACCATGACTACAGGATTGCCCAGTTTTACATTTAAGAAATAAATCTCCATAATGGAAACACACCAGTATGAAAGAAACCTCGTTTTTCAATTAATAGTTTTGTTGTAAGGATACAGTGGTTTTTCAGCCCATTTGAAATTAGTTTGTTTCGCAAAACTGCAATGGAAACACTGTTTTCATATGACACGGGTCACATGATCAACAACCGGATGTTGCTGCTGGCACAAACCACGAAGAAGAAGACAGGAAGTGGTTGGAGGATGATGGAGGGGCGTGCTTTTTAATGATGTTGTGTGAACAAACGCATCCATGTGATTTTCTGAAACACCGACACTGCGAAATTGTGTCATTTTGACATTAGCGGGACATCGACAACAGTTTCATACACATCTGTGATGGAAGCACAGCTGATGTCATCGATGACAACACTTTGAATGACTTGAAGTTTTTGGTAAAGCACTTCTAATCCTGATCAACAGTTCAGTTTTAGATGTTTTACAAAAACATTTCTTCCCCTAGAAGCAAAAAGTTTCCACTTAGGGCTGAAAGGGTTAATCTGAGTAATAGTAATAAATCGATTATTGAATTAATCGTCAACTAATTGAGTAATTCATTGATTGTTAACTGGAGTATACAGACTCAAAGAGGCCATTGAGTAGTAGCAGTAGCAGTCTCATGTTAAACGTACTCTTCTTCTCTCCTCAGAGGTCGGAACGTAGTCAAGGATGGCGAACTCAAAGAGGACGGTTAGGAAACAGGGCTGGACCCCAACTAGCTTATCAAACTTGCCAGCCTCCATCAGGATTGTGGGAAATGAAGGAATTTGTCACAAGAAATGTAGGCAATCGTTACAGTTGACTATGAAATCTCAACTGACAACACACACAGCAGGCCTGGACACCCGAGTGTCTGGAGGCCTTCACTCAACAGGTTGTTGCTAGGTAACCAAAGTGTGGGTGAGAAAACTGATTCCAACAACCTTCGATACACTTAGAAAAGTTTGACCATATTTTACTTCAAAACAAACTAAGGGGGTAAAAGTATTTTCTCTGCCTACATCCCCCAGAATGCCGTGCGGTTCTTTATTGGAGTTGAGTGAAATTATTGAATATTCTAATGGACGTATTATCAATTGATATTGTCAGAAGCTAAACTTCATATTGGAACCTGATTTGATTCAAATGTGCTTTCTCACCCAGGTAGCTGTCATCGTAGCTCCCCTGGACCTGCTGGGTCTGAATCTGTCCAGCGACCGACAGCAGGAAGTAGGAGGGGTAGTAGGCCTTAACAATCTCCTCTGCAGTGGCTGAAATCAGCTGACCTACAAAAGGTTCAAAGACATTTGAATTGTTAGGTCAAAATCAATTTTCTGAAAGGTTTTTATGTTGCTTGATGCTCTTCTCAGCTCACCTTGCCAGTAAAAGCTGCCAGGCCCTCCAAGAACAACCCTTCCATCCTGTAGCACACGCACACACACACACACACACACACACACACACACACACAACAGTAGCAAAGTAGTTCCTCCTGAGGTCCAAAGTCTGCAAGAGTACTTATATTCTGCCTCGTAAAAACTTAATAAACCTTCAAGTTTTCCACATTTTTATTAATACAATAAGAAACTTCAGTGTATTTTATTGAGATTTTATGTGATAGACCTAAAAATATGGGGGAGGGGCTGCAAATCAACGAGACACACTCAGCCTCTTTTATTCCACTTCTAAAAACTTAAATCCAATATAAAAACTATTCCTTTCATAAGCTGGAGCGTACAGACCTAAACAGCATCAAAGCTAAACATGTAGCAGCTGATGCTAATGTCAGCATAGAAGCTCCATGAAGATCATCTGAAAAGATGAATGGATAGAATAACACTTTGCTAAAACATGATAGTAAAGAACCTAAATACCAGAATAAATCTAACACATATCTTTGTTGTTGAGCTCATGAATTTGTTTATTCAATAATTAGCTTATTTTGTTGATATATTTAGATTAAAATACAATTCATTCATTAATTACAGACCCTGCAATTAACTCAATAAAAATGTTGCCAGTGATTTTTATGCATAAAACACCTGAAAAAATCTTATTATGCTTCTTCCACTTTAATATCTTATACTTCTTTCTGGTTGTCTACCACAATAAATCCCAATAAAATGATTTAAACCCTTTGAAATATATTACATGTCATTTTCAAATGGAGCAGAAACTCTATTAAACCAATAAGTGAACGGCTGAGCACATAACTGTTGTACCTTGGTAAAGTCAGCACTGAATCCTCCCTGACAGTAACCCTGTCCAGCAGGGCCGTGTCTTTCTGCAGCGAGAAACACCAAAACATGGCCACAGCTGTTACTTTCTGTTGCAATGAAACAGCTGAGAGTGGGTGCGGTTGAATATACGTAATATCGGTCCAGAAACCCGCCTGTTCTGCACGGGGCGAACTCCACAAAGGTTTTGAGCGCGTCGACAGAGAGGTAGCAGGTTCCTGTGATGTCAGAGAACGGCGTGTCGTGCTCCGTCCTCCAGTAATACCTGGGAGCACAGGCCTGGACACAGCAAGAGCAGGACCAGGTTAATTATGAAAGCAAAACTGAAACGTAACAAAATAACAAATCTGGCAAGAAGACAATATCCAGAAATCCCAAATTAGCCAAACTAAAAGTTTGAAATAAGCCTACAAGATCTTACCAAGATGCTGTTACCATGGGAACGCACAATAGCTCCAAACCACTGATGGGACTTGAACTCAACTTGAGTGTTCACACCATTTATGTAAAAATGGCGGTCACCTGCAGAAACACAGAGGAGGGAAGTAGACTCAGAAATCCAGAGTTTCATTCAGGCAGCAGCCAGAGCCTCCTGTATTAGGACCCCTGGTAAAGATGTCTACTGAAACCTCACACCCATGTTTCACTGCAGCAGCACAGAACAGCTGAGTCTGTTTGGAAACAGAATGGCAGTCTGACCTCGAACTCTAATGAAGTATTATGACTTTATTCCAATAATTATAATATATACATATTACTGGCAATATATATATATGTACAGTCCACATCTGTAGATGGAAGCTGCTCTCTAATTTAATAACCATTTCATCGTTGTGTGTCAGGGTTCTGCATGTGTTGCTGTTTTTTTGTTGTTTTTTTTGTTAGTTTTTTTTTACATGGATGTATTATGGCTTTGTTCCAGGGCTCTGCAGCTTTAATCTGCTTCCTATGACGTCAAACCTCTTGCAGAGATCATGCTGTTCCTGCAGCCCAAATGGCTGTTCTTCACAGTCAGGTTCTGTTTTTAGATGGGGCCCTGGCAGTAACACAGGAATAATAACTTTAGAGAGAGTTGGAAATAAGAAGGTCTGTGTTGATCCCTGGCAACCATTTGGAATTAAGTAACTTGATTAAATATCTCATCTCTACAAAAGGTTGCTGTTAAAAAAACCATTATGCTCTAGGGTTGAGCAATATATAACCATGCTTCATGGTGCTGTTGTTATAATGATGATAAGAACAACTTATAACTTCTTTTTTTAGGGAAATGTATGACTGTGACAGAGTCACAGCAATCATAAGTAGTGCTCTCAAAAAATATTCCTATTTGTGAATCGCTTCTTTTAGGACATGGGTCACAAACAAAAGTGTGCTTTGAATCACTAAACTGCACACAGTAAATGCATTTAATCATGTTTTTAGTGTTTTTTGGGGGTATTTTTTATATACTTTCAATGAAAAAACTGTGGAGAAAATAGCAAAACTCACAAACCAGACAACACAGAAAGTTTTGAAGGGTTTAAGCAGTAATGGTGCGTTCGCAGCAAACGCGTTACACTCATCAGACAAGCGTCAGAAGCTCCAAGTTTGGTGCATCTGCACTTTGAATGCAGATGTTTGAGATTTTGCTGTACACCGAGCGTTTCACGTGTCTGGTTTCACGTAGAGGGTGTGTCAGACACGTCAAGGTCACTCTACCCGTTGTTTTTTGTTGCAGATCTATTTGTCGGACACGTCAAACGCTTCAAATCGCGTCGTGTTAGAAAAAAAATTGTCAAATTTATCACGATAAATGATAAACGATACAATACATGTCCACTGAAGCAAGTTGCATCTGAAAGTTTTCATGTGTTAAATAACGTGAGCGTTGGAACAGATTGTGAAACGGTGAGATTAACGGCAGAGAGAACGCTGACCCCCCTGATGTCCTCAGTGTTGTACTTCCCTCAGACTGCCTGTGCTTGGAAACATTTTTTGGGGTGTGTATTTATGCACGCTGGGTTTGCACTCGCGCAGGGTAAACTCCATGCTTACAATAAGCTACACCCTGTGATCCTCAGACAGCGCTCCGTATCGCTTCCTGCGTTGCTGATGGAGCCAATTATTTTCCCAGCAGGGTCGGACCCTAGCGGCCCACGTCCTCTAGGGTCCTCGGTCCATTATGGGTCTGAGCTCATTTAACATGTGGCCCAGCAGACAAAAACAAAACTAAAAAAAAAAGCTGCATTCATAACTCTTTCACCCTGGCTGGGGTTGGGGAAGGGATTTATGAATCATTAAAAAGCAAGAAAAACATAAAGAACCTGCAGCTGAAGGGGGCAGCAGCTGGACTTTCTGACTTCTGGGTCAAGCACAGTGCTGGTTAACTCAGGACGGTTCTGCTTCTCTCAGCCACTTTTACGGCTGAACAGACAGAGATGATCATCAACTAGTGCAGCTGACTTCACTATAGGGGAAAAATGACGTCTTAACATTCTGGATGGCAACATGTGTTCTGAAAAAACAAACTGCTAGAGCTTAACCTGACATGTAATCGTACATTTTACTTGAATTACTTTTAATGACTATTTCAAGAAATAAATTATGACTAATAGCTAAAGCACAGTTTTTGAGAAGCGTATTGTTATTCAGAGGAAAATAACAAGACAGCATGAGAATATTTCCCCAACAACCTCAGGAAACGTTGTGTTGACTGTTTAGCTCACATACAGCTAGTAGGTCTGACTGTCGCTTTGTCGCTAATAAATAAACTTAAATTCCTGCTCAGCCAATCGTCTTATCAATGTTTACTGACTTAATAAATTCGTAATACTACAAATGTTAATCAGTAAGAGCTAGAGTTAAATTCTAATCTAAATGTTAGGTTTTTTAAAACAAGAATAGCTTTGAAAACATATGTTTACAAACTTTTCTGCTTTAGAAAATGTGTATAATTTTACTATGGATGAAATATAGTATAATTAGAGTCTGACTCTTTGTTCACACTGAATTTATAAGCCTGAAGTTTTACGTTGTCTGTTATGTGGGTGCAGTTTTTATTTTACTTGAAAGACTTGTGTCTCTTAATAGTTAACTGTGACACAATGCTGAGGTGTCACATGATCAAAGGAGTGCAGTATGATTGGGTAAAAAACTGTTTGGCTCCATCTTTTTCTGACCATTTTGGCTGGGTCTCCAGAAGGTCACTGCATTTGCAGCAAATTTCAAAGAAAATCATATTCATAAAAGTTGAAGGTCAGATGAATGGCTGACTTTCAGCTTTAATTCAGTGGGTTGAGTAAAAATATGAGGAACTAAGGCACATCTTAATGCCATTTCTTCAATTTAGCAGCTAGAAAAGAAATTAGACAAATTAAATAAAAGGTTCATTTCTGACACTTGGTTGAAGATAACTGGTTGTCACTGAAGTCTTGAACTCATTTACTTCACCAGATGCTGCATTTCTTCCTTTTGAATGTTGCGTTCTCCATTCTCTCTATTGCACCACGACAATTGGTGAGATAGGAAACAGTCTGATCCCAACTCAAGTTGTTTAACATTTGCTTTCCTACAAACATACATTTATGTGTTAAGCAGAGAAGAAGGAATTGACCGGTAGAGTCTGAATAAACCGTGATACCTTGCTGGTCAAAGTTGAGAACGCTGCAGTTGTTCTGCCTCCAGGAGCAGCGGTACACAGCTCCTCCCTCGGTGACGTTCGGCTGGCTGGTGTTGGCTTTCGGAGCTCCAATAAGGACACTGATACTGGACAGCAGAAAAACAAAGAAAGTTTAACAAACTACTGGAAAAAAAAAAACACAAAAATGCAAAAACATCAAGGTGCTTCACCGTTATCTTTAAGTCACTTACATTTACATTTTCAGTACCGAGAAGTGCAGAAAGGCGGCTTCAAATACAAACTAGAACTAATGACATCTGGGCTTTGCTTTTAAGGGCTTGTAAGTTTTTTCACAACTACTTTATGAGGTTTTAAGAGAGCAGTTTCCAGCTGTCACATCTGCATTAGGGTAAATCTCTGCCGCTATTGCTGGGTTGTTACAGCTGGAATCTTAGCATATAGTTAAAAATTACTATGCATTCAAGTGACTGTAAGAAAGAACTGAGACAAACAACTCCTTTCAAAAGAGCATAAAAACTAGAAGCTGATTGGATGAAACATCTATCAAACTCAGAGGAGGCGTCTCACATCTACTGCTCTGATATGCAACATATGTCATGTCATGGCTGCCTGTACAAGTCAAGTCACAGTTATTTATCATTTCAATAACAAGGCAGTTCAAAGCTTCATACAGTAAAAACATAATACAGTAACCAATTCTGAAACAAGCAGTAAACATTACATTTAGTCAAATATCAAAATCATCAAGCAAATATACAAGAGATATATTGATCAGTGTTCCGGTTATTCATTATGAATCAAAGCAACTCTTGACTGGTGGGTTTTCAGCTTTTTTTTCAGCTGATTTTGTCATAAATTGTGTTATTTGAGGTAGTTCTGGTTCTGGTTCTGGTTCTGGATGCAGAGCAGAACCAGAACCAGAACCTGAGAGGTCTAAAGGTTGATACAACAGCAGATCCTTAATTTGGATTCTAATCCGTTCAATGATTTATAACCTAACGTTTGAAGAGCTGTTATAACATTCTTCTATCATAACCTGGTATCTTAAAACGAGAATCAACAAAAGATTCAGCTGCCTAAAAGAATACAACTCCAAAACAGATCTCATAATTACCCCGCAATCCCACCTTTAGCATTATAAATGATTTGAAGACAAGAAGGAAAAGGTTCTGGAGTCTGGTCTAGTCAAAGCACAGACCTTAAAGTAATAAGAGAACTTGTCACAGCTGATCTCATCACAACCTGACAGACTGAACAGAAAGAATGGAGGGAAATGGCAGGTTCTATGTTCCACGTTTTATTTGATGTAAATCAGTTTTAACAAAACCAAATTTTGTTGACAATAATTGATGATTTGTGAAAGCAATAAAAAGAGTAAAACATCCAGAGCTGTTCATAATATGGATGCATGTAAGTTGCTTTTACAGACCCAGCTACAGTCTTTGGCTTTTGAATTAAAAAGAGCTTGATATCATTTTTTGAACTAATGAATTATTTCAATAATATCTTCCATGATTCACGTCGGTGTAATTAGTTTGCTGTGAAATGCTAGTAAAACACTGACCAAAAACAGGGAGAGAGTAAGTCTATTCAACGCCAGAGAGCAAAGAAAAAAATCACTTTACTTTTTACACTAAGTGTATAAATATGTATTCAGCGGTGAATAACGGCTATTGAATTGTCAGCATTTATACAAGCAACAATAGAAGTGTTTCTTAAGGTCATAATGGATCACATACAGGCCAATGTACACATAGGAGTTGGAGACAACAAACTTATTTCATGATGCAGTCATTGCAGCTGAAACAGAGTCAGATTTCACAAGACTGGGCTGTAATGTGACATTTTGTAGCCCAATGGCCAGTTTGTCCCAAAGCTAAGCTTTGGGACAAACTGGCCTGTCAGCTCTGTGTGTTACTGGACAATCCACAGAGAAAAACTCTGATCCACAATATGGACCAAACTATCCTAGTTACATCACCAAATTCACTTCCTGAAAGACGCTTAAAAAGAAATTGTTGGAATTATCACTGATTTACAGTTTTAAACACTGTAACACATTTGTGGTCGTGACAACATATTGTTGAAGCTTTTCATTGGTTTTTCAGTCACAGTTTAAATGTTTCTTACTTTGAATTTTACCTCAATGGAGTAAGAGGAAACGTTGCTGTGTAATTAGCTGTGTTTCCATTGACAATATAATTGAGCAAATACAAATTACAAGATAAATTTGTTTAATGGAAAAACTGCAATTTCAAGAAAAGTCATGCTCTATGAAAAGATTTTTTGCTAGAATCAGGTGGTTTTTCAGCCAGATAGAAATGTGTGTTTTTCACAAAATTACAACGGAAAAACTTTTATTGCATCATAACATTCAGACGGCAGGTACTGGCATCCTTAGACAATGAGCATCTGGCTCCACAGGAAGTCTTATTGCACTGTGACGTTTACTTAGTTCAAAAGTGTTGAATCCATAACTCTTCTGTAAAATAGGCAAATGCAATCACCCCGAAGCACCGCGCCCAAGTAGGCGGGGCTTGTCGCTCCATTGCCTGAATACAATGCCGATGTCTCCTCTGATTGGCTGGTAGATAATGAGCGCTACCACCATATCTGAATTGTTAATATATTTCATGGAACAGTTCAGCCATGATTTTTAATGACTTATGAACAAACTTATTTAGGTGTCATTTTTATTTCATTTCTTATTTAACAATTAAGAACCTGTGCTGTTTCTATATTAGCAGAACAACAACAAAATACTGCACACATTTGTAGAGGAAACGCAGCTACTCTTATGCTAAGTGTATGCTAGTATTTAAACCGCCTTTTGACAGACAGTTTAAATGATGCGTGAGGACGCAGACAAATGCTAGCTTTATGGCCGACAGTGACAGTGGTAGAAATCCACCAGACTCTTTTCTCTTCCATTCATTCCCCAGCATGTCTGGAGATCATAAGTGGAATATTTCCATAGCAGGATAAGCTCACCCTGTAAAGTGCTCACTCTGCGGACACTGAGGCAGCCATGGCACAGCCCTCTGTTTCAAAACCCACTTGACTTAATCACCCTCACCTCCTGTGATCTCTGCACGTGTGGAGTTGTAACTTACACCGCCGAGTCAATGAAAAGCGCCAGCAGTGAAAATGTAACAGCCAACGATAGGCTGCTTGACAATAAGCTGTGTATTAGAGGAGTGATGGATGCCTCTGTTGAGACCTGAGAGCAAGATTCCTTCCCTTTAGCCCGTGTTCACCAGGAACATTTGCTCATGGGGAAGTGAGTCACAGGCTGGGTGAGGTCAAACATGTACTGTGCAATTTTCCCCTGAGTGGATTTCAAGACAACATGTTGGCATACAATGTAAGAAATGAATATTACTAAAGGTTTTTAAGTCTCACATTCATCAGGAAACTATTTGTGATGCTCATTTTGATGAAGGTGTCAGCCACTGAATCCTGTGTAACATGACGTCTTTCAGGGTGTTTTCCTGCCTCCATTCCGGACCAAAATTGAAACATTTGTTACATTTTCAGCTGCTGCTGTTTTCTGTCACACGGCACTCAGTCAAACCAACCAAACCTTTTGGAAAACCTGCTTATCCCTTTTCGCCTGTGGGGGCGCTGCACCAAGAATTGCTGAAGAAAACAACATAGGAACCTCTGAAAAAGACACTGAGCGCAACTTCCTTCTTCATGAAACCACAAACAAAAAGTGTGTGGTGTCAGATTTTAGCGGATTTCAGTTTTTATCTCACCATATCTTTTATCTAAGAGCTGTTTTTCCCTCTCACTTTAGTCTTACCTACACATTTGTTTTGGTTGTTTTCACCCTGAATGCCCAGCGCAATAGTACGCATCTTGCTTTGGTTGCAATCTCCAGTCTGCTTTGCATTCACATAAATCTCCGAACTGCACCAAAGTTCACTTCAACCGAATTTGTGGACCGACCAGAGTTCACTTTTTTGGTCTGCATCAGAGTTTGATTGAGCGTTTACGCCTCCCCAAACAAAGCAGACTTTCTAGGCAAACGGACCACAGTTAGATTAAAGCAGACTAAACAGCACCATGGAGATGTAATCTACAGGAAACCTCAATGACGTACACTAAATCATCCAAGACTGACTAAAATGTGGGAATCAATTTCTTTTTTATGGTCCAATCTAGTTTTATACACTGCAGTAATATGTCTCTATTAACTGTTAGTTATGCACCTCACAATTCTGGCCATCATGGTCAAGTGCATAGTGTGCACCACAGTCTGGTGTAAACAAGCCATCACAGCAAAACATGATGGTGGTGTCATTATGTGGGGATGGTTCTCTTTGAGATCAGAGTTGATGGCAGGATGAGTGGATCTAAAGACAGAGTATTACTGGATGAAAACCAACATGGTAGCAAAAGACTAAAGGCAGCAAGATAACAAACCCGTTGCCTGAAGTAGCAGGTTGTCATCCGTTACAATGTTTTTGTGTGTCAGAATGGCCCAGTAAAAGGCCAGACATAAATCTAATTTATGATCTGAGACTCACAGATTGTTTTTCCATCCAATCTGAATGAGGTTGTGTTTTTTTGGCAACACTGCGGCACGTCAATCTCTGGATGGTGTGAAGCCAGTTGACAAACGCTCTAAAATGCCTGCAGCAAGAACAGCAGGTCGTTATATAAAGTATTTTCAAATGGGGGTTAAATATAAGTGCATGTCACTCCTTTCAGTTTTCACGGATAAATAATGTTGAAAACCATGTGTCGTTTTTATTTCCGCTTCGAATTATACAGAAAACACAACTAAAATAAAGGGAAGGTTGTCATATCGCAAAAAATGAAGTGATGACTTTAGCGTCAGTCCAGTATTTTTACTGTGTTGTTTTAATGCAGCCAAACGACCAGAACTGTAGGAAGATCAATGAGCAGAACAGCCCTTCACCGTCAGCAGAGTACATGCAGAAAGACGACTAAAACAGATGTGGAATTATTTCCCACATGGCTTTGCATGGGCACACTACCTTCCCACACATGCTGCAGCTAACCTTACACTGAACAGTGAAAACAGAGCTAACCTGGAACCAACAAGGGCCGCTCTTCATAATGTTAAGTCTGGATAAACAACCTAATAAGTGTCAGAATGCATGGCAGCCAGAAAAAACAATGCAATCAGCAGAGATGTGTTCAGGAGAGCTTCACTTTCCCACAGACCAGCAGTCTGCATTTATGTTCTGCAACAATTGTAAGCTGTTAAAACACATGAAGCTGATTGAGGACAAAGCGCAGCATTGTTCCGAATAATAAGTGCTGCAAGGGAAAAAAGACCCAGCTCCCTCAAAACAAATAGGTCTAAATCAAAATCTTAGTAATTAGCTCACAACATGCCCACTAACCACCGCGGGTTTAACAAAGCAAGCCCAGAAAATCTAAACCAGTTTCCAATGAGGAAAACATTAGCCCGACATGTTAGCCTGCTAGCCCCAGATTTACTGCAGGCTCACCTGTTAGCTGCTGAAAGCTACATTTCCTACTTCAGTAGTGTAATATCTATTATGTCACCTGTAAAGTTACACAGACAAAAATTAACAACCTTTTGATTTTGATTGCATGGCCCATCATAACATAAAACACTGGGGTGTTCATTCTTCAAAGTCATATTTTCACAATTTTTAAATGTCGCAGCTTCAACCTAAATATTTAACGGCAGTAGATTAGCTATTTAGCTTCAGACTAAATGTTTAGTTAGAAGGCGAAATATTTCTGGCCTCAAACTGAATATTTACTTTGCCTAGCAGTGGAGGGTTGCCGGTTCAATGCCCACTCCGTCTGTCTCTGTCATTGTGTCCTTGGGCAAGACACCCACCAGTCTTGCCTGCCGGCAGGCTGTGGCTCCTATCCAGCAGCTCATCATCATCAGTGTGTGAATGGTTGAATGACTGACTGTAGTGCAAAGTTCTTTGGAGTCCTCTGGACTTGATAATGCACTATCCAAGTACAGGCCATTTATTATTTACCACAGTTCAGAGTTAAATATTTAGCTAATATGTGAATTCACCTGCCAACAACCAGAAACATTGAATTTTTGTTAAATATATTTTCTTTGTTTTAACGGTTGTTGATTACAGAGTGATTTCTGTTATTAAAAGGAAGTAATGAATAACAAATGACTTGTTAAAGTGTAATGTCGTCTATGACATTAGGAACTTGACGATGGCTACAAAAAGCAAGTTATCTGTCGGGTGTTGGAGTTAGCTGTAGTGGGGAACCTTTTCTTTTCCACCAGATGGAGCCAGAAGTTGGCAGTCGTTGGAGGGTGGATCCTGCACACCTGTGTGTAATTGGCATCATCACCCAAGAACCGCCGCTGAGGAGTCCAGGATTCCTTTCCAAGACTGGCTGAGACCCGCTCTCTACCTGCCCGCCCTCCAACGACAAATCCATCAGCGACCTCTGCGAAGCCCCCCACCATTGGACCCGGATCGGACCCCTCCTCCCATCAGTCACCCCCTCCTTCCCAGCGGAGACTTCTTTACTCACCAGTAAGCTCGTTCCTGAACCCTGTTGGTTTTCCGTAATCATTACACTGACCTCATCTCTCCCTGTATTTAGCGCGGAGACAACCCTCACCCAAGGTCCCCCCGAGACACATCTCAGACTCCTTATCTTTATTGTTGATCCAATAAACTTTATTTATTCTAACCAAATCGCATCTCCTGTTTGAGCATCTGCATGTGGGTGAAGCGTGTCGCTTCAAACATGACATTATCCAAATACCAGTGGAGGTGTTAGTGCAATGTTGACCTTGGATAAAAGAATATCCACAATAAATTCAACACCAGGAACCAGGACTGTTTTGTCTCATTAAATCCATCATGAAAATGAACGTCTTACAGCATCAATAAAAGCCCAGAGAGAGTATTAAATCCATGGCCACACTGAGTGACTGGACTCTTACTGACCGCAACAGTGTAAAAAGATTTTAGGTGTTGAACTGAGTCCTCTGGACATTTACAGCAGCTGTGGAAAGCAAGCAACAGGAGTGGCCAGACAAACCAATCAGCTTTTGGCTTTGGCCACAAATCTAAAGCCTTTGATAGCAGACAGATTGTTCTGATGGTTCTGTTAGTCTGGTACTAGCTCGCGGTAGGCTTGTCTGGTTATTACAGCCTTCAACCGTAAGTTGTTCAACTTTCGGTTGGCCAGTGAATGTTGAAGTAAAGCCAACCAAACTGGTTCAGTGCCAAAGTAGTTTGAGTGTCTGCTTGGCATTAGATTTTTGTCTCCACCAGCTCTGGTACCGTGAGATTGGTACAACCTCAGCTCAGACTGAAGAACCACAAGCCTAAGGAAAAAACAGGATCCATAATGATCTGAGGTCTGGAGCCAGAGAAGACCCAAGTTTAGGACCAGACATGTTTTACAATGGAAACACTGGAGAAACTTTGGCCTGAAAATGTATTGGCCTCGTTATTAGTAGTTTATTAGTTTTTGTGTGTGTCTCTGTGATGGACTGGCAAAGCTGTGTCCTCTTTAGTTCTGAAGATAATAACTTCCGGTTGCTTTCTGTTCACCTGGAGAAAGTTATGGCACATCCACACATTGATTTGTTCTAAGCATCTATTCAATGCTTGGATGGGTTTGGAGTCAGTGAATCCTGTGTATTCTGAAAATTCACTGCTTTTTCTGTGGAATGTAATTCCAAATTATCTGAAAAAAATATATATATAATTTTTAAAAATTTATTTATTTATTTTTTTAGTGGAGCATATCTCAAGCATAAATGAAAGAAAATGCATCTTATGAAATCAAAATACGATGCTACTTTACTGGCTATTGGCTGGTGTTTGCAAAGCAGCCAATCCAGGAGCACCATTCATTTTCCTTGATGCTGATTGGTTATACTCCAATAAAGTGGATGTTAGCTTCTACCGTGCTAATATAGTTTCCACTGAGCTTATTAATGCACATTAAAGTCTAATTTGTGTTTTAACTGGTAGTTATTAGTGTTTTCTAAAGGGGGTCTCTGAATTTACTTATTATGGTTCGTAACCCCTGCAAATACTAGAGGTGCACTGTAGACAAGCACACTGGATATGGTCCAGTCAAATTTCAACTGACACTTTGTTTTAAAAAGGTTTGCAAAACTGTTATTTGAGGAAACAAAACAGGAAGATTTTCTTTTCAATTTTCCAAAAAAAATTGCTAAAGCTCGTCTCATCCCGTGAACTAAATACTGTGCAACATTTTGTTACTTCAGCTGCAGTTATTTAGTTACACAATGCAACATTTTGTACAGTGCTGCACATAGACTCCCCCTATTTTCTTGTAGTTTTATTTTTTTTTTCTATGGGCCTTAAGACACATCATACAGCCTTATCTGTTCTCCATATCAATCAGTCAAATTTTATTTGTATAGCACATTTCAGCGGGAAGGTTTTTCAAAGTGCCTTGCATCATAACACACATAAAAACACAAAGTCATAATGAGCTACAAACCAATTCTCATCTTGTAAATGGATTATTTTTGAAATTTTTTGTCACGTGAAACAATTTGAAGCCATCAGGTTTGGTTAATAGTCTTCACACCTCATTCATCCCCTTTAGGGAACTTGAGCCAAACCAGGTGATGAACCTGAAGAACAAGAAGAAGACTTTTGATCTCTGACTGCATCACTCTCTCTCTCCCTCCCTCTTTCTCTCCCTCTTTCTCCCTCTCTCTCTTTCTCTCTCTTCTCCCTCTCTCTCTCCCTCTCTCTCTCACCCTCTCTCTCTCTTTCTCCCTCTCTCTCTCTGCTCCTGAGCTGTCAAAAAAAAAAAGCCAAATGAAAAAGCCCCACTGTCGTCCTGTTCGGCGTGTTTTTCTCTGCTGTGGGTTAACCCCCTCCTCTCTGAATCACACACAGTCTCGTGCGTCTGGTTCCAATCAGACTCGCGCAGGAATTCCATCAGAGTGCGCACGTGTGTGGAAAAGATCAAAGTGCAAACGAAGGATGTGTGTTTTAGGTCGGAATATCTCAAAACACCAAACAACTCAAAATCATCTTTGAAACGTGACACAGTTGTGCAGTAATAAGTTACAGTATTCAGACGGTTGGGGTCTTTGTGTCTGTGCCAGAACAGAAGACCGGATGGAACCGTAAAAAAAGACTCAGATTAGGAAGAAATGATGATTTGCAATTATCTTTGGTTGTTTTCTTATTGTTATTAAGGTCGTGCTCATGTGCAGTCAGTCCTCGCGGAGTTGCGCTGTGGCCTCACCTGGATGAATTCCCGAAGAATTCCACGGAATATCCGAAGTAACTCCCCCGCTTTCCCGTGAAAACGGTGCGTCGCTCCGCGTCCAGGTTAAAAGCGGCACAAAGCTGAAGCGCGGCCGCCACTACGGGCAGCAGCAGCGCGGCGCGGCGGCGGCGGTCTCCCCGCAGCTGGGACGAAGGTGAGAGTCCAGGAAGGGCGAACATCTCAGCGGCTCAGAGACTCTTCTGTCATGGAAGAGGCGCGGCGCAACACGCATCATCCGTCCTGGTTCCTGATCCCGGCCACCTCTGTGCGCTTAACACCAAATCACCAAATCACAACCCAGAACAACCCAGAACAACCCAGCAGCTCCAACAGGTCCGGTGCGGTGCTGCTCCAGAATGGATGAGGACATGTAAACACCGAGAGAGAGAGAGAGAGCGAGAGAGGTGGAGAGAGAGGAGAGAGAGAGAGAGGGAGAGCGAGATAGGGGGAGAGAGAGAAGGACAGAGAGGGAGAGAGATTGATTTTAAAAACTCATTTATTCACTCAGTGATGATACATATAAACATTCACCACAACTTCAAATTAACACATTCATAAATGTTAGTTCTGAATTTTTTAAAGTAAATAAAACACCTTCATAATCCCAAATATTTTGAAAAACATTTAGTTCATCCACTTTTAAATAATATTTATACTCTAACATCACTCTTGCTCTAACCATACTCTTAAAGAGTTTAACACAATCAGTATTTTGTTCATTGTTAATTTTAAATTTTCTACTCAAATATATTGCAAGCTTTGCTTGACCAAGAAAAAAATTAAAGAGTCGTCCAATTTTCTTCTTTTTTCTTCCATATAAGGACCCAAAAATAAAGGACTGTTCTGTAAAACTTTCTCCGAATAATTTCCAAATATTTCTTAATACTGTAAATAAATCCATTATCCTAAGACATTGTACAAAACAATGAAAGATAGTTTCTCTTGATGAACAAAAAGGACATTTATCCGACACACCAGGATTAATAATAGAAACAAAAGCATTAACAGCAATAATACCATGCAAAATTCTCCACTGCAAATCACCAACATTTTAGTCAATGGTGGCTTATAAAGTAATCCCCATACAGGTTTAAACTCAACACCGACTTTAAAAAAATCTCTCCAAGGAGTATCTTTTTTATCTTTCAATTTTACTTTGTTCAAAGTCTTCACACATTTCATATATCTTTCCATTCACAGAATCCAAAGGTGTCCATTCATTTTTTCTTTCTCTAAAAAAAGTCCAGGACATTCAAGATCCTTCAATTGTGGCTTAACACACAACTTAAAGAAGGGATCAGCTTTATCCGGCGTTAGAATTCCATCAAACCATCCTTTTATTTGTCTTTTATCCTCTTCTGATAACATTTGCTTAAATGTCACCAACATAGTACCTACAGTTCTTAATGAGTGAATCTCCAGTCTTCGAGCCAAGGAAACAGCATCATTCATTTCCGATCCAACAATTTCAAGCAGATGTTTCAACGTAACCACCCCTCTCTTCATCAACAGTTCAGGAATCATAGCCATATTGTCCCAAACTGAACCCAAACGAGATCCCTTAAGGACGGGTTCAAGTAACAACCAATGTAAAGATGTGGATGTCCCATCCCTCTTTGTCTCCATGAGGTTCCAAATTTTTAACTTAGTGAGGTTTTATGACTCAGAACAAGATTTCCATCCCATTCTTTTTTCCAATCAACTTCATTATCCACAGTGTTATGAGTCTCTTGAGCAAAAGCTATATCAAAGCTTTTAGACTTTAAAAGTTCTAAATACACAGCCCTTTTTTTCACATCCCTTTGCACCATTAAGGTTCAAAGATGATATTTTAAAACTACTCATAATCACATAGAAAAAGATCCAAAGTAACAAGAAAAGACAGCATCTGACTGGCTGCTTTTTAATTTTCATATCACTTGATATGAGCTCTAATTTTCTGCACAAGTTTTCGAAGTCTATATACTTCAGTATCCCTTAACCCATCAGAAGTCCTTTGTCTCATTAACCATTTAACTGAGTCCACAAACAATTTTCTATTGGGAAAAAAATCATCTATGACCACATCCTGTCTTCCTTTTGTCACTTCCAAAAACCTTCTAATCTGTTCTAGACTGTAACCGTTAGTACTCTGGGCATCAGGAATAGAGGAATCAGAAGATTCTCTGTCGCTATCAGAGTCACATAAAGCCTCTGAATCACTTTCTTTTCCATTTTTTTTCTTTTAACTGACTCTTCTTAGGTTTCACCCCTTTCAGTCCTTTAGATTTTCTTTTAGTGTTTGGTACTTTGAAAATACTTTCATCATCCCTGATCAAATTTCCTTCACTGTGAACTAAATCATCAAAATCCATTTCTTCTTGTAATCCTTCAGGTGTGGTCATTTGACTCTCTTCAGTCCCTTCAACAGAACTGACGACATCCTCAATGTCACGTTTTGCAACATTTGACACTTTTTGCTCTCCAGGTGAAACTCCTTCCTCATCATTAATTTCTTGAGCTCCTTCCCCGTCGGCAGCTACCGGGTTTCCCTCCCCAACTGCGCCCCCTGTAGCTCCATTCACTGTATCCACTGATGTCTCTGGCTCTGGATCTCTATTAACCTGAACAGTCTCTTTTTGAACATTTTCAGGGCAGTTGCGGACCGAATGTCCCTCCTGGTTACATCCAAACACCTCATCGTTTCCGTTGTCGCAAAAATAGTGTAATCAAAGCCGTCAACCTTAAATTTCATCACTATGCTCAGCTCCTCAATATCATTTTTAAGAATCATAATAAACCACCAGCAACCCTTCAAGGACAAGCGGCTAAAGGCAACGGATGGAACTTGTGTTTGCAACAGCAAAAACATTCCATGGGAATGCAAGCATCTTACATTGCTCCTTTGTTTTCAGTCGGTCCTATTCATGCGCACATTCACACTCTGAAATTGGGGAGCTACAGGACTGTAGCCACAGCTATCTCAGGGCAATCTGAGAGAGGCGTCATCAGCTCCTCTCACCCTCACCAGCAGGCAAGGAGAGTGAAGCGTCTTGCCCAAGGACACAACGGCAGAGACGAATGAAATGGTGAGTTCTCTGAGAGTGAGAGCCGAGCAGCAATAGATAGTCTGTTCTTTAGTTTTTAGAACCAATTCTTTTCAGCATAATTCATCACTAAGACAACTTATTAGTGTTCAAGATGCTGTTTGATTGATTCCAAAGTAAATGAACAGTTATGTGGAACTCGTTTAGAATTTTGGATATGATTGCACTGAAATGGATTATAATTGTACTGCTGGAGCATCTCAGCAGATGCACTATGATACACTGACTGTTCTCTATTCTCTCATGAGGACAAACTATTATTCTAAAAGTTCTTACTGTAACTGCTTTGAGTGTTCTCTGACGTTAGTGTCGCAATAAGGAGGGAACGCAGAGGGAACTGACCTCTGTCCAAGCCTTCGTTTGTCTCAACCTGAAGTTCGCTGAACTGTGAGCAAACCCTCAGCAGACAAATGACTGTGAAAGCTTTAAGTGTTCTGTGAGTTTGCCTTCAGTCAGAAAAGGATGTTTTTCCCCAACAAAGCTAGCATGTCAAGACAATTCAACATGACTAAAGTGAGAAATCCCATGAACTGATCACATCTATTCTCCACTTCGTCTGTCAGCACTTTGCTGGAGCTCAGCTTCTCTCTGTCACAGCAGACAGGCAGGTATGCAGTGTGGGATTATTTATAAATGCATGCGTGTGTGTGTTGGGGGGCAAGAAGGGAACCTCTGAAGGAGAGCCTCTGATTTGAATAATACTCAGCCAAGCTGTTTAGCCGGCCAAAGGCAACACTACTTGGAGACGGAGAGTGTTCACTCTGTAAAACACGACTCTAAATGGCACATTAAACTGCACCCTGAAGCTGTAGCTGATAGAAAGAAGAATGATATCAATTATGGCTTATGTGTTTGGTTGCTATTCTAACTGGCAGCTCATTTCATCATGAGCTTGAGTTGCGTATGTAACCAGGACAGCCTGTGTTGTACGCCACACTGTACAACTAAGTGTTACGTTTTCTTGGTACGACTTGTCAAAACCCTGACTTTCATCTCCATAATCTATTCCCAATGAAAGTAATGCAGCACAGTGGCATATAAAAATGTAAATACTATGTAGAAAATTTAAAATCACTACCTAACAGTAGTAATTTAACAGTCAGGCTGGGTACGTAGATTGATCACAGAAGCAGCCACAAGTTACTATAAATACAGCAAAATGTGGTTATAGAATCATTGATTCGTATGCAACCCTAACTTTTTTCTTTCCACTTTTCAAATATATTCAATCTTTTGTTAGTCATCCATCCATCCATCCATTTTCCGTCACCCTTCTCCCTAACGGGGTCGGGAGTTGCTGGTGCCTATCTCCTGCTGCGTTCCGGGCGAGAGGCGGGGTCACCCTGGACAGGTCGCCAGTCTGTCGCAGGACAAGACAGAGACACAAACAGGACAAACAACCACACACACACACTCACACACACACACACTCACACCTAGGGAGAATTTGGAAAGACCAATTAACCTGACAGTCATGTTTTTGGACTGTGGGAGGAAGCCGGAGAACCCGGAGAGAACCCACGCACGCACAGGGAGAACATGCAAACTCCGTGCAGAAAGACCCCGGGCCGGGAATCGAACCCAGGACCTTCTTGCTGCAAGGCAACAGCGCTACCCACTGCGCCACTGTGCAGCCCCTTTTGTTAGTCAAAAAGACCCAAATAAAACAGATTCATTCTTTAACGTATCAACATCTTTTTTAAAAAAGTGCCAGTGGGGATGTCAGCATTTTTCATGCCGGGCCTGAAAAATGCCTGGCACAGGGGAGAGTCTGGTAATTAGCACTTTAATAAAGTAAACTAGATGAAGAGTGTCTGAATGGTTTTATTTAAAGATTTTTAAAAACAAGAAGGAACTTTGGGAGAGGTCCTCTTTACCCTACGAAATGTTTGTTTTTCTGAGGGATCCACTATTTGGTTAACTTCTGAACCGTCCCTTCCTGTGGTGTGGCTCTGCATCGTGAAATATGTCAAATTACGGTGGCCAATCGTCAGCCGAGTGCCGTAAAATCCCAGCTGTGCTTTTAAAATGACTTATCAGATACAAACACATGCCCTGCTCTAAATCGACTGTTGCTTTTCCGAACCAGGAAATGCACATCAAGCTCAAATGAAACATTTGCTTTTACCATTTTCCATCACAGAAAGCAAACCAGAAGAAACTCAGCAGCAGAGGTTATAAAGATGGATGCCATCCTGCATTGCAGAAAGATTACTTTGTAAAGATTCATCTGGAGTAAGCTAGTAAACAACAAGCGTACGAACTTGAAACATGGAGACAGGAAGTGATATTCCCATCTGTCATATGGACCCTGTGGACTGCACTGTGTCTTTTAAGCTAATTTTCAAAGACGAAATGAGGAGGGGAAATGAGCATCGGGTGATCTTAACAGATTTGGCACCAGCCTGTGGAAAACCAGTACGTTTCTGGCCGAAGACTGCTATGAAGCTGCAGAAAAGCTCAATGGCTGCTTTTCCAGTTACGTTAGCTAGCTAATTGGAAAGGTCTGAGTAACAGAAGCTCTCTGAAACACCTCTTCAGCTTGGCTGAAGTTACTTTTCCACACGGGTGCTTGTAAAGTTTAAAGGTTTCATTCTCCAATAGCCATGGAGCCAGCCATGTGGAAAAAATTAGAACATTTCACAGCCAAAACCACCACAGACTGCCAAAAGTTACGCTCCAACACACCCACACACACAAAGGACATGTCTGCGTTATGTCAGAAAAAGGGGCGATAAGAGATGCACACTTCGTATGAGTCAGGCTGCTGTTGGTTCTGAATAATGGAGGACTCTTCCCTGCACACTTACAAACATACATAGGGCCACCCAAACCCACTGGAGCCACATGATTATCACAATTAAAATAGCGGCGTGGTTGCTAATGTGTGAGTTTTGAGGGGGAGAGGGAATTCTGCTCAGGACTTTCTATAGTCCATGTGTGGGTATTTAAAAAACCCCTGAAATTGCTCATGTGTGGAGCCATGACAACAGGCTAGGGGTCTGTGAACTGTATCTCTGGGGCCCAATGTGGCTCTAAATTACTTGATTAGCCAAAAACGTGGGAAGAAGGAGAGAGTTCATGTTCAAACTACGGGGAACAGGGAAGCCTGTAGTTGTTCTTCTATCTGTAATGATCTGATCTGGCTTGTTCTACACAAGGAAGTTTCTTTTCTAATCCTAACAGCATGAGAAACAGTTTTACTTTTCTATGAATCAAAATAATTGTAGTTTTTTTAAGCTCACGACAAAACAAAAGCTGTGTACAATGCAGTCCAGCGACAGAGTATTTACTCCTTTAAAAAAAAAAGAAAGAAAAAAATGAAAATCTAATTACTTTTCAGACTATTGGATTAGTTTCCTAATTTATCTTTCTTTCAACAGGTCCTATTGGTTTTGGGATTCTACATGATTTTAACTTAATAGGAAATAGTGCAGAAATATTCCTTTAGATAGAATATATTCCTAAACCTCTACATTAATCTGTTGCTTTCAATAGAAAATGAATTAATATGTGACCATTTCAGATCAGATGTATTTAGTTCTGATATTCAAATTTTCTTTGCAAGTTTTTGACATTCTTAATGTTTCGGAACATCAAACCAATTTAAACATCAGTCAAAGACAACACAAAATGAAGTTTTTAGATTGTTTTCAGATGGAAGGTGAAAAACAGTGAATCAGCTTGTTAGCCTTCCTCCACTTTGAAAATGTATTTAATATTCCAATAACATGCCAACATCTCTCTACTGCCATGACAACGCCACCGAAACTCACTTCTAAAAAAGTCTGAACTCTCTCCTCATAATATGTAGAGGAAATGACCAGTAATGTACTAAATTTGATAGAACCAGTCACATAGTGCTATTTTGTAGCACAATCAAGTAACTATGTTAACATCAGTTGTTATAAAAATGCTACATATCAAATATGACTTAAATGAAATTTAACTTCATAATTTAATGTCTTGAAATTCCCCCCCTCGCTTCAAGAAATGCCTGCTCTTCCTGAAACTCCCCCTTCAGGAAGTCACATGGCTCCTCTATTACCCCTTGAACAGCATTTTTTACCTGCATTGGACTGAGAGATAGCTGGTTTAATGAGCTCATATGATACACAGCTCCAACAGGCATTTGCTAATTGCTGCTGGCTAGTCTGAAGGAGCTGAGGAGCTGTGACGTGATAACTTGGAAGCTTAGGAATTGCAGCTCTCTGGAGGAGCTAGGGTCAGCCAGGTATTTTGCTAATTTGGCACAGGAGATTAAAGGTTTTCTCAAAAATGCATTAAAAAAATCAAGACAACACTCCAGGTATGATTTTGATGTGGGAATAATACAATAATATGATGTGATGCTCAAAAAAGTCAGCTTTAATACTGTCCCTTTAAATCTGTGAAAATGAGCAGAACCAGTCAGCAGTCATGTTAGCTTTAGCATCAGTTTTTCAGGTAGAAGATGAACTGGGTTAGCTCCCAGAAGCACTGCACTGCATACACGTCCATTCCTGCTAATGTTGTTTTCCTAACCGCAACCTCTGACCTCGCCCTTACCAGTCGTGCCTCTGCCCGCGGTGTGGAGGAATATCGTTTTAGGAAGAAACACGTATTAAACATTTCCTCTGTTCATTTCCACAGAGAGCAACTTGTTCTCCTGCAGTCTCCCATGTGAGGCGCTTTGTAGCGCTTCTGCCAGAGGCTTGTTTAAGAGATGTTTAATCGATGTGAAATGGAAGCTTAAATCACTTTTTATATCACCTCAGGGTGTTTACACAGGGTGAACTCTACAAAGGTGAGGAATGCGACCATGCAGGGGTTGAGACTCCGTAGCTGACAGGGGAACTTTTTCTGTGTTTATGCACCGTGTGCCTCCTCATGTTAACGCTGCGTACTGATGGGGCTGCGTCATGGCAACACGGAGCCCCGGCTGACCTCAAAGGAGCCCAAAGGAAATCTCACACTGCAAACAAGCAGAGCAGCGCGAGGTCAGCAGGGAGGAAACAAGCCTCTGACATGTCCTCACCCAGTTCTGAAAAAAACACAAGACAAGTAACAATAAATTAGATTCATACTGGAGCAAAGCCCACAGTGCTCCACTGAGAATATCTCCTTTTAACATCAATCTCTTCATGGCTGTGCAGGTATATGAAGTATGCATAAACCCCCCTGATAAAACAAACAAACAAAAAAACGGATCGCCAGCTGTTGGGACCAGAAGAGTCCAAACTTTTGCCACATGGTCCAAAAGGACTTGAAGGGGAGGGAGCATAATCCTTTTTTTTTTCACAAGAGAATTTTAAAAATAAACAATCTGCTCAATAATAAACTAACCATGCAGGATCTTATTCAAACAAAAAATCTTTGCAGACATGGGATCTGTAAATCATCATAGATCTAAATCATAAAAAGGTTTTGCACCATCGGGTTAATGCAGGTTTCACCAACTCAAGTCCAAGACTTTTCTAGGCCAATACTGAAGAAATTTAAGACCTACTTGTCCAAGGAGACGCAATAACTTCATCCAGATGACTGCCGATAAACTTTAACTCACACAAGATCGACGACACAACAGCTAGTTAGCGAGAAAGAGTCTGAGACCAGACAGTCACAGAATGCAAAGCGTCTGCCTGACTCAACCTTGAGCCTGACGAGAAAACAGAATATAGAATGTACTCTAAAGAAAATAATCCTGGCAAAAGAAAATTTCAGACCTGTGATCAACATAAACAAGACCAACTTGCTTTTTGAAATAAATTTAAGTAATTTTAAGGTCTTAATTTGATGCATAAATTTAAGACTTTTTAAGGATTGGCAGACATGTTTTTACCTTTCCCTGAATATCCATCTTTCATTATCCTTCATTATGACAATTATGGGCTTATAATTATGCTTTTTTTTTCACATGAATTCCCAATACAAATGCAGGCCTGCAGTGTTTGTCTCTGAAAATAAATGGTAAAAATAAAGTGTCCATCTGAATCAACTTTGCTCCATCCAGGTTGATGGTCAGGGCCGAATAAAATACTTCAGGGGACCACAGATGGCCCCTGGGCCACACTTTGAGCACCCCAGGTTTAGCACAACTGAACAAGGTGGCTTTGTTTCACAATTATATGGCTTGTAAATGTTCAGTTCACCTTTTTAAAAAAAATTGGTCGTTTTTTTTCTCACCAGTCTTGCTTACAAATGTGTCCTGAGCTGAATGATTATTTTCTCTTCAGGCTAAAGCCCAAATGTTCAATGTACTTTATTGCAAATGTGGGTAATAAAACAATCAGAAAACCCAAAACTATCATAATTAAGGAAAATTAAACATGGTTTTCCAAAATGTGGGGTTTTTTGACCAACACATTTTTAGCTCAATCTTTGTTCAGTTTGGCTTTCTCCCCCCCCCCCCGTGTTTCCAGAGTTTTGGAATATTTTCACATCCTTGGCAAATGCTGATGAGCTGCAGGTGTCTTTGTGTTTACAGTGCACATCATTTCAGGTAGTCTGTAAAAATCCCCCAGTTATATAGCAGCACATAAATCTATTTTAGTATTAACCCAGGTCTGACTTTCAAAAAAATAAATAAAAAAACTTCCCCCATCATTTAGAACTTTATTGATTTTTTTTGTAAAACATTAAAAATAGCTTCAAAAGATTGTTTCACAGTGGCTCGTAGAAATCTTGTAAAAACATAAAGACGTGAAAATACTGGAACATTTCCAAACAACACTTATGTAATGTTCATCAGCTTGGTCCTGTTTGTTCCACAGGTTGCATCATCATCATCATTATCATCATCATGTGACCCAGTATCAGCTCAGAGGAAGGAGAAACGGCAGAGCTGCGGCAGCCTCAGTCTGCCTGCAGCGGCCCGACCAGGTTTCCTGAGAAGAACCCAGAGTGGTGGTCCAGATCCTGGTGCTGCTTCCAGCTCTCCTCCCTGATCCCCATCAACAGGCCGTCCAGCTGCCACACACACAGATGGAAAACGCAGCTTAGAACACACACCCACCGTGAATACAGTACACACACACACACACTTCTACCATCATCATGATGAATTATGCTGGACGATAAACTGTCCCAGAAGTTACTGTGATAATCGATACACTTTGAAACCAGTTTCAAGTCAAATAATGGCAATGCTATAATAATGCAAGAGCATGTTCTCAAAGATGAATCAACTTTAAATCATAAAGGAACATTTAACTTTGGAACTGGAAGACATTTTTTGAAAATCCAGAAGAAATAAAAACAACAAAAATGGCAAATTAACAAAATTATCTTTCAATAAAAGGGTTCAGACCAAAGAACCAGACTGAAGACTTTTGTCATCTGGTTTTTGGTAGAAAGAGAGAAAAGAAAAAATACACAGAGATGAAGGCAGGAACGTTTTGAAACCGTTCCTGCCTTCCTTCCTCTCTCAAGTCCAGTTTATTTGTGTTTCACATTTCAGCAGCAAAGCAGTTCAAAGTGACTTAGATCATGAAAACATCATGAAGTAGCCAACAAGTAATTATTAATCAAAAGCAAATCGCAGTGAAGTTTGTTCCAAATTTGTGGTGAATAGAAGCTGAATGCTGCTTCTCCTCTTTTGGTTCTGATTCTGGGGAGGCAGAGCAGAACCAGAACCAAAACCAGAAGTGTGAATACAAAGAAAGAGAGCAACTAAGAAGAAGTGGGACGATGTGGAGACTGAAGAGAATTACCAGGAGTATTAAAGGAAGATGGATGAAGTACTTTAAAAAGCTGATAAATGAAGAAAATGAGAGAACAAAAAGTGGATCAGGAAGTAAAGATTAGTAAGGATGAAGCAAGAAAGACATGGAAAAGGATGAAGAGTAGAGAGGCAGATGGTGCAGATGATGTACATGTGGAAGAGTTCAGGAGAGACAGCAGTGAGTTTTTCACTGGTGTTCAATGAGAGAAAAGATGTCTGAAGAGTGGAGGAGAATTGTGCTGGGGACAATTTTAAAGAACAAGGGAGAAATCTACAGAGGTAGAAAGTTGATGAGCCAATCAATGAAGTTATAGGAAAAAGTTGATAAAAGAAGGTTGAGGTTAGAAGTGGGCATCTGTGAGTGGCAGTATAGTTTGAGGACAAGATGTTCTCTTTGGGTGTGACAAAAATTGTGCCGTAAGTGCCAAGAAGCCAGACTGCGATGGTTTGGACATGTTCAGAGGAAATACATCAGTAGAAGGATGCTGAGGATGGAACTGATGGAGAGGAGCTGGATTGTCTAAAAAAATAATTAGGATTTGAACACAATATTTTCTTATTTATTTTATTTGCAGTAAAAAATATTCTGAGAAAATGGAAAAAACTCCTCATGAGCATATGATGAAAAGCCCCCCCTCCAAAAAAAAAAAAAAAAAAAAAGTTGAATGCTTACAACTGAAGGCTAAAAACAAGTTTCCACAAAGTCCTGGTCTGAAATGACTTGTTAGGTCAAAAGTTTACAGGAAGGGTGTCATCCTCAGTGTGAGCAGCAGCATGATGTAAGGCAAGATATGCTCTATGAGAACACACACACAGAGAGAGAGACACACACAGACACAGAGAGAAACACAAGAGACAGACAGACACACAGACAACCAGAGACAGAGACACACACACACACACACACACACACACACACACACACACACACACTAACCTCTTGGGTGTCAGCAAGCACCAGGATGACGTCTCCTTGTTCAAACTGCAGCTGGCCTTCTTCAGGCGATTCATTGCTCTCTGTCGCCACCGCCTGGAGGAAAATAACAGTTTCATTATTTTTTCACAGGCAGCTGATTTTCAATTCCAACTCAGAAATTGCTTTTTCCCCTGCACCAATGTATCCAATAGTCAGTTCATGTGGCATTTTAAATAGTAAAGTCCTTCTGCTACACAATAAAGTTCTGTAAGGGTTTTCCATTTCTCTTAATATCTCAGTTATATAGACTTGCATCTGTTTTTTAGATAAATGTACCATAAACTTGAGCTCAACAGTTCAAATGTGGGTTTTCCATTCCTGCTCTAAAACAAACATGACAGAAATTTTCTGTAAGAAATTATTTGAACTATTTTTGAGTTATTTTCATGGGTTAATACAGTCTTCTGTTTTGGTTGTGTCTGTTAGTCAGAATTATTAATAAATGGACATATTCATGTGCAGTCCCATCTCCAATGAAAGATATGACACAAACAAACAACACACAGTCAAGAGATCAACTCTCAACCCGTTTTCTGCTCCAAACGGTTAAGAACCTTTAAACACATTTTCACTGGGGATCTTTAAGGTCTATGTACAACTTTAAATTGACATTTGTTATCAATGTGACTTTATACAAAATAGACCCTGGTGCGTTTGCGAGTTGATTGTGAAAGAACGCCTCCAGTCATCTATGGGGCGTTTTACTATCCAATAGAGAATATATGCCACTTCTTGATTTAAAAAAAATATGAATTCTCTCTTCTCTTTTATGATGGGTTTGGTTTTGGACTCAGATACATTTTGGGAGAACATGGAGAAAAGTAACTTAAGATTCATTTTGTGTTGCCACTGGACAGCAGTGATGTAGACCTTGTAGAGAAAACCAGGTGGATTCTGAGAACTCAAGTCATCTCTCCCCTCTGTCGTCTCTGGATTGTCTGACATGTCCATCTTGTCCTCCCCTTCGGCAGGTAGCAGAGGCTGTTGGTCTGTGGAGTGGAAGGACTGGCGGGGGGCCGGAACAGGCGGAGGTTCGGATTTGGCCTCCTCTGACGATGGAGTGTCTCCAGTGCCCTGGTCGAGACTCTGCACATCATCGCCATCCGCCACATCAGAGGGGCTGGACAGTTCCTGATTGGCTGCCTCAGACTTTGGCACCCCGAGTCCAGAGTCATCCGACTGATTCATGGCGAGCTCCGCCTCCAGGTCCTCCGGACTCTCATTGCCCGTGCTCTTGCTGCTGTTCTCATTGTCGCACACAGATTGCCTCTTGGGTGTGTTCACACCGCTGGAGCTGAGATCAGAGTCTGACGAAGTGATGCTTTCGGATGGGGCGCCGCTCTCCTCTGGGGTGCTGTCTTCTGCAGAAATGCCCTGAGTCTGTTGGACGGGGGAAGTTGGAGCAGCCTCTTTGCCGTTTTGGGTGGAGGAATGGATGGAGACGTGGTCAGCTGGGAAAGCCGTGTTGCAGGGGATGGGGTTGGAGATGGCCAGGGACTTTCTTTTCTTTGACTTGCTGGTTGCGCTGTTAGAGAAGAAAGAAGAGAGTATTGGCTCAGAAAATAAGGGACAAATGTGAGCACATCAAATAAAAATCAGACTGATTAACACAACACGGTGCAAATACAAGCCAAATTAAGGATATTGAAACACAAAGAATTCAACAACTTGTAAAAACTTTGTTGATGTAGCAACAAGAAATTGTGAAGGATTTTTTATTTCACTCTCCTAAAGTCTCAAAGTTCTTTGACTTTGTGTTTACCGGGGTGGAAATTAAACACTTACTCCAGCAGGCGCAGTGGCTGCTAGAGACATTTTCTTACTGGCCACTATTTATATTTTTGCTCAGTGTATGTAAAATATATGATTTATTCTCAACTCTAAGAAAATCATTTCACCATACTATGTACCAGAATAACAAACTTATTGCACTATACCTCTGATAAGGTGTCCATGATTTATTTTAAATAATTACTAACAGCTAACTACCTACACAACCGACATTTTTTGCAATAATTTCTTATGTTGAGCATTTCCACATTTTGGCACCAGGTTCCCCAGAAGTTTTTAGTGACGATGTATCTCTGGTCATTTTTAAATGGTATTAGTAGCCGTTTTCTAAATGTTCCATTTCCCCACCTAATTTTTAAGGTTTTCCATTTAAATTCATAATTATTCTCTTTACAGACATCCAAAAAAGTGTTGATTATTAATTCTATGTTTATCATCATCCTTCTTTTGTTAGTCCAGTGTTTTTCTGACCTCCTGCTATCTTAGTGTTGGCTTCCCCCAGCCAGACTCTCTCTCTCACACACACACACACACACACACACACACACACACACACACACACACACACACACACACACACACACACACACACACACACACACGTCTGACCACTGAGGGATTTTATTGGATAAGCCCAATTTCTGTCCATAAAAGTACACACTGGACCACTGCGGTTGATAGAAATAATTTTTTATATACTTTGTTAAATTGTGACCGCCTCAGGCCGCCACCTATATGAGTTTGGACAGGAGTTCAAAATGCCAAAGGGGGGTTGGCGTTTCCTGTTCAAAATGCCAACCCACCACAGCGGCGGGTGTGTGTTCAAATTCACACACACACCATGTCATGCCATTATCCACATTTGGCCACTGGGGGGTGCTAATTTACACCCCTATGTGTCAGGCATTAGTTTATGGAAGGGCACTCTGCTGCAGTCTTGTACTCCCACACACTCCCAACATGCTTCCCAGAGTAACTCTGTACAAGGAGTCCAGCTGCTCTCCAAAAGCAGAGCTCCAGACGCTGAAATATTTGTGCAGACAGGCTGAGCTGTTGGTTGGTGTCAGTTGACCTTACGCCTGCAGACCAATTGCCTCCAACCTCTGAGGTAAAATTCATTGTTGCAAGCAGCTGCTCCTACAAGGGCGCCAATGCTTCTACATGCTGGCTTTGTTGATTAAATGTGTATACATCTAAAGTTGATTCGACCTTTTTGTGAGCACTATAATAATGATGAAGTCCTGGTCATTTTTAGAACATTTTTGAGGAATAGCCTTGCTATGAAGCACAATCTTGATTGGTGAGAACTCAGCACTCAATGACATTTTCTGCAAATCAGCATATTGCGCTAAAAAAAATATTGAACTTTATGCAAAGACCTTTTTTCCAAAAGGGTTTCTCAAAGCATCTTCTCCGTTCTATGACAGTCATATGTTTAGCAAAATTGAACATAAACCCAACTCAAACTGGATTACAGCTTCTTACTGTCAGAAAATAGTTTCTATGCAATATTTTGAGTTATTATCTTTAGGAATAACTACCAGAGCTATGAGTCAAACACTACAACATGCTCCAGAAATTCCTTTGTAATCTTCTCAAGTCTCTGTATCCTGCAGTCAGGCCAACCTGTGGCATATCCAGCCATCGCACCGAGCCCCTCCCATGTTTCACAGCAAGAATCTTTTCCATAAACAAAGAGCTTATCTGATTACCAAAGCCTTGTGGGTTCAGGAACAGCCTCTCTTCAGAGAGGAGTCTCTGCCTTGTAGAAGCAAAGCAATGTAATTACTGAAATGTGAGACACTTAAAAGAAGAAGAGTCAGCAGCTTTACTCGGTTCTGTGTCCAAAGTTTGGCCAATGGAATGATGCTGTGTGGAACAAAGGTCTACATTTGGTATTTGTGTCTCCATTAGCAGTGTGTTCCTCAGTATGTGGGGGTGAATAAGGGCGGAGTTGTGGGACCCTGGGAGGGCCATGACCGCCCAGTTGTCGACTTTGATGATGTCATTTTGCTTGTGTTCTCTTCAGTGGCCAGTTTCTCTGAAATCTCTCCGAATATATATATATATTTTAATCGCTCGACCCAGTAGATACTGTTTATGCTTCTCCACAATAACTGATAAAAGGCTTGGACCTCCGAGGTTTGATCATGGAATTATCAATTTGCTTTTCTCCGTCTCAGTGATGATTGAACTGGTGGTTGAGATGTTGTTCAAGGAGTCTGACCATCTAGATCACATGTGTCAAACTCAAGGCCCGGGGGCCAAATCTGGCCCGCCATAGCTTTTTATGTGGCCCTCCACAGACTAGACTAAACACTAAGTGTGATTAAATATTATATTATCAATCATATCAATGCAGTTTTTATCTGTTTACTGTCAATTTATATCAATCAATCCCTCCAGTTTCTTGAGAATTTAGTTGATGTATGATTATAGCCCATGATTTATACAGTGAGTAAATAAACAGTCACTGAAGGGACTGAAAAGATCTTCAATAATATGTCATTTTAAGAATTCAGTGACATATTAACAGTTTGTGAACAGGTTTTATCAACACATTTTGACACAACCAGCCCTTTAAAAGCCTTCATGATCTTGATTTGGCCCAAAACGAAAATGAGTTTGACACACCTGATCTAGATTAAACCAAACTCTGGTTCTTTTTGGGCTTCACCGCAGCCATGAATAAAACAAATGTAAAAGCATTACCCTACCTACTCAAACCCTTGATGATGAAATTTTTGCCCGAGTGCTGAGTCTCCAGTTTCTTCATCACATTGTAAAGTTCCCGGTTTAGCTGTAAAAAGAAAGACACTCAAGATGATTACAGGAAGACTTTCTGGAGTCTTTCATTCGCACAGCAGGGGTGAGATTTCTTACTACACTCATTTCTTTATAGAAGACATCTCTCAGGTTCGAGATGTTCTGGAACACGGTGACGTAGCAACCGATCCGACTGCAGACACAAAGAAACCAGATCACATTCGAACTTCGACCATGAAACAAAGTTTTCTTTCTATCCACACAGACTCCAGCAAATCTGAGTCTGTGTTGAGTTACTGCTGCTGATACCTCTGGTAGAGAACAGGCAGCTCCTCCCGCAGCTCGTTATTTATCTCCTCAAAGACATTCTGGGCTTTGTTGAACTCCTCCTCTGCCTGATAAAGAGGATTGGAAAGAATGTTGGGAAAATAAAAAAGCGAAATCCCAGCTTTGAGCTCCCATGCTTATTTACGTTACCTTGGTGATTTTGGCTTCGTCCTTTTTCTTGGCGCTCTGCAGAGCTTCCAGGTGATGACGAGCTGAATCGTAGTCCACTAGTTTGCGTCCACGCTTTGCAACCCGGTCCTGAAAAAGAAAAAGAACAATCACAATGATCCCAAAAAGACAATGAGTTAACTAAAAAAAAACAGTGACAGGACAGAGGTCTGCACACCAAACAGCAGATAACATGTTGAACATTTGTTGTTTTTTTTCCATAACAATTGGATAAAATGTTAGACGCATGTTTTGATATGTAAATTAGGATAATTTTTTATTCAGATTTAGAACTGCAGAATCCATTTTGATTCGTTTATTTGTTGAGAAAACAGTGTCTAGAAAATCTGAAACAGATAGGTCAGGCACATCTGTATTGGAAACACAGCTGCTGTACGCCGTTCCGGACCACAGAATCACTGTCCACATCGACTCCGAAGAAACTTGCATGACATTTAATTTCCTTTTGGGAAAAATTTAATTTTTTTATTATTATTTTCCCTCACCTTGACCTCAGGGAACTGACTGGTGTAGTTCTCCATGGTGCGAACGAGCTGGTCACTTATTTTTTCCTCAAAGTCGTTCCAAAGCAAGTCCTCACTCTGAAGCACAGGACGAGAGACAGTCAGTCCAAAAAACTACATTAAAATAATCATCGAGTAGAAACAATCTTGAATTTAAAAAAAAGTCTGCCTAAAGTAGCGTTTCTCAACAGGGGCGTTCAGAGGACAGCAGGGGGCGCTGGCGGACGTTTTTACAAAAAGGCGACGCTGGGATTCCTTTGGCGGGTGTTTGCTTGAAGGTAAACTTCACACCTTATATGCACAACAATACTAGTTTATACTTTGAGCAACTTGCTAAAACTGTATTGTGTAACATTAAACATATTGAGCTGCCATTGTATCGATGGCAGCTCCTCTTCTCTTCAGTGTTTGTAGCTTCTCCTGCTTCTGGTAGCTTCACACCAGCTGATGACGTTGCTGTGATTCTGGTGTCTGATTTTCAAATATTTTGTTTTATTGAGGATTTTTGTACATATGTTTTTGGCAGTGCTGTGATCTTGTCAAAGCAGCAATTTATATTAAAACGTGTTTCACTGTGCGTCTGGATGCTGCCCGCTTCCATAGATGGACAACGAAATATCGCTCTTAAGCAACTAAAAATCACGATACACTCACTGTGTATCCCTCAGAAAAATGAACCAATTTGAATTAAAAAAATAGATGGAGAGCGTTCATTTCATAGAGAAAAAATCTGAAAGTGATCCAGTATAAAACTGTGTAACCACAGCACTATGTGACACTCAATTTGACTCATTAGGATTTAATTAAGAACCAAAAAAAGTTGAGAAACACTGATCTAAAGCCTGAAAACTTGCAATATAGCAAACATATAGATAAATGCATAAAATGTAAAAATGGTGATAAATTCATTTTGTATTTCAGCAACTAACTGGACTTGATTCATGAAGGGAGCAGCATGACAGAATCCTCATTCCTTCTTATCCAAGATGGCATCTCATCTTCCACATTCAGCTAAGAAGTTCAACTTTAGTTTCATCAATGGAAAATATGATTTGTGATCATATTTCCATTTCTCTTTCAGAGCTTGAGACAAACTCAAAACGCAACTCACCGCCTTCTTTAGAATGTTTTTTTTCCCCTTGTCACGATTTTATAAAAGCCAAATATAGTGGATGTTGCGTCTTGTTCAGGTTCTGTCGCTGCTTTCAAACTTCTCTGCAGGTTTAAACGCTGACCTGGGAGCTGAATTTATAGACTTACATGATGCAAGTTCTGTTTTGTTAACATTGCCCGTTTCGTGTTTAAAGACGCAGCTGTGTGGATGGTCAGTTGATGTTTAGTTGATCATTGTGTAGCAAGCTGGATTTTGAGAAAAGGGGTAGCTTATTCAATATTTTTTCTTCTTTCTCATTCAAAACCTTTGTTCATGTCAACATGTGACATGTTCAGTTTAAACTGTAAACAAATTGATCAAATTTCAGAATTGCATCACAAGCTTTCCTCCAGAAAACTTGTTAAGTCCGGTGGTTGGGCTCTAGACAGTCATTCATCCAGTGGCCCGTCGTATTTTTGAGTTAAAAATGAGTAACGCTTTATTTGACGAGGTGGGCGTAAGACCGACATGGCTCTGTCATAAACATGACGCAACATCTGCCATGAACATGAAGGAGTCTTTATGAATGTCTGACTGTTGTCATGAAGTGTCATTCGGTAAATAATGACACTTTTAATGCAAAGTTGCTTAAAAGTTGCATTGAAAGTCCATTAAAAGTGCCAACTTTGCATTAAAGTGTCATTATTTACAAAATAATGCAAAGTCTGCACTTTTAATAGACTTTCGAAGCCACTTTTAAAGCAACTTTGCTTTAAAAGTGTCGATATTTACTGAATGACACTTCATGACAACAGTCAGACATTCATAAAGTCTCCTTCGTAGTCTTAATTACTATGAAGGAGTCAGGTGTGTCGTGTTTATGACAGCCTCATGTCGGTCTTATGCCCACCTTGTCAAATAGAGCGTTACCAAAAAATGCTTAAAGTTGACAAGAAACTTGAAAGTATCACTTAATAACTATGTGTTATTGAAAGATTATTACCTGAACACCAACTATAAAGTCTTAAAAATGCAAACATTTTAAAAAGACAAATAAATAAGCAATGTTTAGCCTGGTGGGGGCATAAGGAAAGCCTGGTGACCCACCATGCTTATAATACACTGAGGGAAATCCAGCATCATTTTATATAGGAGGTCTAAACAAATGCTGTTCTTTTTTTTTTTTTTTAAATAAATACATTTCAACAACCATCAGCCATTATTCCACTTCATTATGCACAACTTCACACCAGGTATCATAATGAACAAAAGCCTCACCTCTGTAATGACAGCAAGGTCGTCCATGCCGTCCCAGTCTGACTCATACACGTCTCTCAGGGTTAGGGACAGTCGCTTGGATGTTTCATGCACAGCTGTGGAAAAGCGTTGCAGGTCTTAGAAAGGTCATCAGAAAACTTATCGCTACTCCACCAGCTTCAGCTTCAGCTGCACGGAGCCCTGAGGAGGCATTGTGTCAACAGCTTGTTGTTTCCTGACTGAATGAGTCAGACATGCAGCGCTGCGTCTGTTGATTTTTTTTTACATTTATTTTTAAACAGTTTGCTTTTCTGTCCTGCAGCCCAGCAATGCAGACAGAATTGCAAAAGCCATCAGAATTTAGAAATCTAACAAATTCATTTCTCTTTTCGCCTCACTAGTGCAGGCCAACATCCAGCCTGAACGCAGCACATGCAATGTGTTTAAACTCACTTTTCACCGCCGCATAGTACGCCTTCACGTCTTTAAACAACCTGGTTCCGTCGATCTGTGGCCAGAGGAAAAGCAGACAAAACCAAGAAGTTAACCAAAGTCACTTTTCTGCTTCATTGTTTCCCTTGCAACCTCACATTATTGCTACTATAGTTCAAATGTGCTGCATGTTGCTTCTTTCAAATTTTTCCCTAGAAAATTTCTGAAATTAATCTGAAAGTTTTTTTCTTGCAGTTGTTCAACTTTTTGAGCTCTGGGAATTTTCAAGTTTTTTCTAGAAAATTTCTGAGTTTTTTATTTTTTCCCAGGTTCACTACCATTCCCCCCTTATCTACACTGGCCAGAGCAAGCTGTCGTAGAAAACTCTTGTGCAGTGGACTAGTGTTACTGGATAGGACTGCGCCTACTAGCTGCAGCAGCTACGTAGCTCTCCAACCGGCACCATGACTATGCATCCAGTCATGTCCACCAAACAATCTATACAGTTTGAATGTGGGATGAGCTGGAATCTGGGACCCTCTTTTTTTTTCCAATGTGATTTCTATAAAAATATGGCATAAATTACAGCCAAGTAAATTACAAATGTTTTGATACATAAATATATATTCTTCCACATGTCTAAGCAGTTTGACATCTGTCAGTTCTGTCAAGATGCGAGAGGACCAAACAAATTCCTCCTTTATACTGAATAATTCATTTACTTTTAAGTAATTGTTACTGTAGGAGGCATAGTTAGTTAAATACTTTCTGAAATATTTATTGTATTTGTTATGAATGTCACAACTTTCTACAAACAAATGAGACAGTTACAGGTTTTGTCATTTATTAAAAAAACACTAGTCACAGATGTCCAATCCTGGACAGCATAGCTCAGAAAATTGTCGGCATATACATTTTTCATATCAGCGATATCAATAATTGTCGATGGATACATTTTTTTCCCCAAATACCTAAAATATTGCCAAACTGGTGGTGTAACATTTCCTGTTTTATCCACAGTTTTCACTCCAAACCGTTTTTTTTTAAAGCAGTTATGAGGCAGTGACAACTGCAGTCATGCATATTCACATAAAGCTGAAAAAAAACTGAAAAATAAGCATAAGAGACTGTGTAGCATGGGTAAATTTCCAACATAAGAAAAATATAAGTTTTCGAATAAATCATTATCAGACTTAAAGAAATGAGCAACTGGGAGGATAATTTAAAAATGTGCACATAGGTTTCTGCATAGAAAAGAGAAATGGGGAAAAAAAAAAACATTAGCAGGGATGTAAACACTGGGCTGAGGGAGAATCGTAGTAGCTAGCGTTTAAGTAGTTGCAACAGTTGAGATAATGAAGTGAAAGCAGCAAGCGAGTCACTTTGTGAACTTCCTTCCTGTTGCTCATTGACACTTTTTCTTTTACATCAGTTCTTTACTTGTTATCTCTCAGAAAAACAAAAATTACACAGGCGCTTACAAAAGAGAGCCTAACTAAAAGGGGCAACTGGAGAATACACTAAACGACGCAACACTTAGCAACAAGAGAAAGGTGAAAAGTGAAGCTTGTCAGCAGATGTTAGCAGAGACCACTTTACTAGCATTAGCCAACAAGCTAATGGTTAAACTAGCTCAAATAGCATAGCAGACACAGATGAACAGACGTCAGCTTCACGGTCCCTTTAAAACAAGCAAGTGTCTCCTCCATATTATGAGTGGCAACCAACCCATCGAACCTAATTCAATGCAGTTTTTGTTTTCTGTTTTGATTTTTTTTAAAATAAAGGACTGCAGAGGTTTATATTCCACTAAATTTGGTAAATTGTTTTATTACAGATCAAAAATGAACATTAGAGAACAAGAAAATCAATAACAGAGGACAGAATGACCTTTATGAAACCTCAGGAGCTTATAACACACTTAAGCCTGCTTTGTTTTCCTCAGAAAATTGTACTGCATTCGAGTTACCTATACTGCTTTCATATGTTGGTTATTAATAATAGACATAAACAACATCCAACCCATGCAATTTGTACATCTGCTCAATTAGTGTCGGGTCGCAGGGGACACTAGTGCGTAGCCCGCAACAATAATAATAAATAACATAACTCAATTAGTTGAGCTTGTTTTGTAGGGGTGCTAGTATTTTCTTAATTTTGGGAGATCAGTGATTGGACGATTTTTACATGTGAAGCCAATCTTATCTGCCAATGTCATCAACCTCAGCAAGGGTCTAAAAATCACACACTGTGCTTTTCTTTTTTTCCTGAGAGAGAGATTTGACTGACAAACTGGCCGACCAGGTCATGTCTGCACATTTACAGTCAACAATGATCACCCCATTGTTGCCAATTCAGCAACTTTCTTGACATATTGAGAAACATTTCAGACAAAAAATATGGTATCGACCAAAATCGGAATTGGTAAGTTAGGGTTTTTAAAAGCTCGGTAATTGGCGATCAGCCTGAAAACTGCAATCAGTGCACCCCTACTTAGGAGCAATTATGAAAAATTATGTGTAATAATTGCCGATTGTTAATCATGTTCTAAACAGTCACTGGCCACTTTTTTAAAGTAAAGCCTGGTGGCCCGTCAGGCTTATGGTACACTGAGGGAAACCCTGCACATCCTTGTCCATCTGTGGTACCCATGTTGTACAAGAAAGACGCCAAGTTGTGTTTTATGGAGAAGCAACATTCGGCTTCTATGCACCACAAATCTGGAACAAACTTCCAGAAAACTGCTCAACAGTTTAAATCAAGACCAAAAACCCATCTGTTTACAATTGCTTTTGAACCATAATAAATTAAACATTGACCTACATATTTGATGTCTATGATTTTGGTGATGGCACTCAACATATAATGTCTGTTGAATTGTTGACTGTATTGTGTTTTCTTTATTACATAATAAAGAAGACATTTTCTTGAACAGTACCTTGAACTGCCACATTGCTGAAATGTTCTGTACAAAAAAACTTTGATTTTTTTTTTTTTTTTCCCTTAACATTGTAATAAAGTCAGTAAACTAAGTCAGTAATTCAACTGGAATCATTTGGCTATCATGAACTAAAAAGCAATAGCCAGACCACCTACACAAGGTTGCAGTAATAACAAATGGAGTGTTCAATTATTTTTGTCTAACACACCAAAAGGTTCCTCTTCCAGAATTAGTCAGAATTTGCAGAAAACTAAAAAACTGTCGCTTCCTAAATGACAGTAATCGCTTCACACTTCTGCTACAGAGAACTGAAACTAAGCAAAACGAGAGGGAAAAAAAACAAAAGTCCTAGAATATGTTCCAAATCCTCAAATCAAGGCCAAGCTGACTGTCTGAACATGCGTGTTGGCTTCATTGCAACATCAGAAACAAAAGACTGATTGTTTAGTCTCCATGGATCGCTAATCGCAAGAAGATTATTTGTGAGGAGGCTGTAAGACGTGCCTCCTCACATCTTGCGTCTGAGAGCTAACTATTAAAGCTAGGTCTTAGGACAGACCGGAAGCAACAGCAGATTGTGATTGGCCAGAGGTGTGTCAGTACCTGCTGCTTGTTGAGGTTCTGGAAGCAGAGCTCAAACTGTTCATCTTTGGTCTCCATGGTTTTGCCCAGTTTCTGAAGAACCTGGGAAACAATTGGACATTTAAATGATTAAGGTATGATGCAGAGTTATAAAGTGGCAAAATCAACATTTTGTCTTGAATGTGAAGAAGAGTAGGACAAAGTGCAGAACGGTTTCCAGTTTTTAAGTATTTAGAAACAGAAGCAAATTCACTTCAGGTTCTTCTAATGCAGGGACCAAAGGAGGGCCGGCCTCCTGCATGGTTTAGTTCTCTCCCTGGTTTAACGCACCTGGATCAAATGATGGCTTGTTAGATGCTGAAAGGGTTGTTGGTACCAGGGAGAGAACTAAAACATGCAGGATGCCAACCCTCCAGGAACCACTTTGGTCCCCCCTGTTCTAATGTCTCAAACACATGTCTCTATGAGTTATCTGATTTTCTTCATTCAGTATATTTTCTGTTTTCAGTATATTGCTGTATGCTCCTGACAGAAATGCTTAGTTTGTTCTTAGTTTGGATACATATGAAACTAAATAAGGATGTTTTAGTGAAACCTAAAACCCATCAGAGCCGATTGCCTGCAGTCTGCTGCTGCTGGCCAGACTCATTGTTCAAAGGCAACACAAAGAGCGGAGCCCCACATACTGACATTTAGCAGCTGCTCACATATTGTCTGTGTTTTTTTGTTGTTGTTTTTTTTAATAGTAGCAAACGGCTGATCTTTATTTAATGGCAAATATTGACCTACTTTATCAGCAGATGTAAAATTCCAGCCCAGCTATTAATGAGGTAGTAGAGAAGTTGGTCCAGCCCTGCGTGTCCTGACACACTGATACTCAAACATGCAGCAAATTCTTAGCCAAACAAGATAAATGTGGCCTTTACCTTCCACTGAACGCAGCTGGTTTTCAGCTCAACATGTAAAACAACACTTCTGAATTTCCCCTCTGATCCATTTCATTTTTCTGTCTGCAAAATATCTGTATATGTCACATAATCCCTCAGCAAAGCCTCTCATATAATACGCAACATTGTTGTTTTTCTACAGAGGTAGAGCACCAAAAATCAAACCAGTCAACCTCAGACTGAGTGAGAAAGTCAGCAACAAGAGGAAGTGAACAGTCAGGAAGTGGCAACTTTTGTACGTCCGCACAGTGGAACAGCTTCTAACTTCACAGCACAGAGCAGAGCAAACCAAACCAGTTTTCTTTTTGAGCAGCTGAAAGTGAGAAAGTTAGGGTTCTCATAAGCTGAACTTTGATAAGATTAAGTTTGGCCTTTTCTCTGGAGGAACAGAGACCATCCATGATGAGCTGCTGCATGTTTTAATCAGTCAACTAGAAATAACGGCAGCTGCTGCATGCCCTGCCTGGGAGGCCCGTCCAGAACCACAGAACAGAAAAGTTCTGCACCCCAACAAGATTCAGCCACAGGCCTGGTAGAGACATTGTCCAGCAAACTGATTCAGGACGGAGTTTAACGCCCGTTTATGAGAATAAATGGAGACACAAAAAAGAAGAAGGAGAAGAAGAAGAAGGGGGAAAAAAGCAACCGGTTTCAACCAACCTTCTCCTGTGCTCTGTTCAAGGACTTCTGGACCCTCTTGGCGAGGAATCCAGCTCCAGCCTGGAGGTTCGGACCCACTTTATTCTCGGCCATCTCTCCGCTCCTCTGGTCTCGCCTCGTCTGCCGCTTCCTCGCTGCGACGCGCCTGGTCGCTCAAGGCGCTGGAGGTGGAGCAACAAGACACTTACGAAATCAACTCGGCAGAGATCAAGACCTGCTCAGCGGGAGCGGAGTCATCCCAGCTGGTTTCATCATCATCATCATCAACACCAGCGGCTGTCTCCGCGTCTTGTTCGAACTTGTAGTTCCGTTCAGCGAGTCCTGATCTGTCCCAGAGACATTTACTGTCATAGTTGAGAAACTTTTCCACTCGCGGGGCCTTTTCTTCTGGTAACAGCAGGACTCACCTGGAGGCGACGGCCGTAATTGACGCTCCTCTATAGTGACGCGGTTCTGATTCTGCAGCGTGACGCAGGCTCAGCTTTATGGTTGGAGGCAGGGACGGAGCTTCTGGGGCCGCGGGGGACCGCGGGGGGCCCCGGCCCGGAGGGGAGGCAAAATGTGACTTCAGTGATCCAAACCTTTATCACTGATGAGAGCTGGAGAGAGAGGTTCTCTCTTGATGTGTTCATGATGGGGCCCCAGTAGGTGACATAGTCGGCTGCCCCAGCCATTATTGACTCATGGTTGCTAAAACTTTACAACACCAACTGATTTTAGGGACATTGTGGGAGTAAAATATTGAATAAAATGTTGTGCTACATGACTGGCTTTATTTTCACTCTTATATTTAACTTTATGAACAAAAAAATACGAGTGGATCGTCCACTTGTGGGTAATACACAAGCTTTACCCAGTGTATTCTGGGTAAAGCTTATCACCAGCCGTCCACCAAGGTCATCATCAGTCACTTGGCAACAGAAGGCAAACTAGCCAGAGCATTTCTACGGACTAAGTTAACATGAGTGGAGCTTCATGGAGCAGCAAAGTGAAAAGGATGAAAAAAGAGAGGAAGTGTTACTGGGTAGTTGAAAACAGTGTTTGTATGATAGTTGCTGTAAATGCCCTTGAATACATCTATGCCCTGTGACTTCCTTTTCACAGCATTGTCAAGCTCATTAGTGTATATAGATACCAGGTTGCCCACCAAGCTACTAATGTCAGGTCTGTTGTCGTGGCCAGTCGGTTCGGATGAGCGCTGGGCTCGTCGAGCTGCTGCCAGGATTTGGATCAGGAATATTTGTGCTGCTGGTAGGGTAAGTGGAGAGTTGATGTCACCTGTGGATGGTTCTGTGTAATGTCAGGTTGCTTTTTATTATATTGTTGCTACTGGTTTTTCTGACATGATTTCTAATTGCTTTTAGGATTCAGTGGCTTTTCACTGCAGCATCTGAATGTACCCGCTTGTGTGGCTGATTAAGGTGCCAGTTTTTCATCAGGCTGCAGAGAGTCAGAGGGAGGCAGAGACAGAAACACGAATCAGTAGATATTTTAGAAAGATTGGAAGTCAATATTTTTGGCTCTTGGCCAAAACTTAAGTAATTGTTGCAGTATACAATTTTTGTTTTACCATGTTTGACCAGCAGGTGGCGAAAGACTCCACTGTTTTGGGGAGATCTTCGATGGAGACGAGTGGTGCTAAAATGTCATAAGCGTTGGTCATCTCTGACGTTTCTTTCTTACCCGACACAATATTAGTTAATAACAAAATAAGCTTCGCTTTTTACGCTACTTTTATAAAGTTGGGACATTTGATCTTTATCTTCATATGGCTTGATATTCATATGGCTCTCCTAACAAGTAAGATTTTATATTTCTTTACATAATTGAGTTTATTTCCACGGTATTCTCACTTTAACATCAGTTGAGTAATGTGTTCCTCAATGGGCGTGTGTTAATGGGCGACTCTGTGACGTATCTCATAGTACCTTCGTTTTGTATAACACAATTTGGTCCGTGGGCGGGGTTGTTCCAGTTCCCTACAGTTCACTATGAACCGCACGGTGAACACGGTAACACATAAACAAGCGCACCCATAGGAGTTGGACAAGAAAATGCTGTAGACTGTTGGCGCGGATGACAGACTACTACCTGCTTTCAGAGCAGCGACAGGAATCGAGGGCAGGTTCACTGTCCTTTTGTGTCTGGTGTTTTATCGCCCCACATAGACTTTAGGGGCATTATTAGGACGGAGAAGTACCCGATGCAGGTAGTTGGCATTTAGTTTATTATTTTTTGGAAAGCCGTCTATCCGAGCTTGATTTACGCAAGCAGACGGAAATAGCTGAAAAATGCCTCCCATCGAAAAAGACACCGGCAAAAATGAACTCAAAACTAAGATACAGACGCTTATTGACTGTAACCAAGTGGTGGTCTTCAGCAAAAGCTACTGTCCATATTGTATCAAGGTAAGTAATTTTCGCTTAACCTAACTGAGTAGACCGGGTCGGAAACTTCGATATTTCACCCGCGAACCGCACGGGATGGGCTCGGCCTAGTTGCTGGAGCTTTGCGTCGATGCTGCTGCTCGGCCTCTGTCTCTTTAAGACGCAGTCCAAACTTAATATAGGTTATCTGCCTGTTCACGTCTCTAAATGCAGTGGTTAATCTGAAACAGAGCAAACCTCGTATTCGCTTTGGGGAGTCTGTAAATGTGGCAAAACATTTGCTTGCATATCTGACTACTTCTTTCTCTCTTTTTTCTTTTTTTTTTACTCTGAGGCTTAAGACAACCTGTTTTCACACAGGGTTTGTCTAGGAGTGGAAGTCAACTATGACATGTTTTGTAGTGACGTACCATAACGCATGTCACCTTAGTTGCTTATTCTATAAAAAAACACATCTCTTTTAGCATTTTGTCATTAATTAATAGTAATCTAAATAAAGAAGAAACTCCTCAAAAAGAAGACTTTCCTGTAATTCTAGTTTTTTTTTAGGATGTAATAAGTTTTTTTTACTTCCCTACAGTTCATGAACCATGATCAATATTTTTATTTAATGAAGATTCAGGGCTAACATTATTATCCTGATTGGTTATACCCAAATAATATTTTGGCTACATAGTCAAACCTAGTAATTAATAGTTAGTAATTGATAAATGGTTAGTCGGAGTATACAGACTGAAAAAAGGCAATTTGCTGAAAGAACACACTTAAAGCTGTAACTAAGCCAAAACTATACAAACATCTCTACATTTTGCATTTAAAAATGATAATAAAACACTTGATTAAAAAAAATCCTCAATTGGCAAAGCTTCACTTTACACGTTGTTAAATTTTTTTTGTTTGTTTGTTTGTTTGTTTTTTAGCTGCAGATTCATTCTTCACAACATTTCAAGCAAAAACATTTTTTTCTTATATAGAAATGGATTTGATTTTTTAAAAATGTATTTTCTAGTATTGTATGAAAAAGGTTTAGATGAAAAATCAGCAGACTGACTTTTTAAAATCAGGTTGTCAGAGTAATGTTTAGTTTCAGCAATGTTCCTGACCCGTTTGACAGATTCTCTGACAGCTTACCGGTCTCATTCATTTACACACACGTGGGCTTCTTTCCCAAACTCCTCAGGTTTGTATTTGATTAAAAAATATCAATTTTCTTTCACTCCACAGTAAATATAATACTTTATGTTGTTCCATCACAAAAAAATCCCAGTGAAATGAATGAGTCCTTTTGCGAAGGAGTGGATACTCCCACAGCTTTATGGGAGGAGTGTGTTGTTGTGTGTCAGATGTTGTGCGGTAATCGTCTGCTGACAAAAATTGTATTTTAGCCCACAAAATGCTAATGTATGTTTGGATTAGACCAATTGTCTGCAACATTTCTGATCCACAGAGTTACTTTTGACCTCAGTCCTGCTAAATAGAGCTGCAAACCTGATGTGGGGGAGACAACTTACTTTATTATTTCTGTTTTTTGTTCGGTGACCTAAAGTGCTTTGAAAGGTTCCGTCAGATAAAATCAATTATTTGATCAATTGGTAATGTAACAGGCTTACAGTACCTGTTGGTACCTGTTGGTTCTGTTTGGTACTGGTGGTAGTTTTTCTGTTTCCATTAGAAACCACTCCAATGGAAACAGATCCCTTTTAAATATTTTTATCATTCATAAAATGTTTTTGTTTCAAAGTGTAAACCTGTTTGTGTGCAGGTGAAGGACTTGTTCAAGGAACTGAAAGTCGAGGTCAACGTGATGGAGCTGGACCTCATAGGTAAGACTCAACATTGTTTGTCCTCACTTCAAGCCAGTTCAAATCTGATGCTGACCTTTGAACTGGAGAAGGGCCAATATTAATATCTGCATCAGTCTAGATATTGAATAAAATATTGTATTTGTTCTAGTATGAATCAGAGCAAATGCTCCAGCATCATATCAGGATGATGTGCCTTATAGGACAAAAAGCATCAGCTTCACTACAGTTTCTTCTTTTTAAACAGACAGGGAACAGTAAATACCTACTAAATCTACCAGAACCAACTCATTCTTAAAGCAGGAGCCTGTAGATGGATGGCAGTTTTGTACAGCCACTCACTGAGCTGTGATTGGCTCTATTAAATTTGGGTGAAAGTGTAAGCCGATCAGCAGCAGCAGGTACTGCAACAGGGGCGCTGTGTGTTACATGGACAGTGAAATGTCACATGTCAAACAAGTTCATCATGATCTATTATGACTGCATGCTAAGTGAGGCGTCTCTGGTGAACATTGTTTTAACCGTCCTGATTATGCTGAGAGTAGAGAGTTGGTTAATGGAGCTGCTTCTTCTAACTAGATTACGCTGCTGGAAATGACCGTTCAGCCATGACAGCATGACTGATGTTCACATCCTTTCCCAGAACTGTGTCTGCTCTGAACTCCAACTGGCTTCCAGATGAAGAAACAGTTTTTATAAATAAATGTTAGCATTAGCCGTCAGTTTGAGAGCACTGATGTGAGATGTTCAAGATGGCAGACGAGCATTTCTGGTCCAATACTTTGTTCATCCAAGGCTGGAGCTGGAGATGAAGCAACTACTGATGACTTGATAAACTTCCTCCGCCCAGGCCGGTTGTTGCACCCAGAATTATTTCTTAACTTCCACATCTGTGTTGACATTTTGGCTATCAACTTTGAATAGTTGGACATCTATGTAGGCCTGTCCCAATAAGACAGCAATCAGTTAATGGCACGATAAATTGAAACAAACTCAACAATTTCCATTTGCATGATTTATGATTTTTCTCTTTTTCTTCCAAAAACTGTATAAAAGTTTTCATTCTGGTGTTTTGGTCTCAACGAGACCTTGTTTTGAAGGACAGTTGTGTTTACAGAAACTTTATGATTCATTTTAATGGTTGTTTTATTTACTTTAGAAATGTAAAACTTCCATTTCCAATGTTAGATGCTGATTAGAATTTAAAGTTTGTTGATCTTTGAGGATGTGTTACTATACCATTAGACTTATATTATTAGAAAATGGTCTCAACACAATATTATCTGTCTATGCAATTTCTGGGACAAGTTGTCATCCAGCAAAATTATCTAGACCTCCATCTATATTCCTTTTCTTATTTTGAAGGAAGTAAAGAATGCTTAGGAGTTCTGGTTCCTCCTCATTTTCTTTGTTTTTCAGTAACTTTATGTCAAACAAGAAAAGTGCTAGAACAAACTTAAGAGTGCCACTAGGTAGAAAAGAGCTTGTTGTTCTGCTGCTCTAAGTGTTTTGCATTTCATTAGCACATAATCCCAACAAACCTGCTGTCTGCCCCACACTCTCACCATGACCTTTTTGTCCAGAGAATGGATCCAACTACCAGGAGATGTTGCTAGAGATGACTGGACAGAGGACAGTTCCTCAGGTTTTCATCAACAAGACGCATGTTGGTGGTTGTGACAAAACCATGCAGGTGAGGGTCAAATGACTTCTTATGGGGGTTTGAACAAGCCTGACGATGTCAGAAAAGGCTTCAGATCAGTCAGAGACCATCTTCAGTCAACTGTCTGAATTCATGGTTTACTTTCTAAAATAACTGATTGGACATCAGATCAGGAGCCCAATAGTTGATTCATTTCCAAATAAATCAGAGGGCATACCTGGAACTAGTTGCTGGAAGACATGACTAAAAAACTTATCATGATGAAAGCATTTAATAGCAATCAATATTGATGATTGTGAATAATTATTGATTAGTTGTTTGATTTAAATATCTGAAATACTGACAAACCGGTGATTTGATTTGTCCCATTCGTCCATTTTTCACTCCACTGTGTTTTTAAAATTTTAAGCAGTTGTGAGATACAGTTTACAAAATCTCTTGCTGTTGCGCAAGTTACTCAACAAGTTGTTGCTAGATAACTAAAGAGTGAGTTAATTGATGCCACAAACTTTGTTTAGTTTGCTGTGTGAGGTGGATTGGGTAAAATATTTCTTCTGCCAACATCTCCCAGAATGCTGTGCGGTTCTGGATTGGAGTTTAGTGAATATTCTATCAGATATATAATCTATAGATTTTGATTGCATGTCTAACAAATATATATTGCTGTTAATTGGTTAATAAGCAAACTTTTGAAACGTTGTAAAGGAGAGGTTGGTTTGGTGCAACTCAACCAGGTTACAGAGTATGATTCATCAGAAGTTAATGTTACACATACATCTACTTCCTATAGTAAACAGGAAGTAGAAGACGCAAACTAGCACGGTCCACTGGACTTTGAAACTAGAGTTTCATTCCGCTGGTAAAGCACAGAGCATTCACTATGCCAGTGCCAGGACTTCTTAGGCAAATGTTTTTCCCCCATTAGCTCTTTAGCTCTTTTCTGGAAATCAAGCTGGTTATTTTGAATTTTGCTGTTTCCTCAACCTTTTTGCATCGCATTCTTCAAAATGCACATAAAAAAATAAGCCTTCTGACAGAAACCGAGCTGCAGGGCAGTTCAGTTTAAAACCAAAGTGCCAAACATATTCCATTCCTTATAGACTGAGTAAACTGAGATAGTTTCTGTTGAAATACTTTGAAATTGTGTACAGTCCTCAAACTTCCTCCTAATTGATCTGATTTGCTTTTATCTACTGCAGCAAAACAAAGTGCACCTAAAATTGGAAATTGAAGAGAACAGGCACAAACTATAAATAGTCTTTGTTTCTTAGTTCCATTGTGTGAAATCTCACAAATGGTTGTAGTTGTTCCATCCCAATGTAGTGTGATCCTCTGGTTTTCATTTGACCAGTGCATTGTGGGAACTTTGTGTTCATGTTTGCATCAGGCTCACAAAGATGGCAGCCTACAGCAGCTCCTCAGCGGGGGAAAGGAAGCGTACGATTACGACCTCATAGTCATCGGAGGTGGATCAGGAGGCCTGGCCTGCTCCAAGGTGATCTAGTAGATTCTGCCGTTCTGCTCTGGTTGCTAGGCTACTGTTCTAACAATAAAATGCCAGCAATCTCTTGAGCCATGCAACTTCTTGTGCGCCGTAAAATTTGATTTAGAAGAGGATTGAAATGTACAACTCAATGACAATAATGTTGGGTCTACTGCCAACAGGAAGCGGCCATGTTGGAGAAGAAGGTGATGGTGTTGGACTACGTTGTTCCCACACCAACAGGAACTACGTGGGGTGAGATGCTTTGACATAAATCCAACTAATGAATTCTCTCATGGGCAGCCATTGTTAATCTGATCCCTGTTGTCTTCCTCAGGTCTCGGTGGAACCTGCGTGAACGTTGGCTGCATCCCCAAGAAGCTGATGCACCAGACGGCCCTGCTGGCTACGGCCGTCCAGGACGCACGGAAGTTTGGTTGGGAGTTTGACGAGTCAGGTGAGGCTGCTGTTCGCTGAGATCCCAACACCCCAACCGGTCTCTGAAAGAGGAACCTGGCTTTAACGTCATCTGTCTGTTTGCAGTGAAACACAACTGGGATACAATGAAGACTGCAGTCAACAACTACATTGGCTCTCTGAACTGGGGCTACAGGGTGGCGCTGAGGGACAAGAACGTGGAATATGTCAACGCCTATGCAGAGTTCATCGAACCTCACAAAATCAAGGTGAATGGTGGCTAGTTGTGTAGTCATGCATCATGACCTTTTTTAATTTTAGGCCACAAAAATCATAAAAAAAACATTGCAATATCCTGGAGGGGGTGATTATGGGAGTTATTTGATAAACTGAGGAGGAAAATAATACATGTACTAATGGAACCTTAGGAACCGCCTGCACAGATATTCAGCCCAGTTTACTCCAGTACCCCTAAATAGAGTCCACTACTTTGAACGTGAGCTAACCGAAGTCATCATGAAGACCAAGGAACACGACAGACATGACAAACACACTCACACACACAGGAAACAGTGTTTTATATCTGGCATGTGATCAGAGCTCTGTGGTGTAAAAATTTTAAATGATTTTCTGTGTTCTGTCAGGCAACAAACAAACGAGGGAAGGAGACGTTTTACACAGCAGCCAGGTTTGTGTTGGCCACAGGGGAAAGGCCGCGTTACCTGGGAATCCCTGGAGACAAGGAGTACTGCATCACCAGGTGAGCACACACACACACACACACACACACACACGCACACACACACACACACACACACACACACTCTGTTCAGAGGGGAAGGGAGGGGCTGAAGGTGTGCTCTGCCCAGCTGTCAGTCCTGTAAATACTAGCCCTTTATTATTATTAAAGGTGGACTCTGGGTCTGTCTGGTTCAGTTATAGTTCTGGAGCCTATGCTGTCTCTTGATGCCGCCTGCCTGTTTTTCTTTTCCCAGTTTGAAATGGTTTAGACAACTCCAGTCATTGTGGTTTTTTTTAAGTAAGATCCTATGCTCCTAATTCCAAAAGGAATTTGTTTGTTGAATTTCTAAATGTCTTTCCAAGCCAATTGAAACCTATTGGCTCAGCTGTAGTTTTTTGCTGTTTTAATAATCCAGGTCAGTGGACTGACATCCTGCTGCTTTATTAGCTCAACATATAAATCCCATTTTTGCAGTGAAGTTTTTAAACATTGTTTGGGCTTCTAATATCTCTAGTTCATGAAACTTGTATAAAATGGTTTGCTTATCTCTAGTCATGGTTTGCTTTATTATTGCTGGTGGATTAATAAAATAAATAAAAAACTAAAATCAGTTAGTTATTTGTTACGTATCACCAGTCCAATAAATGAAACTGAGCAGGTTGATCATCCTGTATTTGTTTGGTTATTTGATATTGATGCAGCAAAGGATTAAAGGGAGTTTAACCAAAGGAGTTGTTTCATGTTTTCTTCCCCAAAGTTTAGTGAAAAGTATTCATGTATGTTCTTGGCCATAACAGAAATATTAATATTGGGTATTGATATTAAATTACTGTGTCTGTGCATTCTTATGTTATTTAATATATATACTATTAATATATTTAATACAATATCAGAAGGTTTTAGCTGAATGTATCTAGTTAATTGTGTAGATACTTTGGTCTTGTAATATTGCCAGCTGCTACTAAATATAAATGTTGTTTATTTTTTTAAGTGTTGGTGTTAAGATGGCTGCTGGTTTTAACTTGCAGTTTCAGTTCAGCTTTGAACACTAAAATATTCCCAGAACTGGAAACTGCTCCATCATTTTCATTGGCACTTATAAAGTAAGTTACTTGACATTAATTATGAAAGCCAGATTTGTAAATCATAAAACTTAACATTCTGCAGAGTTCCTTGAACATCCTAAAAATGGAGAAAAAAAAAAGTAATACAGGGTCTTCTGAAACTACTTCAAGCGAGAAGTAACCTAGTGGTGCACCGATCCACTTTATTTCAATTTCAGTTCTGATACCAATATTTGAGGTTTCATACTGGCCAACACAGAGAAACATAGCTCAAAGCACAAATTGTCATTGATTCAATATCTGGACTGATACAGATATTACAGATACAATACAGAATTAACAGACTGCTAATTCCAGTCTGTTTAGTGGGATTTAATGATTTCCTGAGTTGTGGTTTGTGTTGTTTTTGCTCCGTTCACCAGTGACGACTTGTTCTCGCTGCCCTACTGCCCGGGAAAGACGTTGGTGATCGGAGCGTCGTACGTGGCTCTGGAGTGTGGTGGCTTCCTGGCCGGCCTGGGCCTCGACGTTACCGTCATGGTGCGCTCCATCCTGCTGAGGGGCTTCGACCAGGACATGGCCAACCGAGCCGGAGAGCACATGGAGATGCACGGCGTCAAATTCATCCGCAAATTTGTGCCGACGAAGGTGTGTGTTTGGGCACGTGTTGGTGTTCTTCTTGCCATCTCCCATAAAACGTGTCATTCTTTTTTTCTTTTTTTTTCCAAGCTGTAAATAAACATTTGTCTCTGTGTGTCAGATTGAGCAGCTGGAGGAAGGCAGCCCTGGCAGGCTGAAGGTGACGGCCAAGTCCACAGAGACGGACGAGACGGTGGAGGATGAGTACAACACAGTGTGTAGATTTCTGATCAGCTGATCAAACATTCTTCACCTTATCAGTCCATTTCTTTGGAATCTGAACCACTTCCTCCTACATCTTTTTTTTTTTTTTTTCTCCCCTTTGAGTTTTAATGAAATCCAAACATTTTTTTTTCCTTTTGTTTAATTTGTCTTTACATTCATTTTGTGACCAAACATATTAAAGTTTGACTAAAGTTATTATTGTGGGTCTAATATTAGCAACTTTGCAGCTTCCTAAGGGAAGGAAATGATTTACTACCAGGTTTTTTTTTTTGTCTCCATTTAAATTCAGCCACTCCTTTGCAAATAAATGGGCAACCCCGGACGACTTCCTGTAACTAACCGGGCCCTCTGTCTGTCCCTCAGGTGTTGATCGCAGTGGGTCGGAATGCGTGCACCGACAAGATTGGCCTGGACAAGGCGGGGGTCAAAGTGAACCCAAAGTAAGACTCCTTTGCTGCGGCGCCTCGCTCTGTGCTGTCCCTTTAAGACTGGATGTACAGTCACGGTGATTCAGCACTTCTGGCTGTGCTGGGGGAGCAGGAAGGGGCTGGGTTCAGGGGATTGTTATGGAGTTATAAAAGGTGACTGGCTGGTAAAATGAGAACGTCAGCATGTGGTTACCAACAGGAAGTGAACAGCTAAAGTTTCATGATCAAAACCTTCCTTTTCTTGTTTTGTTTTTGCGCAGCTTTTTTCTCATAATTTAATGCAGAAACAGATGTGAATGGTCTTTGACTGGTCCCCAGGATCTGTTTAGTGAATGACTTGGCAGCTGAGCCTGAAGCTCTTCTCAGTCATATGCTCTGATCTTGTGATCATAGTAATATACAGTCTTAGCTGCTGTGTGTATCAATGAGCCTGTGAAATATTAACACTGTCTTCGTGAAATTTACTACAGTGTTCAGGCTGACCTTGGACCCAATTTCTTATCTTTGCTGTGTCATGGTATGCCATTCTCCAGTGAATAGTAAACCATGAGGATAGAAACTGAAGCTGATTTGTTTCTGCAGTACTGGCTCATCAAAATGAAAGCATGTCTGATGCAAATGAGATATTTTACTGATGCAAATTTTCCAGATGGAAAATTTTAGATTCAAAACACAGTATTAATCTTTTATTGCTTTATGTTTGCTTTCTTTTTATTTGAGTAAATATAAATATTACCACAAATGTCTATCAAGTTTTACTTAAAATCAGACCTTGCAGTGTCCAAATCTGCATTTTATTGACTTATAAAACTAATCAAAACAAAATGTCAAAATAGTGACCAAAATTCTGGTCACTATTGTTGTTGTTATGACTAGACAAGAAAAGTAAAAAGAAAAAAAAAGTGGCCCTCCAACAGTTTGAACTTGATGATTTTGGCCCATGCACCAAAATGTTTGGACATCTCTGCATCCAATATATCATCTGTGTGTATGTTTACTGTCACTGACCTGCGGGAAGGTCAGTGACATTGATGAGATGTAAAATATTGCGACAAAATTGCTAGGTTGGCAACTACAAGGTGTTGACCTTGCACATGAAGACAAGACCTGGTAGTGTTGCATTGATCAATGTGACTAAAGTTAAAGTCTGAGTTTCTCTACATTTTGTTAGGACGGCAGTCCTTAAATACTAGAAATATTCTTCACATTATAGATGGCTGATTTTGTAATAATTTGTGTGTCTGTGAAGGTTCAATGAAGGAGCTTCATCGTTTGTATTATTCTAGTTTCAGTGTGTCTAATCTGAAGTACCTGATGAGAATTAACAGCTCATTGATGATGAATGGTGACTTGATCTTGTCTTCTTCCTTTGTTGTATTTAGATGAGTTTTAATTTTGGCTTTTCTTCCTTCCATCCTTGTTAACCTGCCGAACTGTTTTCTCAGAAACGGAAAGATTCCAGTGAACGATGAGGAACAGACCAATGTGCCCCACATCTATGCCATCGGAGACATTCTGGAGGGAAAGTGGGAGCTGACGCCCGTCGCCATCCAAGCTGGGAAGTTACTGGCGCGTCGTCTCTATGGGGGATCCACCGTCAAGGTACCGCCTGGTCTTTAATGCCCACTGGACGGTCTCTTGGACGGTCTCTTAAGACGGTGTGGGGCCCCCTGATAAACGTGTGTGTGTCTGTGCGCAGTGTGACTACATCAATGTTCCCACCACGGTTTTCACCCCGCTGGAGTACGGCGCCTGCGGCCTGTCAGAGGAGAGAGCCATCGAGCTGTACGGCCAGGACAACATCGAGGTGAATAATTCATCAGATCTGATCGGGTTCAGCTGACTGGGATCCTGTCCACTTTGTCTGCTTGTCAAATAAGAGTTCAAATAAAATCCTGAAAATATTTCCAGGCTTGTTTCCTTTAAGTAAGTCTTATTTAACCAGTTTGTCTCAAGATCTGTAGACATGCACTCATTGTTGTAAGCAGAAAATGTAGCAACTATAGAACTTTTTAAATATTTTGGGAGTGCATTAAAGGTTCAGTAAAAGAAAAAAAAAAAGCATGCATATTTGCTACAATTGTCACCATGTCATGACAGTTTGAGACAGATAATCTGTGAAAAGATGGATCTTCTCCACCTCCTGCCTGAGCTGCTGTTGCTGTCCGAAGAAGCACCAAAAACCACCAATCATAGGCAGGAACAGCGTCTTTGCACAGTCAATCAATTTCATGTACTTGCTGATAAATGTGTTAATGGTGGAAAAACAAATTAACGTGACAGGAAGACTGTTTACCTTCCGTCATTGGTAGCCTTGCTAACTAGCCCAGCATTCACAACAGGCTATGGTAGCTGCAGCGTAACAGAGCAGGAGGGGGATGAGCAGCACCACAAATGGGGGTGATTGACGGCATTGAGGCCTGCCTCCTGGCTTTGACTGGCTGGTTACAGATGGGAGTGGGAGAATGCAAAAGATCTTTGCTTTTTTATTTATTTTTTTTAGATCTGTCTTTTACCATACTGTCACATGTATATATTAGTTGCATACTGCAGCTTTAGGGCCAAACGTATTTAATGTCTCCACATGCGTGTCTGACCTTGTTTTTTGTGTAACAGGTGTACCACAGTCTGTTCTGGCCTCTGGAGTTCACTGTGCCGAACCGCGACAACAACCAATGCTACGCCAAGATCATCTGCAACAAACTGGACAGCGTACGGTTTCAGCAAATTTATCCTCCTCTCTTCACGGTTCTGTCCTCTCAGTTTATTGCTTTTATTGTCGCCTTTCAGGACCGAGTCGTCGGATTCCACTACCTGGGGCCAAACGCGGGGGAGGTGACGCAGGGCTTCGGTGCAGCCATGAAATGTGGAGCGACCAAGGAGCACTTTGACGCCACCATCGGCATCCACCCGACCTGCGCTGAGGTAGGAGCAGCATGGCAACCTTTTTTATTCTCTCTGATTAAAATGTCTCTGAGTCCTGAAGCATACAAAATGACTATTTCACTGCCTGTGCGAGCATCCTCATGCTTCTGTTATCGTCTCCTAGACGATCTCCAATTGTCTTAAGATGTTGAATTATGGATCAGTTCTATTGTTGTGATGGATGGGGTGTATTAACTTAATAATGGAGTAGCATTATGCATTCATTATGTTAATGTGTAACAGGGCTAATTGCTGCACATTAGGTTGTTTTGTTTCCTTGCTGATTTTTTTTTGAAGGACAGTTTTGCTTAGAGACTTAGTAATCCATTTTATTTATGATTTAAGTTATAAATGGTTTTTCAGTTGCATTTATTTCTTTTGGTTTTTATTTTTGATATTGAAAATATTTTCTGGCTCCAGTGCTTGTATGTTTTTTTTATTTTCTTTTTTACAAAATGTATATGCATTGGTGTTTTGAGAGGGCAAACTTGGATTTTGCCATTATCAATATTTCATTTGAAAACTGTCTCAAAAAAAATCTTATAGGCCATTACAATAATTACTGGAACAATAGAGCAGTTAGGACAGTCATCCAGTTGCCCCCAGTGTTTGAGTCAAATGTTTAAAGTTGAGAGAAAATTGTAAAAATATGACTTGGTAATCATGTGGTGTTTGAAGATATTAGCAATACCTAAACACCAGCTATGATGTTTAAGTATTGTCGCCTTAAAGGCTTCAATTAATAAATGCAATTAAAATAAATCTTAATTTTTGGGACATCTTTTGATCCTTTATCTGTGACTTTTCATGTTATTTGCTGACAAGTCACAAATAAAGTGTGAAGTTGTTGGTGTGTAGACCAGTAGAGACAGGAAGTGGTCAGAGGTCTGGTGAATTGAAAAAGAAAGATACATGACCTTATTCTCTTGTGTTTTGACATCCTGACCGTACTGACGCTGTACTTCAAACTGTTTCACAAGACAAATTATAATAAACAACATATTGGACCCCTGTTGGAGGGAGTCCCCCAAGTAAAGCCTGGTGGCCTGCCAAGCTTATAGAACACTGAGGGGAAACTGCTGGCCTGTTGGCTGCTACATTAAATATGAATTTATTTTGAGTCTTTTTACAAATCTTTACCTGGAGTGCCAATAATTCTGCCTGCTTCTCCAGGTCTTTTACCAAGCAACATTCCCGTAACGATTGCCTCTTCCTCCTGCAGGTCTTTACCACCTTGGAGGTGTCGAAGAGGTCTGGTGGAGACATCACCCAGTCTGGTTGCTGAGGTTAAACCCCGCCTGTTTAGCAGGGTGCTCTCATATTGGACTCTATCCTGTCCTGCTGGTTCCCAGCCAGAGGTCACAGGGTCAAAGGTGTTTGTTTAGACATCATACAAAGCACTAAGGGTCTGATGTGAAGGTAGCCTGCTGATCGGCGGGGTCATTCTTCTGGCCTCCATCAGTCTGTCTGCTTCTCAGAGGAGCTCCAGCTCACACACCTATGGGAACGTACATGTGTGTTTGGAGTGTTTATGACGTCCTGGCCCATAACCTAGCATACTCAGGTGGGCGAGGATCGATGTCCTTCTGCAGAGGAACCAGACTGTGGTGCCAATCCTTCGTCCAAACCCCTCCCAACTGTTCTCCGCTTCTTGCAAGCAGAGGGTCCACAGACTGAAAACTGCTTCACCCGTGGCTTTAGTGTGTGTGAACATCACCACCATGATTTCACATGTTTCTCTTCAATTCAGCATCAGTCTGAAATGTATGCTTGTTCAACATGACCATTTTAAGTTTAGGAAGCTCCAAAGAGAACATAATCTCTTCTGAGCCCACAAGTTTCGAGATCTGCTTTTACTATTTTCAGTCTGAACAGCTGTGTTGGCCTGAATTCTATTGACAGTTAATTTATCTTGTGTGTTCTGCCTCTGTATCGTGTATATAAAGGTACATTCAGTCTTCAGTCACTGTGGGACATTAATCATCTGTATAAATGACAAGTTTGTTAGTGTCAAACTCCTCTAGACCACTGTTTTTACTCTCCACTTAATAAAAGATTTATTCCCATTTAACATGTAGTAACATGTTTTTCCGAGTGTTCTTTGAACGCACCTTGAGGGAGTTTGCTCCTAATGCAGGCGTGAGCCCACTGTTGTGTTTTGAAAAATACAAGTAATGCTTATTGGAAGACGGTCCATAGTATTTAACTTTTTTCTATAAGTAAACATGTTTTAGATTCTCTAATATTTAATGTTATATAATTAATAGTATGGTCACAACATCTGAGTTATATTTCCATAATAATCTTAACATTGATCAAATATTAGTGTGGATTTGACAGTCTCTCTTTCCATTTGTTTATTCCCCTCGTGTTAAAACTCAACAGCGCATAACGTTCACAATATACGGTGGTCACAGAATGTGGTTTAACACCAGTGTGTCGCTCCTGTGGCTCAACGGGAAACGAGCTTCTGAACTGCAGTTTGTGCCAGAAAAACCTTCCAGCTTTTTCCAAACAAACCGTGTAAGTTCAGTAATGGTGTTCCATTCACATGTTAGCTAAATTATGCTAAGCTTGTTAGCAAGATTGCTAATGTTGACGTCACTGGTAGATGTAGCCTGCGGCGCAGTGGTTGATGGGATATGAGCGCCATCTTGAAGGGCAACAAATAATATCCATCGAAAACAAAACTTTCTCGCAGATTTTTTCAGATTTAAGAAGGTTGGAATAATTTAACGATGGTTCGGACCTGCTGTGTTGTTGGCTGTAACGTCCGGTCACACGACCGGAGTGGTAAAAAGATAGAAAACCGGCTTTCGTTTCATTGTTTTCCTGCCTGGAAACAACGTGAGGGAGAACATGTAGCTGAGCTAACTAAAAGAAGACGACTGGCCTGGATATCAGCAGTGAAACGTCCTGATATAAACTTCTCCAAGATTCCGAGATACATGCAAGTTTGTTCCAAACATTTTCATTCTGGTGAGTGTCTAACTTCACTCTGTTGGTTTTCTGTCATACATTTTTGTTCGGGTTTACTCTCGGTTAGTTCATGTTTAGCTCCTGGACGGTAAACACGACTGTTAAATATATATATATTGTATAACGTGTGTTGTCTTCCAGTGTGTTTTTATCGGCGGTTTTGTGAATACCGTACAGCTGTGTGGTGCAGTTAATGACTGTTTTTAAAGTGCAGTATCAGTAAAATTAACGTTACATGAAATAAAGTGCTTAAGTTGCTCTAGTGTTGCCAGTTTTACAGTAGTAACACTGATCTGTGTTCTAATATGTCCTCCTCAAGGCAAACCTGCTTATGAAATGGATGAGCAGAATCCAGACTGGGTTCCAACTCTGTTGATGGATATGTCGACATCAGACCGACGTTGTGGTCGATTAAAGAGGCGCTGCAGCGGGCAGCTGAAGATCAGGCAGCGACGACATGTCGGATCAACCAGTGGAGAATCAGGTTCCTGAGACTCCATCAGAAATCCAAGAAGAGCCAAATAATCAACACGCAGCGGTACAAACTGTAAAAGAGGAGCCAGCTGGAGAGGAGCTGTGTGAGGCTGCAGGTCAGGAAGACGAATATGAACCAGCAGCAAAAAGGCAACAAATCAAATGTGAGCTGTGTGAAGAGAGGATGGCAGAAATAAACCGTCTGTTACAGGAGAACAGGGAGCTCAAGTCTGAGCTCAACAAAAAACAGCCGGCTGAAATTTTTTTTACGGACGACACAAAAAAGGTCACATATTACACAGGACTTCCTTGCTTAGCCGTCTTGTTGTCGTTGTTTAACACCATTATGCCTTTTCTGCCAGCATCACAAAAACTTTCACAATTTCAAATGGTTGTGCTGACACTGATGCGTCTTAGACTTGATCTGCCTGTTCAGCATCTTTGCCATCTTTTCAATGTGTCACACAAAACTCTGTCTGATATCTTTGCTGACACCCTGGATGTGCTGTACACACACTTAAAGCCGGTGGTGAGCTGGCCCGAGAGGCACTGCTTACAAGCCGCCATGCCGCCTCAGTTTTTGAAAACATTTGGAAAGCGTGTGGCGATTATTGTTGACTGTTTCGAAATAGGCACAGAAAAGCCATCAAATTTAAAAGCATGCGCACAGTCCTTCTCTCAGCACAAAGGCAGACACACAATGAAATACCTCATTGGTATCACGCCGCATGGTTCAATTTCTTTTATTTCTAATGGATGGGGCGGGCGTGCATCAGACAGGTACGTAGCAGAAAACTGTGGCATTCTCTCCAACTTATTACCTGGGGATATTGTGTTAGCCGGCAGAGGCTTTGATATTAAAGACAGCATAGGAATAATGTGCGCCGAGGTCAAAATGCCGTCGTTCACTAAAGGGAGAGGTCTGCTCGATGTTAAAGATGTCGAAGACACACAAGCTGTAGCTCACCTCAGGATCCAGGTGAAAAGAGTGATCGGTTGCATGAGAAACAAATACCAAATGTTACACAGAACTGTGCCAATAAGTTTGCTGCTCACATGTGAGGGAGAAGAGACGACACTTCTTGATAAGATTGTGTATGTGTGCTACAGTTTGGAGAACACGGTTGCTAAAGAAACCTTCACATGTTAATATGTAAAACCTAGACTAGAAAAAAATGTTTGCTGCACTCATTGTTTTGAAATATTTGTAGCAGCTGGCAGTACTGTTTAATGCAAAAATGTACATTGTGAAAAAATGTATTTGCACAAATTGTTTTGTGTTGAAATATTTGTACAGTTGAATACTAACATGGAGTTGACTGATTTCTGTTATTTAATAAAGATTCATGTGGTGAACATTCCTGAGACGTTTTTTTCAAACACCTCAAGTAACAAGTTTAATATTTCAGGTAACAAGTAGACATGTAATGAAATAGATCCTATTTTTAAAAGAGCCCTTTGTGGATAAAGTAAACCGTTATATAATCAGACATTTCACTTGAGTAAAATTAAATGGAGTACATGTTTCAGTAAACATTTGATGTGATTAAATATTTCAACGTAAATATTAAAGGTGACAAACCGTGATAAAAGAAAATCTCAAAAGTACATTTGATGTATGTTAAATAAATACATCAAATGTATGTATGTACACATATAAACCAAATGTAATGTTACTTATTCAGGTTAATGACATAAATACTGCTCCATCTGGAAGTCGAGGTTTTTTTGATGTTCATGTTAAATACATGAACATCATATATTCTGAGTTTTGCACTTTTTGTAGTCGTGGTTCCCAGGATGCCTGATGTGGAAAGACAGACGCGTCAGCAGCCATGTCTTTCAGGTCAGAAGTTAGCAGGTAATGAAGCAGATCCTATTTTTAAGTAAACATTTTATGTAACTCAACATTTCAGCTAACAAACATTATTTTGTAGACGGCTTGCTAAACTACCGTAAGTGCAAACATAAGGCTAAGCATTATTTACATGCCGTTGGATTATTCTGTGTACAGTCCAGAGCTCTGATAAATATCTGCCTACAAACTCTGGAAGATAAATATTGAGTTTTGCACTTTTTGTAGTCGTGGTTCCCAGGATGCCTGATGTGGAAAGACAGACGAGTTGGCAGCCAGGTCTTTCTGGTCTGTACAACCAGACAGAAAAATCTCAGTTTGGACCTGTTTACAGGGGTGATGTTTCTTCAGGTGAAGTTTGTTGCCAGTCAGCAGAATGGAAGAGTTTTTGTCATTCAGAAATTCTACATTTAAATTTATGATTTTAAATGTATGATTTTAATCATTCCTGATTATCTGCTACACTGCCAATGTTTAACAGCTTCTTTGCTAGAGACTACCAGATATTAGATCTGTTTTATGCTCATGTTAATGATTCATACATCTCCAAACAAAGTTCGCTTCTGGAGAAAAAACACAGATCACAGTCTTATTTTGTAAACCCCTTAAGCCCCGTAAACCCCTTACCTGTAATACACAGAACCATCAGAAGATGGTCACAGGAAGCTGAGTGTCGTTTTGAGGCCACTGACTGGGATGCACTGTGCCAGCAACAAGGAAAAGACATCAATGAAATGACTGTGTGACCAGCTGTACAATCTTTCATCTGGTCAACACTGTCTCTATCAAAACAGTGATATGCTTCAAATCAGCTGACAGAACTAATAAACAAGAAAAAAAAAAACAATCAGGGAAAGAGAAAACAGAAGCAACTTAAAATCAAGATTACAGAAAAATCAAGATTACAGACAACAAGGAGATAAAGCAGAAAGATGCTAGAGGGCAAGCTACAACAGGAACCTTATCAGAGGTTTTATCATCAAATCACTGATAAAAAAAAAAAATCTGGAAAAATGAGTGTTGCAGAATTACAGGCTGGCGTCTAAACTCCCACTCATCATCAAAATGATTGAAAAAGCTGTTGAAACAATTAAACAGCCAAATGCTTTGATGTCTTCCAGTCTGGTTTCTGGTCTCACCCAGTTCTAAAGTCCCTACACTGACTTCCTGTGGTCAGAGAATAAACTATAAAATACTGCTGCTAGTTTATAAATCACTGAACAGCTTAGCGTCACAATACATTAAAGATCTTCTGTTGTCATAGCAACCTTCCAGAACCAAACCAGGAGAAGCAACATTCAGCTTCAATGCATCACAAATCTGGAACAAACTTCCAGAAAACTGAAAAACAGCTGGAACACTGAGTGCCTGAGGTAGATTAAAACCAGGCTGTTTAGAGTTGCTGTTGAAACACAATTCGTTAAGAATGTAATGATGGCACTTTATTAAATGTAATGTTTTGATTGCTCCTCTCCTTGGGCTGTCACCTTATCGTGGTGAAGGGGTTTGAGTGTCCCAATGATCCTAGGAGCTGTGCAGTGTGGTTTTCGTCCTGGTCGTGGAACACTGGACCAGCTCTACACCCTCAGCAGGGTCCTGGAGGGTGCATGGGAGTTCGCCCAACCGGTCTACATGTGTTTTGTGAACTTGGAGAAGGCGTTCGACCGTGTCCCTTGGGGTGCCCTGTGGGGGTTTCTCCGGGAGTGTGGGGTACCGAGCCCTTTGATACGGGCTGTCAGGTCCCTGTATGACCGTGTCAGAGTCTGGTCCGCATTGCCGGCAATAAGTCGGGCTCGTTTCCGGTGAGAGTTGGACTCCACCAGGGCTGCCCTTTGTCACCGATTCTGTTCATTACTTTCATGGACAGAATTTCTAGGCGCAGCCGAGGTGTTGAGGCGATCCGTTTTGGTGGCCTTAGGATCACATCTCTGCTTTTTGCGGATGATGTGGTCCTGTTGGGTTCATCGGGACGTGATCTGCAGCTCTCGTTGGAGCGGTTCGCAGCCGAGTGTGAAGCGGCCGGGATGAGGATCAGTGCCTCCAAGTCTGAGACCATGGTCTTGAGTCGGAAAAGGGTAGAGTGCCTTCTCCGGGTCGAGGGAGATGTCCTGCCTCAAGTGGAGGAGTTCAAGTATCTCGGGATCTTGTTCACGAATGAGGGAAGAAGGGAGCGTGAGATCGACAGGTGGATTGACGCAGCGTCTGCCGTAAAACGGGCGCTGTACCGGTCCGTCGTGGTGAAGAGAGAGCTGAGTCAAAAAGTCAAACTCTCGATTTACCGATCGATTTACGTTCCTACCCTCATCTATGGTCATGAGCTTTGGGTAATGACTGAAAGAACGAGATCGCGGATACAAGCGGCCGCAATGGGTTTTCTCCGTAGGGTGTCTGGCCTCCCTTAGCGATAGGGTGAGAAGCTCGGTCATCCGGGAGGGACTCAGAGTAGAGCCGCTGCTCCTCCACATCGAGAGGAACCAGTTGAGGTGGCTCGGGCATCTGGTCAGGATGCCTCCTGGACGCCTCTCTGGTGACGTGTTCCGGGCACGTCCCACCGGGAGGAGGCCCCGAGGGACTACGTCTCTCGGCTGGTTGGGAACGCCTCGGGATTCCCCCGGAGGAGCTGGAGGAAGTGGCTGGGGAGAGGGAAGTCTGGGCCTCCCTTCTGAAGCTGCTACCCCCGCAACCTGACCTGGATAAGCGGAAGAAGATGGATGGATGGTTTTGATTGCTGATTCTAGTTTGCATAACTTTGTGTTTTTATGATGTAAAGCACTTTGAAATGTTTTGTTGCTGAAATGAAATTGATTGATTGATCGATCGATCGATTGTTTATTTGTTTGTTTGTTGTGAGTAAATTATTTAAAGGTACTAATCCTATTATTATTAATCAGGTGTGGTCAAACACACCTGAATCAAGTAGCTTAATTACTCAACAGAGTGCAGTGAAGGCAATTAACAAGGTGACAGGTGAACCATCATCACCTAACATGGAGCTTTTGTAGGGAGAAATCGGAGAACCCGAAGAGAACCCACAAATGTATGTTTTACTGTTGGAATATTTTTGATTGATTCTTCTGAATCAATCAAAAACTAATTTGCATATTTAATTTGTTTTGTGTTTGTCTGGTTCATTTATCAGGTGAATGTTATTTGTGATGTGAAGTTATTTTAGGTGTGAGTGTGTGGGGAGAAAATAATTGCAAATGGTTTTAGGTTTGACTAAAGACATGTTGAAGTGACGTTTCTCCAGATTTCCTGTTTGTTTGGGAACAACCCTGAATGGAGCTGATTTTGCAGTTTGCTGATCAACAGAGATTTTAGGAACAGGCTTATTGAGATTCAACTTCTTGGGAATATCTCAGATCACCTGGAGAAAACTTGAAAATGTTTTTGGTGTATTTGTATGGTGTATTTGTGTGAGTTTGGTCTTATTGTTTGCTAATAAAGTAATTGTGGATGGCTTTAGGTAAGGCAAACAGCATGTTGTAGAGGGACACAGTCCACCATCTCCCCGTTTGGTTGGACTGAGGTGGTTCAGCTCCATCACAGGTCTCATCTGCACCACATCCATGATCCGCAGTGACTTCAGTCTTGTCCACATGATGGTCAGGTGAGCAACTGAGATCTGTGGAAACTCTCAAACTCTCTGAATATGTCTCTGATGGACCAATGTCGGTACATTGGTCACCAGCATGTGGGTCACCCTGGCTGAAGGAGACCTCTGTGTCCCCCACTGAATGGACAGGTGAGGAGGAAATAACATCCAGCATTTCATCAGGCTGGCCTGTTTCACGTTCATCGGTCTTTGGTGGACTGGCTGACTTTCCAGCTTTGTCCTTTGTGCTTTTCAGATTCTGCAGCTCCTTTCTAAGTCTTAGATTTTCCAGCGACAGAGAGACATTTTCTTCCTCCTTAACCTGAACAATAGACTGAATTTCACCGTGTTTGTCCTTGAACCTTTTAGCTTTTCTCAGCTCAAGCTTGAGCTTCTCATGTTCTGCTTGAAGTTTGCTGTTCATCTCACTTATTTCCATCCAATGACTTTTGATATTTTTCAGTTTTCCAGTCCAGTATTTTTCGGCCTGAAGCTGGTTTTGGAGCTGGCTGATTTTAATCTGTAGGTTTTGGGTGTAGCTAGTCATAAAGTTGGTTTCTTTTTCCCAGAGTTTGTCCTCTAGACCTTCTAGCTGTTTCTCCAAAGTCTTGGTGTTCATTTCTAAGCCTCTGTTGTACCGTTCTGCTTCTTCACACTCCTTTTCCACCTGGTTTTGTATTGAAAGCTGCTTTTGGACCTTCTGAATCTGCATTTCCAGCCTGGTGTTTTCTTGTGTCAGGATTTCTTTCTCATCTTCTGCTGCCTGGTAGTTTTCTTTCAGTTTACTGGGATTCTTTAGTTTCAAAATTAACTCCTTAATTACTGTTTCAAAAGCTTTGTTGCTTTGGATAATTTTCTCAAGTTCTTTCTGTTTCCTCTGGTATTTATCCCTCAGGGTAGCTTGAGCTTCCAATTGTCCTTGCAACTCAGAAAACTCCTCTCTTAAATGTTCATTTATCGTGCTATAAATGAATATCTGGCTTTTGAGGTACATGTAATCTTCTTCGAGACGTTCCATGTTTCCTAGTTTCCTCTGCATTTGTCCCGTTTGCTCGGTCAAATTCTCCTTCTCCTCCAACATATCGGTCGCCTCCAAAAGCAGAGAGAGGACTTTGCCAAAAATGGTCTCATCTTTCTCCTGCTGGTGGGAAGGCTGTGGAGTCTTGTCAGGATGAAACATCTTCTGATTGCTTCCAGCAATTCTTGTTTCGCCAAAACTGAGTCTGCAAAAGTTCTGAAAACTTTGTAAGATCTCTGTCAGAAACAGCTGCAGAATGAAGCTGGAAAGAATTCCACCAGAGATCAAATGACTCAGTGACATCATCAGTGATATCATACTTCATAAAAACTTTTTTTGTAGTCAGTTAAAAGTGCAGGAGTTCCAAACTCGTCTTTATGGGTAACTCTGGGATATTATGTGTTGTACATTGTCCCTGTTGAAATAAGTAAACAACCTGGATAACTATTAATAATAATAATAATAATAATACATTTCAATAAGTTAGGGTAATGTGTGTTATGAATTATACTCCTAATTTATCCTATTTTTGCTTCACTTTTTATGTTTTCCTTTTTCTTGAGGACCTAAAAATAGAAATTTAAGGATGAACAAATCTAACAATTTATGAATGAGTAAATAGGAAACATTTATTACATCATTCTAATAACTTCTCAGCTTCCATATCACATACCACCTGTTAGAGCCATAAATAGAAAATATTTAAGTAATTTGTTTGATGATTTTTTATTTTATTACACTTAGATAGATTATTTGTTCAGACAATTTTTATTGTGAAGTTTAGTTTTATTTTGAAAGGCTTAGTTCCTGTTGAGCATATGTTATAAAGTTCAGTTGTATTGACAGTTTGTTCACTTAACGGATTATTTAGACACGGCGCATGTAAAACTGTGCATAGATAGAAAGAAGGAAAAGGAAATTGTAAACTGTAGCTGTCATTTTTGTATTTGTATCATTTTTATAGATAAATTTTTTTTTTGTTAAATTCATAGTTTTCACGCGTCCTTTACTTCCAGTGTCTAAGGAATGACACAGATATTGGATCTGTTGCCATAACACCACCTACCTGTACTTTAAAAAAATTATTACTTTAGTGATTTCTTCCATTATGTTATGCAATCTTAGAAGCATAGAAGTACAAACAAATATTTTGTAATAATTCAACTCATTTTCTAAATAAGAAAGATACTGAAATAACATCATTTTCCTTGAGTGTAAGTTTATTTGCAGCAAACGGTGCATCTGCATTCTAAATGCCTTCTTTTTTTGACATGAAAATGTGCTTGCCTCATCATCAATAGTGTAGATCTGACCTGGTGACATGTTTTTTAGATCTAGGTTGAACATATTTACAGAAAAAGAAGCAAAATGTATAGATTTTGTAATCACTGCTAAGAGGGTGTTTCTTCAGTGAAGTGCATGTTTTATAGCCTGCATGCTTGCTTTAACAATTAATTGATTAATTATTTCAATAATCAATTCATCACGATTAGTTCGGTTAATAGTGACAAAATAGTCATTGTCTACTTCCATCCATCCATCCATTTTCCGTCACCCTTCTCCCTAACGGGGTCGGGAGTTGCTGGTGCCTATCTCCAGCTGCGTTCCGGGTGAGAGGCGGGGTCACCTGGACAGGTCGCCAGTCTGTCGCAGGGCAACACAGAGAGACAAACAGGACAAACAACCACACACACACTCACACCTAGGGAGAATTTGGGAAGGCCAATCAACCTGACAGTCATGTTTTTGGACTGTGGGAGGAAGCCGGAAAACCCGGAGAGAACCCACGCATGCACAGGGAGAACATGCAAACTCCGTGCAGAAAGACCCCGGGCCGGGAATCGAACCCAGGACCTTCTTGCTGCAAGGCAACAGCGCTACCCACTGCGCCACTGTGCAGCCTCATTGTCTACTTTTCTTTTAAAAATACAAAAACAGTTTGCAGATGGCAAAAGTCTTTCGATGGCGAGTCACATGAAGAATAGTCTCTGTTTAAAAAGTTCTCCTTTCCAAATATGGTTTAGTTACGACTCATCTTCCACACAGTTTCAGTAAACCTCTCCTGCAGCAATGACCGAACAATGAGAACATCCGGTGGGAGGAGGCTGTGTGCACATTTTAAAGGTTCAGGCCATTGAAGTCTTCTCACATCATCTGCATCAGAGAGGCCAGAAAGAATAGCATCGTTTCCTCTGCGTGTCTGTGGGACTATTCAGCCTCAATAGCATCCAGACTGGTGTGAAGCCTTTGTTCGGCTCAGCTGTTCTCATCTGAAAGCTCCATCACCTGCAGGCGCTGCCATGGCAACTGGCTCTTTGATGAGTTTTTATTCGGCAGATACCTGTTCAGGATGAACGATAGGAGCTAATTGATTCTCTGGCTTTTTGTTGTGCTAATACAGACATGGACTGATAGCCTGATAGCCTGAAAGCCTGATAGCCTGATAGCCTGATAGCCTGATAGCCTGATAGCCTGAAAGCCTGATAGCCTGGTAGGCTGATAGCCTGATAGGCTGATAGCCTGCAGCTCTGACTGATGTCCTGCTAGCATTTTGACACAACTGACTGAAAGAGAAACTGCAACCAAAACTATTGACCTCATCACACTAGTATCGCCTGATGCCAACACTCACTGTGATCTTGATGATATGGATTTTTTGTTTCTCTCAGTGTTTATGATTCATTGTAACTCAGCCTATCATGGCCTCTATTCATCAGAGCCGCCTGGTTCCAGTGCCACTGATCTCCTCCACAGCAGTTATAAGCTGGTCTGATCCGCCTGGAGATATTTGTTAGATAAATATCTAATGTCTCATATTTGTTAGATAAATATCTAATGTCTCATATTTATTAGATAAATATCTCCACCAACACGAGGCGTCTGCTGTCTGCACCTGGAGTACTCTCCAGGTGCAGAACTTTTGTTCTGGAAACAAAAGTTTCCCTTTCTAAATATGTAACATCCAAGTTGTATTTGGAGCAAAAAAGTAAAAAAAAAAAAAAAAAAAAAAAACATCCCCTCTTTGCAGTAACTTTAGGAAAATGACCAAACTTCCTTGACTTACTACTTCTTTATGTCATCTTTGCTTTACTCAGTGTTGTTTCTAATTTAGTTTTCTTAAAAATGTCTCTTTGTCATGACTTTATGTCTCATTTCTGATTGAGGATGACAGCTCAGTTTGTGGGGCTTATTATGAAATCTCAGCTTTTTTTAGCAGCTCTGTTGTTTCACATCTGTTAGTCGTCATCTGTGTAGTGTCCTCTGTCTCCTCTTAGGTCCATTGGTTCTGTGATAATTATGTCACCTGATTGTTGGTCTTGTGCCTTTGATGATATTTTTGATCTCATGATTGTTGCGTGTTGGAGTGAGGTGGAAACCCACAAACCTGACCCAGTTCCACCAGTTCTGTCTGGACAAATGGACCAGAACTCCAGCTGGCTGTTATGAGAAGCTTGTGGAAAGAGACCTAAAAGAAAAAAAAGAAACACATGTACACTTCTGATTTTGAAGCCATTATTAAGTAATTCTCTGACATATTCTCTATCATTGTTGTGATATTTAAATAATAAAAATAATTCTGGTCATTCTTAATGCCCTTAAGCAACATAAGACTGGTCTGATTTAAAGTCAGACAGTGAATTTAAGTCCATGGTGGTATAGTTCAAGAAAACACTTGATGAAAGGTTTTGTTGAACAACTTTTCTTGTAAAACCGTTTAGATTAGTTGCATCAAGTGTTATGACCTAACTCACTGTGTGTATAGTATTTTTGTTCAGCATGTGTGAACATCTGGTTTCCGTTGCGAATAATAGTCGTATATTGTCTGTTGGTGTCTGTATCTGAGTAGAAATGATTTCAGGGTCAAAGGTTTTTATCTGCTCTTATTTTCAGGGTCGGTAAATGAACAATTTGGTAATTTTCGCTTGAGATGGCAACTTCTGGTGGATGTTACAGTAAAACCACACATTTAATGAAATATATATTTCAATCTAATGGGGTTCTTTGCACCAGCCACCCCGAAACAGCTGCATAAACAAAATCTCTAGAATATAGCAGCCATCATGAAGGAAGTGATTTCTGGAAATGTCTACCAGACAAACACAAACCACAGTGAAGCTGACTTAGATGACTCTACTTCTATGTATTATGCCCACTTTATCTAAAGGAAACTTTCTTTCTTCTCTTTGCTTCCTGGGTGAGGAGAACGACGCATCCCGGAACGGCTGAAGAACTTTCCAGAAGGACATTTAATCGTCTGCTGACGCCGTGGAGCCTAATTAAAAAGCAACCTCGTCTCACTATGACTTGCTGATTTCCTCACTGACCGGCACAAGCCACATGGTGGAACCCATAATTATGCAATCAAATGTCCCATTGCTGCTGACACAGATCACCTTACTATAGTGTACTTTCTGCAAATCATTAACCCAGCCGAACATAAAAGGAGTTCAACTAACTGCATGTCATTTTCATTCATCTCACCTTGACTGAAACAGCTTGTGTTCCTCAGTTATTGATTGACTTTGAAACACAGGTGGGTTTTTTTGGGGGGGTTTTTCCAGGAAACAACCACTTTGTTTCCTGCAGGGAATCAGGAAAGTCATGCATTGTGTATCTTATCCCTGCAGGACACACCCTGAGAAAACACACTCACAGCTCAAGCCCGGTGAACCTAAAGGTCATGTCCTGTGAGAGAAAACCTTCAAAAATGAAAGTGATCAAATATTTCCCACCTTCCACAGGACTCAGAGTGGCGTTAAACGGTTGTACACCAGATGGAGGGGTTTTCTCTATTCTTTATGTTTTTGACCACTTGGTGTTCTGACTCATGCATTGTTCATACAATGATCTGTACAGTTGTCTCCATACGCTGACTGTACAGTGCTGATGCTGACAGTCATCAGCCTGTAGAGGGCAGACTTGTCCAACCAATCTCTGCATCCCATGTCTGCACCTTAAAGAGGCAGAATTATGTGTTTTATCATTTTAGAGCACAATCAAGTAACTATATTAACTTATATTAACTTCAGTTATGCGACAGACTGGCGACCTGTCCAGGGTGACCCCGCCTCTCGCCCGGAACGCAGCTGGAGATAGGCACCAGCAACTCCCGACCCTGTTAGGGAGAAGGGTGACGGAAAATGGATGGATGGATAACTTCAGTTAATATAATAAATACTGTATATATCAAATATGACTTAAAAGAAATCAGACTTTGTAAATCAATGCCTTGAAGTTGGGCCTCTGTTTCTTTAAGAAGCTCCTGCTCTTTCTGAAACTCCGCCTTCAGGAAGTCATCACAACAGTCTTTGTCTTGTGTGCTGTTTACAGTCACTCTTTGACTCGTTTCACTGAGAAGTATCTTGTATGATGAGCTCAGCAGATGTTCGTTCCACCAGCTGTTTGTTAATGGCTCCTTCGGCTAGTCTAGAGGAGCTGAGTGTGAGAGCGGTGGCTGCTGCTGTGTGAGGCTAGGCCTCAATGTGTGGTTCATGCTTTGCCCCTGTGGCACCACAGCACCTTCTTGAACGTGGTATTTAAAATTCATTCTTTACGTTTTAGACTTTTGGAGTTTGATCTGGATTGATGTTTTCACAGATTACCTGTCTCATATTATTAACATGACTCAATGACAGTTTTAGCAAATAAAAATATATTTTTTATTAAAGTTCCCTCCTGCAGCTCTAAAGGCCTATTAATGCTTACATACACACATATTTCATACTTTTTCCCATTGTCATAGTATGATTTTTTATTTATCACAGAATTTTGGAAAAAAAAAAAAAGTCCTCATTTTGGATCCAATAAATGCTATGAATTGTTCTAATATGTGTTGGGGGTCATGGTGTTGACCTGAACTCGTCTGTCTGCTTCAGTCAGTGTTACAGCAGTAAGCCAGGGGTCCGGGCCCCGTGTCTGTCTAAGCCTGTTAATTCACCAACCAGATACAGGCTGGCAGCTGTTTGTGCCAACCTCTGACCATGGAATGAGTCTGCTCCACACTTCTCGTTAGACCGGCTGGCCTCTTGGAAAATGTGCTCCGGCTTGTTGACCTGGCAGCCATTAGCCACCGTTCCATCCTGAGACTGTAAACACAGACAGGCTTCACACCAGCCTTCCATTAGGCTTCAGGTTTGATCAGTCGCGTGCTTCCAAACCTGTCCTGACTTCTCCTGGGGATCTTGATTTGTGATTCCCAGGACGATGGATGTGAGGAATGCAGGGGAGGTCAGAGGTCAAAAGTAGCTCTGTGAGTTCTCCTGTCCTGCTCTAATTAGCTAAAGGTGGACTCAAGGAGTAATGAGATGTTCCTTCCTGTGTTTTATGGTCTTGAAGGTTCAGGAGGCGTGTTACACACCATATCAGTTAGATTACTGCACTTCATGTAACTGTATAGAAAGCAGTTTTATCATTTAATAAACAAAACACACTTTTTGGAGAATATTAATACATTCTTATTTGTCAAACTCAAAATTAAGCTATCAGTGATTACATTACTTGCATGTGACTGCTGGTAAGTCAGTCATATTTATATTTTTATTAATATCATGAAAATATATTAATAAAATTTAGAAATCCTAAACTCTTTAGGATTTCTAAAGGTTTCTATAAACAAGAATGTCAAGTCATCTTCATTGTGTCCACATCTAGATCATGAATGTTCTCAAGGGCTGGTTCAGAAAACCGTTTCTGTCTCGAGACAAAGTGAAGCTTCAGTGTAGCAGAAGTAAGAAATACTGCCGCCTGCAGGGGGGAAGCAGCAAAACTCAATGTTTTGGACATTCTTTGTTGAAAATGTGCAATAAACTCACACTTATGCATTACAGGGGAAAATGTGTAGATCTGTTGATTTTGTGTGAATTTCCACATTTGTGGAATAGCATAAAATTGCATCTAATTTTATATTAAAAACTGCTATGATCTGACTGCTAAAATAATATTTAAGCACACAACTGTTTATCTTGAAGGCCCTCTAGATTCTACAGTAGAATCTAGAGGGCCATATAAAATTCAATGGTGGGCTGGATTTGGCCCCCGGGCCCTGAGTTTGACACGTTCTATAAAGCTTAGGTGGCTATTTTGACATTTTAAACCCAGAATGGGAATGTAATCCAAATATCCATAAACCACATCTTCATGGTACAAATAAATAATTCAAAAATCTTAGACATTATTGTAAATAATGTTTAGATATCTAAAAGGTAAATTACATCACATTTTCCATTAATATATTTGGTTTTCAGCAATAGATATCCACAAATACATACCACCGGTATAGAATGAACAATATAGATCTATAATCATAAGTACTACCAGGAGAAACTGTCATTTCAGATTCCATACAGTTACAGAACTCTAGAAAATAAATATTCCAAATTTGTCTGATATAATTCTGGACATCCAAAAAAGATTTGGTTGATATGGTTTTTTTTTAATCTTAGAAGTGTTTTTTTTTTTTTTACATCGTAATTTTGTGCTTGCTAAGCTTACCTTACATGTCACTGACAGACATCAACATGATGACAGAAAGTGTGCAGGTCGTGTCCTGCATGGGAAGCAAAAGCTGAAAACAGTTTAAGTTCATGTTTCTTTCTGTGACAGTTTTTCCACATAATATAAAGACTGATATTCAATGTAGTCATCTGTAGTTTATAGTTTCTGAAACAGGTCTGACCATATGGATGACAACATGTAAGTGTCAGTTATCAGGGGTTAACTATGTTTGTGTGTCACAACATAAGACAATTCTTACGTTGTCTTGAAAAAAAAAAATTACAAAGAATATTTTACAGAAAAAACAGACATTTTCAGACTCCATACAGAAACAAAGAAAAGTTGTTTTCATTATAAAAATGAAATGTATTATCTGTTGATAAATAATCTTTTTTATTATTATCTGGAGCATCATAAGGAAAGTGATTTGGAATGGGAATAGCTTTCTAAGCTTCTGTAAGTCAGTTCAGGATGTACAGTATGATAATGACATGCATTCTGCCATCCTAACTCTGAATTCCTTCATTTCTCTAAACATGTTTAGACATGCAGAACTCTACATCTTCAGTCGCTATTTATTCTAGCTTCACTGAGATCCATTTCATATTTTTTAAAGTTTTACTACCTCGTTTTTTTACGTCTGGCTCTGACTGAAATGCATAATGTCCCTTGGCTCTACTTTGCAACAAAACATTATTCTGATGATGAAAAGCTGTTTTTGACACTTAGTTCTGTGAATAGAGAAGAATTACTTGTGTATTCCGCATTAGATGCTGAAGCCCTGGCACAATGTGAAGATTTGGCAAAATGTGTTTTTTTTAAATGCTGCTTTTTTCTTCTTTTTTTGTTCAAGACAAAAGGGAACATTTTATTGGATCGATTTCATAACAAAAAGACGTTCAGCAAAGCAATAAAACAGAAGTGCTCATTGTAACTAAAACTCTAGTTACCATAACTGTTCCTCAACCCACAGCTTTGTTTAAGTGCAGAGAATTTTTTCTTTTTTTGTGACCCTTGGCTTTTGTTCTGACCTCTGGCAGAAAATCCAGACAATCACTAAACTGGGAGGAAAGACCCGACCAGCCATTAAATTTGTCACACTGGGGTATAACACGTGTGAGTGTTTGCGGGGTTGAAGTTTAGTAAAGAAAAATAGAAACACCCCGGATGAGGATTTGTTTGTGACTTTAAAATAAAAGCATGGAACATTCTTCTTGAATTTTTCTTTTCTAGGTTTTCCAACTTTTTCAAAGCTTTCCGTAAATACAATTTATTTTTGTTTCCTAGAAATTGCTTGGTAACTTGTGTTTCAGTTAAAATGATACATTTCAAAGGAAATCATAATAAAAATTATTCATAATTAATTAGTTTTGTCTTTTTTTATGCAGGACTTTTATTATGTTTATAATATTGATGTTTTTTTTGTGTGCCTAGAATGATGTCATCAATAACTGTATATAAAAGTCTCATTATGGGAATGCATAATATTCTTTTATTTGCCTAGATATAACATCTCACCCAATATAACACAGTTGCTGATATAATATGGAAACTAGTGGGATTTGACCATAACCAGCCAAGCTGCTACTGGCTACATCAGCTAGTAGAATATATTTCACACTTTTTTAATCTTTCATCACTGAACAGTAGTTTGTTTCTGTTATAAATCTGTTTTATAAGACATGGCATATGTGCAGCAGACATGTAAATTACATAATGTATACATGTTACATACGTTCCCCGTTGGACCGTTCATTCTTTAGAACTTTGGGTAAAAATTCAAAGAACTAACAAATATTTTTTTATGTAATTTATATGATAAAAAAATCAGGTTAAAGAAATTGCACTGAATTTCTGGAGTGAAAAGTATCAGTAATATAGTTCTAGATAATGTTTTATAATTATTTTGCAAACTGATTTTCTTTTCTTTTTTTTTACATTTTTCAAAAAAATACCAAAATCCCATAAAATACTGGACCCTTTTGATATCCCCTTTGAGATGGTGTTAAGGGGTTATTCTTGAAATAAATAACTATATTCATCCTCATTTGAACATATATTTGACTTTATTTTAACCCCTGAAAATGGAAATGTGTTTTCGTTATTACAACATTAAAACAAGTATTTCTAAAAAAAAAATTATTTTTGTTGTTGTTTTTTCAAATGGTCAGGACTCGGAGTAAAAAAAAAATCTGTTTTGTGCAGCCTGTGGACCTTATCCGGTCCCTTTCGGAGAAAGCTTTTACTTTGAAAAAGGTGACCGGAAGTCCAGCCGCTGAGACAATAGCTTGACGACTTACTTAAAGAGTAACCGCAAACCTCTGGGTTTTGGGCAGAAAGGGGTTAACTGAGCGGTAGGAAAGGCCCGCAGGGTCACATAAAAGCCCCTTGACGGAACCGGGCAGCCGGTGACCTCCGCTCGGACGACGCAGGCAGTAATGAAGTCCGTCCGGCTGGTTTTCCAGCAGCGCACAGAAACGCCACAGTAATTGTTAAAAAATACCGGAGGACGGCGGCTCTCGTTTCGCTACCGCTGCCCCCTCCCTCCCTCCCCCACACCTTTTTTTCTCTCTCCTTTTCTTTTCGTGGCTTTGTCCTCCGGTAAGGACATGCAAACATGCGCGAGGAAATAACCAGGGCCGGGAGCTGTGAGCGGGCCGGCTCGGTGCTGTTATCGGTAATAAAGTAGGAAGAGGACGGACGCCGGTTGAACCCGGGCAGCAGTCGGCCCACAGACTCAGAATGAGGAAACCCAGAGGGATTCGGATGGTTTCTGCCCTGTGTCTGGGATGCTTCATTGTGGTCATCTTCTACTTTAACAGCAGTCTGAGGCCAGGTGAGCTTTAACACAAATACATGCATAACCCTGCGGTGGGAAGAGAAATGCTCGTCTGTGTTCCACTGTGTCCGTTTGACATTCATCTTTATGTGGGGTAAAAAGCCCAGTCTGAGCCTGATTCACCAGAACGTGTTGGATCCCAACCAGAGACAAAAGAAGAACACCTTCCACTGAAATCCATTCAGGTGTGGCCAATCCCGTCAGGTTGACTGCAATCATCAATCATTAGATGTGAAGCAATCATTCCTGCAGCCATCATAATACATTAAAATTGGAATTCATTTACATTTAGCTCATTTTCTATATTTATATTTTAAAAAATCTTATTTTGTGCTTCAGTGCACCCTGTTGTGCACATGTGTATTCTGCACATTGGAGCACTGAGTCATTTTCTTAATAAGTCCATTCAGTCTTTCTCAGTATTTTGTGTTTCTGTTTCCATATTTAAGGCTGTAAGTAAAAATAGGATTTTATTATAAGAAGTATAATCTAAATTACACACATATGTGAAGTAAAAGGAATGATGAGATTCACAGTTTTCCTATTATTATTATCATCATCATTTCTTTGTATAAATAAAAATGTAAAACCATTGGCATATGAATCCAGCAACCAAATTACTCTGATACTCATGAATAAAATCCAATGGGGCCACTAATCAATCAGAACAGTACATGCACGGTAGTGACAGCAGCATGCTGCTGGGAGGCTTCAGCACAGCGAAGTGGGGCGGAGTTAATGGGCGGAGCTAAATCCAGGAGTGTCCTGATGTGCAGGTAGAGGCTGAAAGACTTCAGACACTAATCCTAAAAATACTGCCAGAACTCAGAACATTTTCATATATATATATATATATATATATGATTTATTTATTTGTTGGACTTACATTTATGTCTTGACTGAAAAATGTAAGCCTGAACATGACTCTCTGGAGGGGTTTTTCCTGGGGGGCCATGGCCCCTCTGTTCTCCCCTTGGGGGCGCCACTGGACAAATAGTGAAATAGTCCAATGGAGTGTAAATTCTTATTGCAACGCAGCATTTCCCTGTCTGTAGGCCTGTCACGATAAACGATAAGTCAATTAATCAAACGATAAATTAAAACTATCGACCTCATTTTAATTATCGGCTATATCGTTTCTTCCTGCCTTTTTCTCTTACTGTTGATGACACTGAATGAAAAAAGGCTCAACTCCGTTTCTCTCCATTAACCCTCCCTTCCTTATTTCCTTAGTGTAATGCCCAGCGCGCTGCACGATCTTATGTCGCGGATTGTCGGTCCATTATCAAAACCTGAGACACATTAGCCGACAGAAATCCTAGCTATAACGGTTCCATCGAAACCGTGTTGTGTCCAACAATGGACACAAAATAATAAGTCCAGTTCACTAATTTTGAAACCAGGCATTAATCAATTCCTTACTACAATCTCCCTGCAATGCATGTGGCTAATGTCAGTCTGACTGAATGAAAATCATTATAACTATTTATGTCACGTTAACGAAGAACAGCTGAAAAATTACCGGGTTTTCTGGTAGTAATTTCGCTCCAACTCCTCCCCTAGTTATTTATATTTTCTTTGAACAAACTGTTGAATAAACATTCATGTTGTTTCCGATGTCTGCTGGACTTCGGGTTGCACCGTATCAGCTGTTCGGGATTCCCTCTATGTTTCCCCTCAGAAAGCAGGAGGGGAATCCGCGCTTTCTGATTGGCTACCGGTCACATTCAACAGGCTGCGTCACTCTCCCAGTCTGGATAAATCCTTGATTTAGATCGGAGCGGCACAACGATCTACCGTAACACACAACACTAGTGACGATCTCAGAACGTTCTAAGATTGTAGTTCAGGGTATAAAATCCTGTAGTTTGAACTATTGCATCAGGCAGTCGGATGTCTCTCTATTTAAATCTAATGATTACTGAAGGCGGCTGCACAGTGGCGCAGTGGGTAGCGCTGTTGCCTTGCAGCAAGAAGGTCTTGGGTTCGATTCCCGGCCCGGGGTCTTTCTGCACGGAGTTTGCATGTTCTCCCTGTGCGTGCGTGGGTTCTCTCCGGGTTCTCCGGCTTCCTCCCACAGTCCAAAAACATGACTGTCAGGTTAATTGGCCTTCCCAAATTCTCCCTAGGTGTGAGTGTGTGTGTGTATGGTTTTGTCCTGTTTGTGTCTCTGTGTTGCCCTGCGACAGACTGGCGACCTGTCCAGGGTGACCCCGCCTCTCGCCCGGAACGCAGCTGGAGATAGGCACCAGCAACTCCTGACCCCGTTAGGAAGAAGGGTGACGGAAAATGGATGGATGGATGGATCACTGAAGGCCAATATACTATACAAACTTCATAATCTGCACTCTTTTGGTTGAATGCAGTATTTATTTCCACTTTGGCTTTATGCTTAGTTGTTTAGAATCTATTTTATTTTTGGTTTTGGTTTTATTTATTTTGTGTATCAGTCCCAGTGTTAAGTGTCTTTTGAAAGTAAAGTGTATCCATCTTTGGCAGGAAATCGCATGTATTATTACGTAATTTCCATTAAATCAATGTAAAAAGGTCTTCAAACAATATTATCGTTTATCGCAATAATTTTTTGAGACAATTTATCGCCCAGCAAAATCTGTTATCGTGACAGGCCTACCTGTCTGTGTACAGGTAGGCCTGTACGTTATTGATTATCACCGTGGTTACTCTCTGTTCCTCCTCATCCACACAGACTGTGGAATAACAGAGGAGTATCTGGTCCCTGCTGTGATGTCACAGAGCAGAGTTATGTGTCGTAATAATTATAGATATTTCTTTTTTGTACTGTTTTGTAGCGTTTCCTGAATATGTTTTATCTTTGTGGATTTGAATCAATCAGATGATTCATAGTGCAGGACGTCCTGGTTAGGATTATTTTTGCCTCCAACATTCAACAGCTCAGTAGTTCATCAGTTTTATAATCCGGACAGAGCAGCAACTGGTTTGAGCAGAATGTCCAACACATCAACAGCTGCTGTGATCAGCTCTCAACATTACAGTCAACTAAAACAAACAAAATAATGACGACTGAGATTGAGAGAACATTTCCATTCATTTAAATAAATGTCTAAAATAATGGTAATTATTGGTGAAAAAGTATGACTAAATGTGGAACTATATTGTGTGTTTATAAAGCTATCTAAAACTTGCTGCTATTATAGATATAATATTCTTCATTTTTGTGCTTATAAATTTGTCAAATTTTCAAACCGATTTCTTTTTTCCCATCCACAACAGCAGTTTACGACTGAAATTACTGCACCTCATCCTCATCCTGGTGGTTCTGGTTAAAACCTGAACTAAAGTTAAACAGTGTTACTAGCAAACCCTCTTTAAAAACTAATTTAAACAAACAAAAAATCATAATGAAAGAAAACTAAACTATAATGAAAAGCCCCAAGCTATTTTAACGCTGTTTGAAAAATGAAATTATGCCATTACTATTAGTGACATATAATGGCATAATAATAATGCAGGCACACATTTTGAAAGATCAATACATTTTCATTCTAATAAACATTTAGAAGTGAAACTGGAAGACATTTAAACATCCAAAGAAATAAACAAGTAAAATAAATGTTGAACTTTCTGTAAACAAAATTGTACTTCAGACATAAACATCAGAGAAAAGGAAAAAAAATCACACTAATGGAAATTATTGAGCTTGTTTTAAATTTTCATGAGATGAATTGATTTATTGCAGCAGGCGTAAATATCAGCCAAATTTTACCTCTTGAGACCGTTACTAACATGTGAAAGTTGTGTTTAAAAAAAAAAATAATTATATTATATTCAGTTTTTTAACATGTCAAAATCCATGTAACCATGGAGATGAGCATGTCAGTGAAGGGTTGAATGAGTAAAGTGGAGTTTTCTGCTGACTCTTCCTCCTCACCTGCTGCTGTCTGCCTCGTGTCCCGGATCCGTTCTGGAGCGTCTGGAGGAATGAAGCCGTGTGTAGAACGGTGGAAGACTCACTCTGGTATTTCTGCTTTCATGCACTTCAAATGCACTTGGAAAGCAGCATGCTTTTGACAAATTAATACAGCCTGTTGGCTTTCAGTTTGAATAGATTGATTTCAGAAATAAGCATGAACACTTCATCCATATTTGGAACAGCTGAACAGTTCTTTCCTGCTCAATGTAGGCTAAAGGTCAGGCTGCTTGTCTAACCTCTATATGGAGCAGCAAGACGCTCAGTAAACAGAGGAATACTCGACTTGCACTTATTATAGGATTGCAGTTTTTTATGTACTTTGGCACTCTGAACCCACAACACTAAGCTACGGACTCAGTGCGGCTCTGCAGTGCATGTACTGCAGATGGAGCATTGGTCCACGTTAGTCCAAGAGAAAAGTGGAAATGTTCCAAGAAACATACTGATAATTCGATTCACAAATATTTTATTTATGCCAAAGAGAAATTACATGTTGTCATAACTCAAATCATGTGTAAGCGGTCGGTTTGGAGGCTGATCCTGTAGGCAGGAAGTGTCTCCTGTAGCAGTCAGTTTTGCAGTGAGTCTGAAGAGGCCTCTGACTGATACAGGTGCTGTATTAGTCTCACAAGCCTGTTGCAATGAGCAGGTCATCTTGAATTGAGAAATGAATTAAAATGAGCTCAATAATTTCCGTTCAGATGATTCATATTTTTTGAAGGAAGATTTTTTTTCAGACTTCAGAATCCTTTTTATCTATTTATTTCAGTTGCATCTGGTTTCTGTTTTTGTTTTATGCATTGTATTTAGTTTGTGTGTTTTACTTCGAATATTTAGAAGTTGCAGTGTTGAGAATTTTTACAAAATGAGCTTATCAAACTTGTATTATTATGCAATTTGAAATATTACTTTAAAAATGTCTCAAAGCAACCACTCTCAACTGATAAATCAATAAACAATACGTTGCAGTAAATACATAATCAATATCAATAGATAATAAGTCCAATAAACGGCTCAGTAATTTCACTGAACAATGATCCAGAGCTGCATGGCATTCTGGGGGATGTAGGCTGAGGAAACCTGTCACAACTGGCTAAACAAGGTCAATGACATCAACTTGTTCGCCCTTGGGTTACCAAGCAACAACCTCATGAGTAGCTTGCGCAGCAGCAGTTTCAGGTTTGTCCACCACGTCTTATAACGGCTTAAAGATGAATAAAAAGATTGTGGAGAGAAACCTGGATAAACAGGAAATGACACGTCAGCAGTTGACAATAATTCAGATATTTAAATAAAAAGCTGATCAATGTCATGATACATTTTCAGCCACCTGGTCCGAATATTACCAGAGATTAAAAGCCTAAACATGCAATTCCCCAACGCATAAGATCTGGAGTAAAAGTCTCCAAAAAGAAGAAATGAGCAGAGACCTTCTGCCTCTGTGTGGCTCATTTCTAGTCATATATTGTGATAAACTTTACTGGCCTTAACAGGTGACCTGATGGACACCAACAGCCAGACTGCCTTGCTGACTGCAGCTCTTCTGTGTAGATGCTGTTACCGAATCCAGAAGGTCAGTGTCAGTGAGCAGTTTTACAGTTATTTATACGTTTCCATGTGAACCAGGCTTTATTCATCCTGACTGGCTAGTGGCAGAATCCTCAACGGCTCAACATTAGCCTTTCACTTTATTACTGCTATTGTTCTCAGAACATAAAGACCCATTTTGCCTTCTCTCACACAGTGTGGGGTCTCCTCTGCTCTTTATGTAAATGATCCATAACCAGTCAGGCATTGTTTAGAATGATGTTTTTATGTTACAGAGAAATCTGAATCAGTTTATGTTTTATTGACAGCTCAAAGCTTTAGAGGGATTCCTGTGGCTGCATGCTGATTTGAATTATGTTATATTTCTCTCCATTGCCAGAGTTTTCCTCTTACATGATCCTGGAAGCAGGACTGATGTTTATGTCAGAGGTAACACTGCAGATCCAGATGTGGAGTGACACCTCTCATGTAGTTTGTTCTAAAGGTTTAATTAGCTGCAGATGGAGGCTGCAGGTGGAGGTTGCAGGTTGGAGGTTGTAGGTTGGAGGTTGGAGGTTGCAGGTTGGAGGTTGTAAGTTGGAGGTTGGAGGTTGCAGGTTGGAGGTTGTAGGTTGGAGGTTGAGTTGGAGGTTGTAAGTTGGAGATTGCAGGTTGGAGGTTGTAAGTTGGAGGCTGCAGTTTGGAGGCTGCAGGTTGGAGGCAGAATTTATTTTTAGATAAATATCAACATTTCTCAGGAGTTTTCCAGAAAAATTTTGACTTTTCAAACTTAGAAATTTGCAAGTTTTTTTTAGAATATGTCTGAGAAAAATCTCAATATTTGTGAGTATTTTCTAGCAAAATTTCAATTTAGTTTTCATCGTTTACATGTAGCTTGATGCTGCAGGTTCTGGCTTCGAGTCTGAAAAGGGAACTAATTGACCAAAAGTTCGATTTAAATTCCTCTATAACCTACAACATGATTGTTATCACAGACATAATGATCAGCATGAACACAAACATTCATGCTGATCATGTGGTGCATTTATTATAATGCACCACATTATTATAATCGGCTCTTACATTTTGCAAAATGTGTAGAAGGATTTTATTATGATTTGCATTGATTATTACATAATGTTTCAATGATGTTTTATCACTTTTTGAACATTTTACTGCTTTATTACATAACAGAGTAACATATGTACTGCAGGCCGGGTGTAGAGGAGGACTGCTCTCCCTCAGCCTGTCTGAGGTTATTATACAAGCAGTCCTCTGCTTCCTCTGAATCTGATCAGGACCATCTGTTTTGAAAGCTGTTATTGTCAAATGATTTGCAGATTTGCCCTGTAGCAGATGAAACTACTCCTGGAGTTCTTAAGAACCCATCAAAACGAGCTGCACAGATTACATTTCCTCCAGCTAAACACTCTCCACATGGGAACACAGCCCACCTGGACCTGACGGCTTGTTACTGAGCACAGCGTTCCACTCACAACTATACCTGACAGACTCTTATATGCATGATGATGCAATGGTTCGGTTGACGGTCTAATCGGGAGACGAGTAAAGAAGAATAATAAAGTTGGTTTCTCAGCAGTTTTTGTGACCCTGCCGTCCCCCAAGAGATGGACTTATGCAACTGGGAAAAACAAGAAAAATCCTCCCACACTTTGTTTTCTTCCAAACAAATCTCTGCTCATGTTGGAGCTCAATGTTTTTCTCATCAGCTGTGTGTGTTTGGTACCACAATCACCAACGTCCAGGCTGCAAACAGATGTCTGCAGAAACATAACAAAAGCAGACACAAAATTTACATCATGCACGCGTTGCAGATATAAAAGGACCTACTTGTACAGAAGCCTGAGTTTGACGTGTATGGACGCACTAATCAAATCATGTTTTTGTTTGTTGGTTGGGGAAAGGTTCCACATTTAGATGAGACCGCTGACACTTTGTCAGCTTCAGCAGCAGCGTGTAGAGTAATGCCGACACAGAGTGAGAAAAAGAACAGAAATGGTTTTGTCTAGTTTTCTTCTTCTCGTGTTTATCAGCTTTATTGCGGCTCACTGCAGCCGCTGCAATTTCTAAAAGTTAAACAAGCGACAAAAACTGAACTAATTCTCTTCTGTTTGTAAAACGTGATGGTATTTATAACAACCATCAAACTCCTACAGCATATTTAAAATAAAACCATTGATCAATACAAGAGAAAATTGCCCTTTCTTGCATCTTGACATAATTAACAGAAACCAACAGAAACTGTTTATAGATTTGTATCATGGAGAATTTCTGTATCAAACATCAGGTTTAGGTTTGGAGGAGAACGCCCAACTCCTGGTACATTGGTATAAAAACTCCCACTAGCTTTTGCTCATGAGTGGAAGTTAAACACTGATATTATTCAGGCTGGTGATATCTAGTTTACTAAAGTATTTGAAAGCAGAGCAAATCAGTTTGTTTGATTAAAGTTAAGCCTCCAAACATAATAGGTTTATTTAACTGTAATGTCCTATCTGAGATCTGGAGAGTATTATATTTGTAAATTAATACTTTGCTTCTATGTATTCCTTGTAGAAATGAGAATACATGCTTGAACATTTTAGAATCAAACTAACAGTATTCATAATCATAGTATTTAGAGTTAGTGAGAGAGACTTGATTGGTGATTTTTACTGTTGAGTTTTGTCCAGAACTGCTCTGGCTCCACACTTACATCATTTCTACACTTTTTGACAGGTTCAGAAAGATTTACACTCATGTTTCACATAAAAGGATGAGGCTTTTACTTTACAGCACTTCTAGCAAAGTGACTCCTTGGCATGTAAGCTGAAGGGGGGAGAGGAAGGAGGTGTTTCCCCAGTGAGACTCAAACAAAGCTCCGTTCACAGCCAAGACAGGACGAACATACATGGGCCTTCCTGCGTTTTAATTTCCTGCGCTGTGGTTGTGTGACTCGTGGAGCTGCAGGGTTTTCACACCAGACCAAGTGAAACCAGAATGTTTCAAATGGAAAAGTTCCAAAGCGATCGATCACCGTCTTTAGCTGAGCTTCAGTGAACCATTCAGTTCTCTCCCTCTCTCTCTTTTAGATGGATATATATATATATATATATTTATATATATATATATATATATATATATATATATATATATATATTTTTATTTATTTATTTATTTATTTTTTTTTTTTTAAATATTCCCACAATTCCATATTGCACTGATTAATATGGAATTAATCACTGTAGCTACCGGATACTTATTCTACTGAATAAGTAGAATAAGTAAGTAGAATTAGATATCTTGTTCTACCGGAATAAGCTATCTAATTATGTCCTAATATTTTCACCAGAGAGCCGCTCAGATTTCCCATGATGCTACATTAGCAGAGAGATGATGTCACACAATGTGTGCATTCAGTGTGTGCCATCTCAGCTTGTTGCTGAAGTTCACTGTTAAAGGAAAATGTTGGGTTGGACCTTCTGCTGTCTTCGTTGCTCTTCTCTGCTTCTTGAGGAAAAACAAAAAATCTAAAGCTTAGCTCGGTGGAAAATAAGCGTTATCCTTGTATTTGAGTTATAAGCCACTGAAGATTGATTCTGACATAGCAATGGTCTGGGAGTAATATTGAGAGACTTTACAGTATTTCCACACTTCTTCCTCAGAAACTGCAGCTATCTGGACGATCTGTTCCAGAAGCACAATCAGTACCATGAGCTAATTTAGGAAGGATATTTTCATTTTTTTTTATTTTTATATGTCATTGTGATGGTAAAAATAATGTATGATTTAAAAAAATAGCAAGAAATAAAAAAAACAGAAAGTATATATAGTAGCTAGTGAACAATAACCAAACATGAAGACAGATTATTTATTAAGACATCAAAACCTTCCAGCCTCACTGCACAGAGTTAAAGCTCCATGGATTTTTAACACACGATACTAAATGTTGTGTCTTTTCTGAGAATGGGCTTTAGGAAAATGCAAAGTTTAAAGCACTGAATGGTTTTTTGTTGTTACGTTCAGATGTGGGTCAGTGTAAAATCCTCTCAGTTTTCTAATCCAAAGTGTTTTCATTAGCTTTTATGATCAGCATTATAGAAATAAAGACTTGAAATGATCTGAGTTTCATTTAGTGAACTGAATTACTGAGATACATGAACTTTTTAATAAAATTCTGACTTATTGAGTAGGACTGCTTGTAGATCATGTAAGAGACAGACATCTATAAATTTCTTATATATGTAGACTACATCAATTTTTGTGTTTTAGATTTTTTTTGACACATTACATATTAGAATTCAAAATGCTATGTCTGCCCTTCATACTCCCAGTGCAGTCAGACATTACATTTTTACAGTGTGTGTGGTGTGTGTGTGTGTGGCGCCCTGGGCTCTCCGGAGCACAGCGAGTGAGTAACATGTGAAACGGCTGCAGCTCGTCCTCTGGAAGAGCCATAAAATACCAGCTCTGCTGCTTCATCTTTTTCCTCAAATGATATTAATTTATAATAATCCACTCATAAGGGGAGCAGTCTGCTCTGTTTCCAGATGCTAATATAACATCTGGAGGTTTTATGCTGCTGTTTATGGACTACATGTGTTTATACCTCCTATTACAGAGTAGATATTAATGAGAAATAAAATGTTGAATTGAATATTAGGTCATTGTTAAGGAGCCCCATTTTAAATGAACTCAGAACTTGGATAATAAAAAAAGCTTGAATAAAGGTTCATTTTTATGTAAGTGGATACATTTATAATATTTAGTATAATATGTTTAAGGGTTGATTCAAGTCAAATGGATCATTGAAATAATAAAAAAGAAAAGTGAATGTATGTTTGTTGTTTTTTATCCAAAATGGAGAAATCCTTCTTTAAACTTTCTGGCTTTTTACATTCTTAGCATGTTAGCTGTAGCTTACAGTGCTGGTAAAAATAGAATAACACAACAGCAAATGATAGAGCCAAGGCCCATATCACCTTTCCATGCTTCATATTTCTGAAACTGAATGTGAAACGGGGCTAGCCAGTACTGTGCACTGGTTAGCCACTAAACCAGTACACAGTATTTTTGGAAGATCAGAATGATTAAAAAAAGGATCTTAAATTTAAGGGTGCATTGATTGAATTTCTTTGGCTGATCTTTCAAAGGTCTGTCCTTTTTTCTGAAAAGTCATTTAATATGGCAACAAAGTAAGTAGGTTGGCAACACTGGGCTGACTATCGTTACCTCACACACTAACATGTGACCTAAGATGGGCTTTACATGGAAGTATCTGTTAACTGCAGCTCACGCAAAATGAAGTGACTCTCGGCCGATTTGTTGGTGTCTGTTGCTTAAAATGAGAGGATTTTGTAGAACAGATTTCTCTCATTGCCCTTTTTGAGTTTCTCCGTTGTTCCCTGGTCCTCTTGGCTTTGAAAGTCTGACAAAGTCATTCTTAATGCACATCTTTTGAAGTTTTCAGGGATGTTGTGTGGTTCCTGCTCGTTGTTTGGGCAGTTAGATGTTACAGATTGTTGCACTAATCCAGCAAAGCAAAGATGTGCTTCAGCAAGTGTGAGTGTTCATCGGCGAAACGTCTGTCCTCTGATACCACAGATTCACCACATTTGCTTGGAGTGTGGTTGTGTGAAATTGTGTGTGTGTGTGTGTGTGTGTGTGTGTGTCTGAGCCTGTGTGGTAAAACGATGCCGGCCTGAAGGCTCAGACTGATCCTCTCCTCTTCACCCTGAGCCTCCCTGTTAGTTTTGCACTCAGCTTCTTTTCTCATTCTTAAACTTGAGACTTTTTATCCTGGTTGTTTGTTGACATGTTGTGATGCTAGAGCATTGTTGTCTGTGATTCCCATCTCTTTAAATATGCCAACATCTAGTAATGTCTAGTGTGTGTGAGTGTGTATTTTGTGACCTGAACATTGTCACTGATGTGTCTGTTCTTCAGAACATTTGTCGGAGCGGAGTGGTGGGCAGAAAACCCTGCAGAGGAGGAGCCCCCTGCAGAGCCTCTATGAGGGGGAACAGGTCAGTGGTGTGGGAACACGTTCCCTTCTTTCAGAAACCTGAATGCTGTTTTGTTTTTCTTTGTTTCTTTATTTTGTGGCAACGTTAGAAGCCCCTTTGATTTTTGTGTCTAGTAGTCAAATTGCACTGCTTCAGATGTTTTGTGCCTTAAGAGGCGACTTTGCAGATCAACGCCATTTAGAAAGAAGAACCACTTCCCTCTCTTGCAGTTATTGTTGAAACATTTTACAACTACATAAGTCACAGAATATAAGTTATTATATTAATAGTTAATGTATATTTTTCATTTATTGATCTAATTGACTCTTCCCAGTTTATTATTGTTCAGAATGTGCTCAGAAATAGTTTTTTGAGCGCATAAACCCTCTCTTTGAATTTGATAGTTATCAATATTTTTACATTTTTAGCAACAGAAAGCATCACCAGATGACGAGACCTTTAAATATTCTATTTTATCACCTGCATTTTATCCTTTGCTGCCTTCCTTGTTGGTTGTGTTGGTTGTACACTGAGATCTCAAATTTATCCATTGTTTCAGATTTGAAATGCTTTGTGTGAAGACACAGCAGTTAAGTCTGTCTGTGTGGAGAAGGAAGGTTTAATTTTCATAAAACAAACAAGCTCCAGCAGGTTCCCCTTAAATTTAACTGCTTGTAATAATTTCTTCATTTTCCTTCCTCCTGATAGAAAAACTTGTTAATCTCTCAGGATGGTAATTAGGAGGTAAACTATTGGCCAAATGCATTTATGTGTCTGTTTGTCCCAACTCAATCTTCTGCAGCTCTTAAATCTTAGAGTTTTGGGCAAAATAAGCAATAAATATTGCAGAGTAAATACTTAAAGTGGGGAAAGTTGGTGTTTAACAAACCACCAATTTATCATGTTTCCCCTTCTGAAGAACAGAGAGATCTTGGCTTCATAGAACCTGAGCTCCTAATGTCAGACATTTTAAGACATTTCTTAGAACTTATTGAATTCTACAATTTTTCCTTGAATTTTAAATCAGTATTAGTTTTGTAGTTTCTCAATTCTACCCAAAAACAGATTTTTGTTTTGCTCTCAAATTATAGTTTTTGTACTTTGAAAAAAATATGCACATAAATGAGCTTTTTTAAATTATTATTATTATTATTTCCGTTATCTTGTATTTTGTAGATGTCTACAAATTTTGTCCAGATTCCATTCTGGATTTTAATAAAATAATTTTAAGAAAAAAAACCACTTAGAGGTCAGCAGTATAACGATATAAAAACCTACGTAATAAAAGGTATTGATATTGGTGTCAGTATTGATGATATTGGCCTATAATTACTTGGTATTGGATCAAAATATTTAGTATTGCTCTCCTATCTGGTGCAGGGCATTCTGGGTAAAATACAAACACGCTTGTCTAGTTCTACCAGGAGGAACGAGTCGAGGTTTTTTACCACAGACAAAAGAGAAATCCTACCACCGCTAAAATCTGACGCCACTCCATTTTTGTTGACATAAAGAAGAAGGAAGATTTCAAAAATGGAGCAATAAAGTCAGAATAAGAGGAATGATTAAGACATTTTATGGCCAGCAATGGTGTCGTGGTTGTACTCACCATGTGATTGTTTGCAGCACATGCACATTTCCTGTAAGCTTCATAGCTCATACTTAAAATGTCTTCCAGTTTCAGATTATTAAAATTTAAAATGTATTGACCTTTGAGAGGGTGTTCTTGCATTATGATGTCATTATCATTATATTACTTGAAAATGGTCTCAAAACGAGATCATCGTTGACCGCAATATCTTTTGGGATAATTTATCATCCAGTAACAGGCCTTGCTGCTTTTGATCCACCTGAAAACCAAACGCTCTGTGTTTACCCTCAGCAGCAGTACCAAACCCTGCTGCTGTCTCCCAAGGACATGTTTGACTTGGATGGTCCCAGTTGTTACTAATGTCCCCTCATTGTCCTCTTGGACAGACCTAAAGGTGAGATGTAGGTTTATGTGAGGGTATGGGCCAGGTTCTGCTGCTCAGAGCGTAGCTTCCTGGATGTTCCAGTGTCTGTCGGCAGACACAGAGAGCCAGTCATCGGGTCGGCCACAGAGTCAGACTCTGAGCTGCGGGGCTGTGGCTGCTGCAGTGCCGAGCCAGCCCGAGTAAATAAAAAGAGTAAATAAGACATTTGTGCCAGTAAGAGAACAGGATGAACTAGATGACCCCTGGTCTTACCAGATAGCTGCACGTTCCAGCGGAGGTGAGGCCACCCTCTGTGGAGTCAGAGCTTCACTCACCATGGAGAAGTGAAGTCTTCATGACATGCAGAGTAACTGTCTGTCCTGCATCTGATTTAAGGAGGAGGACGTCCTCCGGTACAGTGCACTGCTAAAGAGGTTTTCACCCATCAGCTATAATCTTCAATATACAGTGCATCCAGAAGGTATTCACAGCACTTTACTTTTTTCACATTTTGTTATGTTGCAACCTTTTTCCTAATAGAATGAATTAATCATTCTCCTCAGAATTCTCCACCTGAGAGTCCAGACCTGAACCTGTCTACCATTTCTAGGGACTGATGTTGTGAATTAACCGTGAACACTGTGATGCAGCCATGTTTCTAGTATCTGTCCCTATCAAATAAACTGTAAAAAAGAAATAGATAAATGAAAAACGAAAGTGGAGCTAAGTTGGAGACGTCATATTCAAAAGACTTGAGGCTGGAATTGCTGTCAAACGGAGAACAACAAAGTATTTATTACAGGCCATGAATGTTAATGTAAATGTGATTTCTTGATTTTAAATTGGCATAAAACCATAAAACCTCATAATGGGAAAATTTTGAGGAAAGAGATTCATTTAGTATAATCTGGAATAAAGTTTTCAACACCAAGTAGTGCAAATGTGTGAAATTGTAGGAAAATGTTACATGGTCCGAAAAAACAAACCATCTGATATGTGTGACTTGCATTTATCGAAATGTCATGACTGTATTTACAAGGTGTGCTACTTTTCTGTCCAAAAACATTCTGCAACCATCCAAACCTGAACCAAACCAAACAATCTGCTCCTGGTTTCTTTCCCCAACAGGTGGAGTCTGCTGTGGCAGCCGTCCATCAGGGTCGCCGGGAGCTGCTGGAGGAGGCCTGTCGCTCCTACACCCGCAAACGCAGAGTCCTCATCCCCGAAGACCTGAAGCACATTATTGTGGACGACCAGCACGGCCTACTGTACTGCTACGTGCCCAAAGTGGCCTGCACCAACTGGAAGAGGGTGCTCATGGTTCTGACGGGAGTCTCCGGTGACCACAAAGACCCGCTAGCCATCCCCGCCAACGAGGCCCACGTCCAGGGAAACCTCCGGACTCTGTCCGAGTACTCCACCCCCCAGATCAACCAGCGCTTGCGCTCCTACCTGAAGTTCATTTTTGTGCGTGAGCCATTCGAGCGGCTGGTTTCTGCGTACCGCAACAAATTCACGCGGAGCTACAATACAGCTTTCCACAAACGTTATGGCACAAAGATCGTTCGCCGGCACAGGCCAGACCCTCGGCCAGAAGCCCTGGAGAAAGGGGACGACGTCTCCTTTGAGGAGTTTGTGTATTACCTCGTGGACCCCGCGACCCAGCGGGAAGAGCCCTTCAACGAACATTGGGAGCGGGTGCACTCGCTGTGCCACCCCTGCCTCATCCACTACGATGTGGTGGGGAAGTACGAGACGCTGGAGCAGGACTCCCGCTATGTGCTGCAGCTGGCCGGGGCGGACCAGCAGGTCCACTTCCCCGCCTCGTCCAAAAGCACCAGGACTACCGGAGATATGGCGGCCAACTTCTTCCAGAACATCAGCCCCTTCTACCAGAAAAAGCTCTACAATCTGTATCGCATGGACTTCCTGCTCTTCAACTACTCGGTTCCTGCCTACCTCAAGTTCAGATGAGGCCGGGACGTCTTTCAGACACAAACTTATGGACCTGCTTCTCTTTCTGCTTTCAATGGAAAAACATGAAGTTTTTATATCTGAGCAGGTGAGAAAAACAAAAGTTGGTGAGGACATTCCATGAGGAGATTGGAGTTTCTGCCTCCCGAGGCAAATGAGATTTTATGGAAAACGTGGAGTTAACTGTTAGTCACTGGCTCTGAATGTGTGAAATGCTGTTCAAGTTTTGGTTTTCTGCTGTTTCAAAGGTGAATTTGCACAATAGGTGATCTCTCTGGAGCAGTGGTGTCCACACTTTTTGCCATGTTGGCCAAAAGTGAAAAGCGGAAAGTATCCATTTGCCACGCAAACTTAATTTTTTAAATAAAATGCTAGATCTAATTTAATTGTTTTGTTTTAGGTTTGTTGCTCAACAATGAACTATAGATGGAATGTGTCAATGATAGAAAGAAACTGGTCTGAAAATGGATCTCTAATTCATGTAAGACTAAATTATACTCACCCATTTGTTAGCAAAAGTTTCCGTTGTTTGGACAGCTCTGCTCTAGAGGGAGCAGGAGGAGAACCAATCGTATCCGGATCGTGTGTGGACAGCGAATGTCTCCAGACATGTGCCTTGGATCGTGGGCCTTCATTTTGTCGCTTGGCAACAAAGACAGCTTTTCTAACTGTGACTATTGTTCTGGGGGGTTTTTTACTGTAGGAAAAGATTTTTTTTGTGTAACTATTATTTTAATTTATTATTTCTAGCTGTAAGAAAAAAAACAAAACAAAACAAACTAGATATGTTCTTCCATGTCTTTCAAATAAATGCATTTTCACCAAGATGGTTCCATGCGTTTTATTTAACTGAACAAATAGTTTTGTTTCTTATTTTTACAAATGCAGAAGCTCTACAAATTCAGCCGGGCCTCGCTGTTATTACCAGTTCTTTCTTTATGGACATCAAAGAAAAAGAAAAAAAAATGCTCCAGACAAGAATAAACCATCTGACCTGAAATACTGATGTTTGTCAATAGACAATAACACAGACAAGTTAAATAGAAGAGCCTCATAGTGTCTGTTTTATGTTGACATACACACACAATTATGTCTATTGGTCATAATATAATCACCTGCCATCTAACAATAACAATAGACGTGCAATAATTGGTGTTTGCTTGAGTCCATTAAACTGCATGTGAACAATGGAGAAATACTAAAGAAGTTTACAGATACATATTTTCTTCAACACTTGTTTATGTTGACCTGGTTGGATCAGTGACCTGATTCTGACCAGGAAGTGATCATCAGAGCAGAATGAAATACCAGCTGCATTCCCATTGATATGTGAGCAAACCTTTCTCAATATTCTGTTAATGTCAAAAAAATACAGTTTCACAATTACAATGTTTACATGAAGATAAAATCACATGTGAATAAGCTTGTTCACATGATCAGTCATTAAAAATCCTGGCAGCTACGGATGTAAACAGTTCCATGAAATATATCCATAATTCAACAGTTGAGCTCGCGCTAATCAATTATCAGCCAATCAGAGCCAATCTTTTTTAATGGACGAGTCTTCCATTAGGCAAATTTATATTCATAATTTCAATCTGCGCAATTTAATGGTTAATGGAAATGCCACTTGTGAGGAATGGCTTCATAAAACTTAGATTTAGTGGAGAATTTATCTGTTATTAATACACTGATACAGAAGATCAATAGAAGTTCTCACATATGTGAGCTTACACACATTTTGATGTGTTTCTCTCTTTTATTATGGGAACCTCTCATGTTCTGCAGACTGAGGGTAAATTTGTGGAGCAGAACTTTTCTCCTTTGAGAAGAACTTCCTGCAGCTCACCAAAGACATCATTACCGTCCTTAGAGTTCACTGAAGATCACCTGAACAATCAAGACTAACAGCAGAGCAAAACCTGGTTGCTCATGTTTAAGCTGCTCACTATGTGAGCGTTTTGTCCCTCATCTCATAGTGAATAATGATTGTGACTTTGATCCAAAGTCAGATTATAGCATCTCTAATTATTAAGTCACCACCTGTCCTTTTGTTTCATTGTCTTTGTTGCATTGAGCTCAGCGCTGTGCTTCAGTCTTTCACATTAGATCCTGGTGCTGACCACATGTTTCAAAGCCCGGCCCCTTCAGGGCTGCCGGTCATTAGAAACCTGAAGGTCAGGGCCAAGAGAGCAGTTCCCACCAGGTCCCCCAGAGCCGTGAGGTAGGGGATGGAGTAATTATCTGGATCCAAGCGCCGCCTCCACAGCCAGCGGATCATCAGGCGGAACAGTAGAGCAGAATCACCACCTGGAGGATGGCTGGGCTTCAAACACTGTCCACTTTTTATTATTATTATTACTTCTTGCAGGAAAGTGTTTCTAACCTGAAGCACAGCTGCACACAGGTAACAGATGATGAAGGCAGGCGTCATGGCGGTGTGGCCTCCCCGCAGCAGCTGCACTGTGTAGAGGAAGAGGAGGTGACCCGGTACCACAAGGGCGACCAGAACTCTGGCTGATTTAGAGTTCACATCTGTTCAAATGTGGACAGAGAAGCAAACCTCCAGTGGGTACAGTCACTGACACTCACAGCTACAGAGCCAGAAAATGTAGAATCACTGATTTAGCCAACAAGTATGAAAGTTCAGTGGGAGGAAGCTGATGTCTGGGGCCGTTTGGAGGAAACTTCATTCAGTCGTGTTGCTTTAAGTGGCAGACATTTTGTTGTTTGGGCCCACTCTGTTTCTTGCTTTTGTAACTTTGGTTGTTTTATGTATGAATATGTTCTGGACACAACATTAACTATCCATACAGGACTTGAAGAAATCTGAACTGAACTGAACTGAACCCTAATTTCTCTGACTAAGACAGTATTAAAGGGAAAGTATTAAGTAAAACTGACTCTTTAATCTTTACATCATGTTATAATGCTTTTCCCTCATCAAAAACGTACCTGGAGTGTTGCTTTTCTTCTTAAAGGTATATTTTAGAAGTCCTTTAGTCTCCATGGCAACCACTCAGCTATGCAAAACAGAGCAATTAGCAAACACCTGATGAACTCCTTCTGCAGTTTCCAAACTGCCTCACAGGACAACTCCTTTGCCATTCCCCCTTTCAGCTCCTTCAGACTATCCATCCATCCATCCATTTTCCGTCACCCTTCTCCCTAACGGGGTCGGGAGTTGCTGGTTCCTCTCCAGCTGCGTTCCGGGCGAGAGGCGGGGTCACCCTGGACAGGTCGCCAGTCTGTCGCAGGGCAACACAGAGAGACAAACAGGACAAACAACCACACACACTCACACCTAGGGAGAATTTGGGAAGGCCAATTAACCTGACAGTCATGGTTTTGGACTGTGGGAGGAAGCCGGAGAACCCGGAGAGAACCCACGCATGCACAGGGAGAACATGCAAACTCCGTGCAGAAAGACCCCGGGCCGGGAATCGAACCCAGGACCTTCTTGCTGCAAGGCAACAGCGCTACCCACTGCGCCACTGTGCAGCCCCTCCTTCAGACTAGTCAGCAGCAATTAGCAAACACCTGAAACTAAGCATCTACTGAGCTCATGATAGGAGCTACTGCTCAGAGCAACTCTCACCAGTAAAAATGTTGTTACAAGAGGAGCCATGTTGTGGTAAGTTCTTGAAGGAGGAGCTTTAGAAGGAGCAGGAGTTTCTCACAGAGACAGAGGCCCAATTTCAAGGCATTAAATTATGAAGTCAAATTTATTTGAGATTATATATCTTATATATATTTGATATTTATAACATTTATGGCAACTGAATGCTAGTAAGAATAGTAGTAATACAAATACATATATATTGTTATAGGACTTTTTCAGTCATTCCAAGATGTTTTACAAGAAAATAAATAAAGTTAACATAGTAACTTGCAGTAACTGCAGACCAGTGGGTTTAAATGGGTTAAGCTGACTTCTTTTTTCTGTGTAAATGTTGGATCTGTTCATTTTTTTTATGTTTTGAGTAAACAAATCTTACTTTAAGGCACCATAAATAATGAACCTGAAAATTAGATTTTTTAGTAAACATTCCCACTGAAAAATATAAAAACTCGTGAAAATTGTATTTTTATTTCCCAACTAGAGCTCACTATCACAGACATTAGTGAGCTGCTCTGAAATTGATTTAGTAAAGACTCAGGCACCGTTTTAATGTAACAGTGTTGTTGGATTGACCTGAGGAGCAGAAGGCGGCGCAGGGTCCAGGACAGTCAGCTCTCATTTTCACTGGCAGAGCTCCAGGAACGCTCCAGTAATGCAGGTAGGTAGACATCCTGCTCGCTTGGACCGCCACGAGATTTCCTCCAACTCCTGCAAGAACATGGAAACAGAGCAACGGTCATCGCTTCTAAGGAGGAGCGGCAAAAGCAAATGAGGTGGATTAGCTGAGCCGGTCAACAACTGACGTCATCCAGGACAAGTTGCTGTGGAAATTATCTCTGCTGCTGCTAAATTCAGGCAACAGTGGAAATGTGAAAAATCTATTAGGGCAGATCTATTCAGTCTAATTCTATGCTTTGTGCTCCCAGTGACATCCATCCATCCATCCATTTTCCGTCACCCTTCTCCCTAACGGGGTCGGGAGTTGCTGGTTCCTCTCCAGCTGCGTTCCGGGCGAGAGGCGGGGTCACCCTGGACAGGTCGCCAGTCTGTCGCAGGGCAACACAGAGAGACAAACAGGACAAACAACCATGCACACACACTCACACCTAGGGAGAATTTGGGAAGACCAATTAACCTGACAGTCATGTTTTTGGACTGTGGGAGGAAGCCGGAGAACCCAGAGAGAACCCACGCATGCACAGAGAGAACATGCAAACTCCGTGCAGAAAGACCCCAGGCCGGGAATCGAACCCAGGACCTTCTTGCTGCAAGGCAAGAAGGTCCACAGTGCACAGTGGCGCTACCCACTGTGCCACTGTGCAGCCCCCCAGTGACATCATGCTTTATTATTTATTTTATATTTAAAATTCCTAGTCATACTTTCTGAACCATTTGACAGAAGGTTTGTTGCAGTTTATTTTCACATATTTGATCAATGCAGTCAACCTGCTGTTTTTGTCTTTTTCCCCTCAACACCTCAGTTCACCAAGAAATTCTGTCCATGAAAGTAATGAACAGAATCAGTGACAAATGGCAGCCCTGGAAGAGTCCAACTCTCACCGGAAACCAGCCTGACTTACTGCTGGCGACACGGACCTGACCCTGACACCGGTCACACCGGAACCTGACAGCCCGTATCAATGGGGGGAACCATGTCTCCTCTTTGGGCTGGACCCAGCCGGGCCACCAGGCGCTTGCCATCGTGCCCCCCCTCCGGGCCTGGCTCCAGATTGGGCCCCAGTGACCGTCACGCTTGACGAGGGAACACCAAGTCCAATGTTATTTCTCATCATTGGGGTCTTCAGGCTGCACTTTGTCTCGTCCCTCACCCAGGACCTGACTGCCTGGGTGACCCTACCAGAGGCACAAAGCCCAGACAGCAGAGCCTCTGGGATCACTGGGACACTCAAACCCCAAGAACAGGTCAGACCATCACTTTACTGGAAATCTAATCCAATCCTGTTTCCCATGACTCCTTTCTTTCCCCTTAAACTGTCTAAAAAGACATAGTCAAGTATGTTTGAATTTTTCCATTTGCCTTAAAACCTCTGCAGCTGATTTCATGAGCAGCAGAGTGACTACTCTCTGCTCTCAGAGCTTTGAAGCACAAGGATCATCGGAACAAAACAGGGAAAGTGTTTCTGGTCAGCAAGGCGCGAGAGGAGAGCCTGCATAGGAATGCAAATGCACTTCCTGGAGCGGGATGGCTCAGAACAGCAGCCAGTGAAGGCATAGTTGGCATTCTGATCAGGCTTGTGGTCTATGTAAAGGCCGTTGTTATTGCTCTCCGTTCAGCTTGCCGCTTTGTGGTCAGCAGGACTCGGGTCACAGACGATCTGGTCCTCTACGCCCCTCTGAGGATCTTCTGACACGGAGGCCAATCAGACTCCAGCAGCTCTTTCGTGGCTAATGATTGATGACGGACTCAGATGTGACGCTGAGCTCGGCCTCAGCAGGGGTTTGGTTACAGTCAGGCTCTGGAGGAGTTAAAAACACTTAATCCTGTTATTTATTATGGGATTTACTGCTGGCTTCCAGCGTGGTTCAATCATTTCCACATGTCATCATTTTTCTGCTTTGCTCTGAGTTGGTCTCTTAAAAGCAACTCTTTAGAGAGAGAAACCTTATCATGATAAATCCAGTCATTGTAATTTAAACCATTGTTTCAGCTCAATGAAAAGGATTATATCAACTGAATTAGATCATCAGTGCTTTAGAAGAACATTTTTTACAAAACATCCTTAAACATCTATTTTTAAACAATTGTTCTACTTATGTAACCACCTGCAGCGTGGAGCTGTGCTGCGTTGGATGAGGTGAGCTCGCATGTAAAATGAGTGCAGAATCAGTTCTGGAAACTGTTTATTCCCAAAGCAATTTGACAAATTTCTCTGAACTTTAATGTTGCTTCAAGTGATTTTGACAAATCTTTAGAGATTTTTCAGATTTTTCCAAATGTCAAGTTTGAAATTATCCATAGGTATTATTTAAGACAAAAGCTTTCATGTTATGTTTTTTTATGTTTTTTGTCAATGTTCTTTTATCCAGCAAACAAAAAGTAAAATTTTTTGTTCCAAAATCTTTTATAAAAACATACATTTCAACAACAAGATCGTGTTCATCCTAATAATCTCTTGATGATTTTTAGGCCATCACCGCTGTGTGGCTAGTTAAAGGGTTCAGTTTGTCTTGTCTGTTTTAACTCACCGTTGATGATGGGGGTGAACACGGCCATGCCTTCAAAGCTGGGGTTGCTCACAGTTTGATCCAGAATCAGACCACCAATACTAAGAAGATGAAAATATGACTACATATCAATCAGAATACAATGGTTTTGATTCTTAATGAGGCACAGTTTTGACGTTTTGGAAATGAAGCTTGTTATCTAAAAAGCTCATGAATCAGACTTTGACTTGAGGAAATGATCAGGTGACTCATCACTGGACGAACCCACCTGCTGACCGACATGGCCAAAATGACTGGCTGCCATCCTGACTTTAGGACCTCTCTGATTGGTGGACTGCGGCTGGCGATGATGACCCACATGGGGGTGAGCAGCAGGAAGAAGCCCCCCACCGCGGGGGGCAGGTACCACACATCTGAAAGAAAGAATCAGAAGACGATGAAGACAGCAATCTGACTGTGATGACTCAGCTCTTTTCTAGCTCTTAGCAAGAAGTTAATCAGGATTTTGCTGCCCTCCTCTGGTTAAAACAAACTGTTCAAAATCATTAATGGTGTTTCTGTAACAAGCTTTCCACATGTTTGTATCTCAAAAATCCCTTTCAGCTTCTGCACCTCTGGGATAGTTTTGTTCTTTATTCATTAAAGCGGCAGTTGACTGTGTTTCCCAGTCACATGTTATCATTTTTTTTTTTAGCAAAGTCAAGTAACTATGTTACCTTCAGTTGCTAGAAAAATGCTGACTGTTTCAAATATGACTTTAAAAAAATTTGACTTCCTAATTTAACTCTTTTAAATTGGGCCCATGTCTCTTTAAAAACTGCTGCTGGTTTTGAAACTCCAGGAACTTATTTCAACATGGCTCCTTTATTAACCCTTTAACAACGTTTTTAGCAGCGTTGCTCTGAGAAGTAGCTTGTATAATGAGCTGCTGCACATCACAACTGCTAATTGCTGCTGACTAGTCTGAAGGAGTCCTGGGGAGGACTGCTCTGTGAGACGGAAGCTTAGAAAGTGAGGAACTTGGTCCTTGAAGACACTGTTTTGCTGAGCAGAACGGTTGCCATGGAGATGAAAGGATTTTTCAAACATGCATGAGGGAATAACATTACGACACAATGTAAGGTTCTTAAGAGTTAGTTTTACACTCTACTGCCCCCTTAAGGTAGGTTGTGTCTCTGACCTCTGAAGGTGAAGAAGAAGCTGCTGACCCCAGCAAGCAGGGACAGGGTGATGAGGTCACCGAGGCTAGCAGCGATGGGCGTGGCCACGTTGTCCGGGTTGACGCCCAGCTTTCTGGAGCCAATGATCACGGCCACCACCACCAGCCCTGTCTCAGCCCACAGGACAGCTGGCTGAAGCTGTCGCATCACATCAACTATGTTGTGTTGTGTAAATGAAAGTGTTGAGCGTGGGGCTGACCTACAGCGAGCGCGGCGATGAAAGCAGTGCTGATGCTGCTGGCAGACAGGATGGCAGCCTGGATACCGTCCACTCTCTCTCTGCTCAGACGGCCCAGAGCTACTGCAGCTACAGCAGCCAGGAAGCCCACAAAGGTAGCCTGAACCTGGATCAACATTAAATTCAACACAACGTTAAACACATGGAGGCAAGGAACCACAAACTTGGATGCTTCATTCATCAAGACTATGCAAGTACATCAACTTTATGTAGCAGCTCGATTTTAAGGTTTGGTTGGCTCTGGTTGGCAGAGCGACAGGAAACAGAGCAACGAAAGAAAGAGAAGACAAGCATGCTGAGCCTGCGACCATCGCCATGACGAACAAGGCCTCAACAGCAGGGTGGTGCCCTGGTCTGCACCACCACAACACCCTGACCACCACAACACTCTGCACCACCACAACACCCTGCACCACCACAACACCCTGTACCACCACAACACCCTGTACCACCACAACACCCTGCACCACCACAACACCCTGCACCACCACAACACCCTGTACCACCACAACACCCTGTACCACCACAACACCCTGCACCACCACAACACCCTGCACCACCACAACACCCTGCACCACCACAACACTCTGCACGGTTGGGGCACAACCTTTGACTGACTTGAAAATGAAAGTGGGTTTTGCCTTAAAGTAATTGAACTTATCTAAATCTATTTCCTTCCTTCCATTGCTACTTTAGCCAGAGGTCAGCATCTTATCCATTCATCCAAATGTCAGCTGGATGAATTTTCTCTGTTTTCAGTCATATGAGCTGCTGTAGTGTTTCTGGATCTAGATTAAATGCCACCAGTTTGGAGTGATTTATGAATAAGATAGAGTGTGTATGCGTGTGTGAGAGAGAGAGACAGAGTGCAGGTTACCTGGATGAGGGCCATGTTACAGAGCACCGTCCTCCAGCGCTGCCGAGTCTCGTCCATCTGCCCCATGTTGGCCTGCAGGAGGGAGCAGATTTACAGAAGTCATTGGAGAAACTTTTCAAAGTGCCGAACACGTCGTCTCATAACAGACTTTATTATGCAGTGTGTGTTTAGTGTGAGTGCTGCACTCACTGCCGTTGATAGACGGGATGCCAGCGTCATCTCTAGGTTTCCCTTGAGCCCCACCAGAGCCGGAACCAACACAAACACCTCAGAGATCTGCTGGAACACCTGCCAGTGCTGACAGGCACAGAGTGGCATAAACTAAACACACAGTTCTAATCCACATGTTCAGCTTATCCTCAGGTCCTTCATAGCAAGAGACACAGAGACAGAGAGACAAGAGACACAGAGACAGAGAGACATAGAGACAGAGAGACAGAGAGACAAGAGACAGAGAGACAAGAGACCAGAGAGACAGAGAGACACAGAGACAGAGAGACAGAGTGCAGGTCACCTGAATGAGGCCATGTGAGCCTGATTTCTACTGCAGGTGTGTAATACTTGAGATTTTAGTATTGATCTCATATCATCTGTTTTTCAGACAGAAACTAAAGCTGCTGTAACTGAGTGGCTCCAAAATCATGACTTTGTTGTTCATCCACCACTTAAAATGCTGCACATACCTGCATGAAGGAAATGTTTAAGAGAAACAACAAGAGAAAATATAGAAAACCAGCAGAAATTCAACAATAATCAAAATCAAAACGTCATTTCAAATTTCCATGGAATTCTTTCCTCATGCTGTGATATTTTGTGAAGTGCACCAGGCCCTCCAGCAGCACCAGGGTTCCCTGCTGGGTTTGTGTTCTCATAATTTTCCCTCCAAATGTAACAAAGTTGTTTCAGGTTAAACACGTCAATCTTCCTTTCGTCAGACGACTTGAACGTCTTTCCACTCATATTTGTAAACTGCTGTGATTTTTCTGCTGTTGTGTTTTCTTCCTTTCTGAATGGCATCAAATCAATGAAAGTCTCAGTTGTCTGTTGTCTTTTACAGTGGAGCTTAGAAAACTTATTTCCTGAGCAACAACTGGTCAGAAACAGTTTCAGAGCCTCTAGTTTGGATCCTACCAAGTTGAGTAACAGCTTTTCTGATGTGTTTGTCTTCATGCAGCAAGTTTAGCACAGCAGTCGCTGAAAACCTGACATGCGTCTCTACATTCATGTTTAAACAAAATCCCACTCTGACGTATAATTCTCCATACTTGTGCGGCGTCTATGACGGCCCGGCCAGCAGGATGTGGAGTCGGACCGGCGGCACCATGAGGCCCCCGGCAGAGTGGCTCCATCTGCAGCCGAGGCCTCTGAGGTTGTTCCCCTGGAAACGCAGCTGCAGGGACAGATGTGCCGCCGCCATGACACATCTTTCTGAACCCATCACCGCTTCAAGGCTCAGCTCAGGTATGAGATGACATCACTTCCTGTTCAGCCCCAGGACCTGTCACCTCCACCTTCACTTTTAAAAGTCAGTCTGACTTTAACTCAGAGGGAAGTGGAGTGTACACACACACACACACACACACACACACACCACACGCACACACACACACACACACACACACACACACACACACACACACACACACACACACACACACACACACACACACACACACACACACACACACACACACACACCCACACACACACACACACAGCTACACACACACACACACACACACGCACACACACAGCTACACACAAAGCCCCCCTTTGTCTCCTCACGCCTCGCTCTTCAGCAGCCGGGCGGCCGAGGCGGAGCGCTGGACGGCCGGCCTGAACAGGTTCCACCTCCTCTGGGTCAGGGACATCCAGAAGGCCAGGAGCTTCCTCTCTGTCCTCCCGTTCTGCCACTCCGTCTCCTCCGTCTCCCTCCACTTGTCCCTCTCTTTGCCCCCCATCCCGTGATGTCCCGCTTGAGCCTGGAGCCCCTTCTTCATGTCGGTGAGGTCTGGTCCAGGCTGTGACCTTCTGACTGACCTCTGTGATCAAGTTCCAGATGAATAGAGACAACGATGTTTTGATCTGAGAGAAAGGAGGAAGTGTGAAGGAGGATGAGACACTTTTCCCTCTCTGGTCAGGTGGAGCTGGCTCCTCCTCCTCTTCCTCCTCTTCTTCCGCTTCCTCCTCCTCTTCCTCCTCCTCTTCTTCCTCTTCCTCCTGCAGCACTCAGAGAGGCAGCAGGTGCTGGACCTGTCGCTGACTCGTGGTGCTGCCTCAGTGTGGGAAGGGCGAGTTTTACACAAACAGATCCCACCTGCTGTCTGTCATTAGTCAGCTGGTTTCCCCTCATAATCTGCCGACTCAGATAAATTCCCAATCAAAACCCCTCACAGGTTTTCTGTCAGTGCAGGTCAGACAGGGAGATCAAAAGCCTCACTAGTTCAGACTGAATCTGTTCCTGCAGTGTGTGACGTCTGATGACTGCAGATGATCAGCAAGTGTTTGTCCTAAAAGTCCTCACACACACCTCCAGCAGGACGATGACTCAGCTGCAACCTGTCCTTGAGACAATGGCTGCTGTCACTGCAGCGCCCCCTAATGACCCCGGCGGCACAGCTCACACACAATAACGCCACAAAATACAACCTGTTGTATGTTATTGAGGTTTTATGTGACATGTTTCATTTATTAAAATATGAAGAAAATATGCATCTGAATTCAACTCCATTGACTCTGATGCTCCGAAATAAAACTCAGTTCCATTCAGAAACGGCGAATTAGTAAACAGAGTTGATCTGTGATTGCTTCACTTCCAGCAGTGGCCCTTGTTGATGTGGGCAGCGTGTCCAGTGTGTCCTTCCCTGTCCTCCCTGGAGGACACACTGTATCCAGTGTGTCCACATCAACAAGACACAGTAAGGACACGTGTGTGTTGTGCTTTTGTGCAACACACACACGGCAAAATACAAAAGAATCTTTCCAAGAATTTAGTTTTTGTGTAGTTTATTGTGCAAATATCTTGATACACTTGAAATAAAACAAAACTAACTTAAAAGTCACTTTGTCATTAAGATGCAGGAGCTTGTTTTAGATCAATAAATTCTTAATATTGATAAAAAGGACGAGTTCCACTGGCTGATTGTTTCCACTGAAAATACTGTCTTGTTATAAGTGGAAATAATCTGCCAGTGGAACTAGAATTTGTTTGATCAATATTAAAGATGATTGCCTTAAAGGGAAGGTTTTATATATTATGGTGCCATTTTATTGCACAATCAAGTAGCTATGTAAACTTTGGTTGTCAGAAAAATTCTGTATACATCAAACATAAGAGAAATTTGACGGTTTTAGTGAGCTAACAGCAGCTAACCAAAAATACCTTGTCACATTTGGGGGGTTTGCAATGCAGAGCTGCAGGTTTTCAGTTGCTTTTATGCCCAAGCAGCCAGTTAAGAGTTGGTGCTTCCTGCTTGTTGCTGATAATTAACTCATCTTTACAACACTGAACCACTGAACCACCTGTGAAAGGTGGTGGTGGCAGCATCATGATATGGAGATGCAGGGCAGGCAGCCAGAGTTGTTGGGGAAGTGGATAGGATAACTTCAGGGAAATATGTTCTTGCAGAAATCTTTGTCATGAATTGTTAGTCATGAAGCAGGTGAGCAGCTGCTGTGGCTCCAAAATGTTTCATGTATAATCAGCAGTTTCAAACAGAGCCTGCAGCTCACCGTCACATCAGCAGAAAGATGACAAAAAAAATGTTTTAACACAATTTTGTATGTGTGTTTAAACATTCTGATGAAAATTGATGTCATTTTTTGTGTGTAACTGGATTCACACCAAGTGTCTCAAAATGCTTTACAAACCAAACCATCCGACCTCTGTACTGATAAATTCATGTTCCTGAACCTGACGCTGCTTTCACTTCCTTTGGCATCTTTGGAAAAATACAAACTTCTAAACTTCCTCAGTGAATCAATTATAATAAACTAAATTGAACAGTTTTTCCTACATTTCCTACATTTAGACCTGCAAGTTGACACTAACAGAAACAGCAGCTCTGTCTTATCTCTGAAATGTGTTTATTTCTTTAAATGGGTCGGGTTGGGGTCACCTCACAGGTCATCCTGACCTCCTGACCTCCATTCTCAGTTAAAACCAGATAACAGTGGACTTGTGTTCAGCTTCCATGTTGGCTTTTGGAAATCCACTTTAACTCTGGGGAATTTGTAAGCAAATCATTCCTGCCTACGAAGAACTCTTTTTCATAAAGAAACCTCACAGAATGTTTTTTGGACCTCTTCGCTTCCCATAGATGTCATGTACTAAACTCTAGTTCTAGGGTCACTAACCTGTGCGTGGTCCAACAGCATTCCGGCTGTCACCATACCCTGACGGGCCAGCAGGTACGAAGGCAGAACTTGGAGGCACATCGTCCAGGATGACTGTCCACAGGAAGGGTGGAGCTTCTCCTCCCTCATCTTGTTAGGACCAGACAGCAGTGCTGCCCAGGTTCATACTGTAAGACTGACCACCTCCAGTCCTCTCACGCTGACCACCAGCCCAGACTCTGTTTGTCTTTCAGTGTGCCAGTTTCACAGGTCACTCCACAACTGCAGCAGCTGGATCTGTGGCACACCAGTTTTTCTGTAGAGATTCGTTGGCATGGCAACTCCGGACACATTTATATTCCAACCATCCGAAATTAGTAGACATTATAGTTACTTAAGATATCCCTAACTATCTGAAATTCTTAAATTCACATTCATTAAGTCAAACATTCATTTTTGGATAGATGGAATGTAGTGGATTTCAAATTAAAACAGCTGCATGGATGACAAACCAGCCAGAGTCATGGAGTGTCTCGTTTCCAGACTTACAGTTTCATGTCTCAGACCAGGCCTCTTTATTCTTACTTAAATCATGTAGTTATAATCTCATATGTTAAGTAAAAATATAGGTCTAAGTTTCAAATTTACTGTGCATCTTGTCTGAGAGATATTTAATTACGCAACATTACGTTATCCCCGCTCTGTTCATTGACTTAACCGAACAGTTCACCAGTTTCATTTGACGTTGCCAACTGTGAGCTTGGTTTTGTGAAAAGGTTACAAACTTTGCACATTTAGCTGAATTTGTTTCTAAAGCTTCTTCTTTTTCAGCCTTGCTCCTCCTGCTGTTCGTTGGGTTGTTACATCATGTTGTCTCCAATGGGACGCGCTCTGACAGGCCCAACATCTGAAACTGGTTTATGACTTGACACAGGAGTTAATTAAGATATTTATAATGATCTTAAATTTAAATCAAATATAGCACACTGCAAGGCATTTCACAGTGCAAAACTCTTCCAACTTTAACTCTGTTTGATTTCAGTAACTATAAATAAAGAAGAAAGGTCTCTTCACCGCCCAGCTGCTATTAATATACAGACTTCAACCCCAGTTCACGTCTCATGTTATATGTCAAACACTGAGCTCAAACTCGAAGGGGCCACACATTACAGTCTGTCTTCATGTCACTAGAGTCGGCTCTGGAGCATTTGTTGCTGAGCTGCTGGGCTTCCCGGGTCTTTCTCTGGGATCTTCTGTTCTTGGTGCTTTGTGGGAACTTCGCACCCTGCTTCTTGAAGGGCTTCACAAATATGTGCTTGCAGGGGTCATCTCCTCCTGACTGCCAGGTGGCTCCAGCTGGGCTCAACGCAACTGCAAGACAGCAACACGGTCAGGCAGCAGAGAGGAGCTCAGCAACAGGACACAACTGGGAAGGTCTGATTCTTCTTCAGCATTTTTAGCATGTGGCAACAGTAGTCTAAATGACTGGGTTATGTAGTAATTATGTTGAATTTACAGTGAAAAATGTCTGGGTCAACTAGTGAGAAGAACTGGAGGCAAGCACAGGTCATCACTGGTCCTAGCAGACCGACCACAACAATCAGGCTGCGAGACATATACGATCCAAAGCCTCCACCTCCAAAGGCCCCGGTGAGGATCCGGCCGCCATCTCCGAGACCTGCCACTCTGAGAGAACGAGGCCAGCAGCAAACTCCTTCAGACGATCCCTCCCTCCGGAGGAAGAGGGCCCAGTCTCTGTCTTCTGCTTCAGGCAGGAAGAGAGAACCCAGGAGGGTCCAGGTACGCTTTGTGGATGCGCTGGGTCTTGATCTGGAGGAGGTGAAAGTCTTCAGACATCAGGAGGACCCCCTGATACCCCCACATGTGATGTTCAAGCTGCTGATGAGCTCTGAACTGACTTTTGGAAAGTCACCTGAGCTGAACATGCCTTACTTCAGAGCCTGTTTCCCTGAACACCCGGGGGCCCTGCCAAACTTCCACAACCGTCTGTGCTCTCAGAAAGTCTCTCTGGAGCGTGTGATGTGCTCAGACCAAGGCATAACAGGAATTGTTCATGTACTTAATTTAGCCTATCAGAAAGAGGTCAAAGTGCACTACTCTTTCACCAACTGGAGAACGCAAACACACACAACAGCTTTGTGGGTATCAGGTGGGGACCCTGGCAACTGCGGAGCTCCAGGCACGGATGTTTTCAGGTTTCGTCTGCCCGTCCCGCCCTTCATCTTGCTGCCAGGAGCCATCCTGGAGTTTGCCGTCTGCTACCGTGTGAATGGATGGGACTTCTGGGATAACAACGACGGCAACAATTACAAACTGGCATGCCACAGTTACAAGGTCACCGTGCCCAGGGAGTGTGAGGACAGCATGCTGCATTTCACCTGAGTGGCCACATGAGGGAGCTAACTCCTGTTAATGCATGTAGGAGGACATGAATAGCTTCTATATGAACTCTTACCTTGGTTTTCAAAATGTTGGAACGTTACTCAGTTCATCGGGACGTTCATCACTTTGGACTTTTTCTGTATTTTTTTCCAGACGCAACAACACAGGAAATATTATCAGCATGTAACACATCTAATGCTGTAATCATATACTGAATATTTTACATTCAGTATATGATTACTAATATTAAATTGATCATTCTTAACTACCAGTCATAAATTACTTATTCATTCTAAAATGCTTCTCATCCAGCAGATTAATAAAAGTATATTAGTTGGATCTTTCTAGTTGCTCATTGAAAATTTTGTTCTGCCCTGAGAAAATAAAGACCTCAAAGAGAAAATAAGTATTTGTGAAAGAGAATCTAAAAGAAAGTTAAAAAAAAAAAAAATCACATTGATCTTTAAATAATTTCCTTGCATTTTTTGTTGTTGTTGCACGAAACAGAATTCTTACTGGTTGGTAAACGACCAAATTCTTGTCTCTCACATTTGATCTTAAAATTGAGCAAATTGGAATAATTAAGGAATAAATTGGCTTAATAGAAAAAAAACAAAACAAAGTTTTTTGCTAAAATGTTTTGGTGCTAGGATGAGGTGTTTTGTTTTGGGTTTTTTTTCCAGCTGTATCAAAATTGGTGCATTTCACAAAACTATATTCATATCACACCGGTCATGTGATCAACAACTGGATGTCACTACTGCTGGAAAAGACAACGAAGACAACAGGAAGTGGTGGTAGGATTATTATTTATGCCACAACCAACCAAACTCATTCGGTGTGATTTTAGTTGCGTTTCTTACAGACCTGTAGCTGCTCTCCTGTCTTTCATGTCATTATTTGCACCTGCTTGAATTTGTTGCCTTCATAAAAGACATCTGGACACCTTCAGTAAGCCTGGGACAGGACCACCAAGCTGCCTAAGGACAGCAGGGACAAAGTGTAGACGTGCACAAGGTCGGGATGGGTGATGATTGGTAAACAGTTTGGTGAGACAATTAGAAAATCAGAGGACATCCATATGCCTGTCAGTCTGAGACTGGATCTGCTCTTCTAGACCTCATGGAGTTTCAGTCATCATGAGGAAGAGCGATCAGAACCACAACTCCACAGCAGGACCTGCTAAAAGACCTGAAGAGAACTGGGACTATTGTTTCAAGGGTTTCCATAGTAACACTGAACCATCATGAATTAAAATCTTGCTCTGAGTACAATGTCCCAATGTTGTTTTATTTAAAAAAAAATGTTTTGTCTTTGTGGAAATAATGCTTTTCATTCCACTTCTCAATTATGCACTACTTTATGTTGATAGGTCACATAAAATCCCATGAATCACATTTGCCTGTTGTCAGGTGAGTAATGAAGAACTTCTGCAGAAATGAAGCAGCATCCGGAGCAGTGAGGCTCATTTCTGCTGAGCGTTGACCCCGTTCCTGTGGGACTTGTTTGGTTTGATAAGGAGGATTATGGGGAGAAAATGTTTACTTGACCTTGGATCACAGACTCACACCATCCTTTCACTGCAGCGTTTCCAGAAACATCTCAGTCCAGATTCCTGAGCGCTTCCTGCCAGGCCATGACTCTCATCTCATGAGAAAACACTCTTTCATCTGGACTGGTCAGAGCTGCTGTGTGACACGCTTCAAACCAGCAGACATCTAAAGTTTGGCAGATTTTTCAAAGAGTGCAGGAGACATTAAAGTGTTTTACATAATTTGGAAAGAGACAAAGAATTTCATTTTAAACTTTGTGGGGGGGGGGGGGAAGAAGCTTTTTGGAGCCCATTAAACATAATTAATTTTATTGCATGGTTGTACTTATTCTGATGTCGTACCAACACCAGATGGCAGCACTGCTTTACTTAGCGATAACTAAGTAACTAAGACTTTTGTCAGGGTGTTAAGTTGCTGCGTTCAAGACGGACTCAAGACGTCCTAGTTTTAAAAAATCTAAATTACTCAAGTAATATGGGGAAACATACAACAATTGTGTTTTGAGTATCATCATCATATGTCAGGATTATATTCATATTTTGTATCCTTATGCAAATGACAACTTTGTGTAGGACACACCTCAGGATGCACTCAGTTAAATATATTCCTTGTGCAAACACAGCTTTCAGAAGTTGTAACTTTAAAATATTTTATCTAGGACATGGATGTTAATAATAAATCAATATATCTATTGCTCATTTTTGCTCCCTGAGAGAAAGGGTGGAGTATTTACAACTGCAAACATACAATGGACCTTACTGGGAGTTTTACTATATTTGTGACATGCAAAATGCCAACATGTCTGAATGCTGTTGGATGAACATACAGGCTAACAGCTAGCATCTCTCTATGCAGATGGAAAAAGTGATGTGTATTCTGAGATTTTTTCATTCTGTGATCCATGTCAATTATAATATAATAGCGTTTTATAGAGTATAATAGAGTAATTTTAGTCAAATCATGGAGATTCAAAGCCAACTACATAAAGTCATATTCAAAATGAGTTCTGATGAGGCTAATTTGTCATTGAAAACCTTTAATAAGATATTAAACATATGTATTTTATTAAGACTACATTTTTGTATCAAAGATGTTTCTTATTGGTCTGATGTAATATTTCAAATTCAAACATGTTTTTATTAACTGCAAGCCGACAATCATCACAAATCTTTCAAACATCCGTCTGTGTGTTATTGTTTTGTGCTCAATTGTCCTTGTGGCCCACAAGAGGATGAATCACAGCTGGACACAAAGCCGGGACAGACCCACTGTCTATGAAGTCAGAAGCAGCAGTGAGTGGAGAGTAGTAGGAGAAAGTAGCAGAGTGAGGAAAAGTACAAGCTTATAGCAGAGTACTATTTTTGAAGAAAGATTTTATTTGATCAATATATGGTGGACAAGAGCAATGCAGTTTTATTTCATTGTGGATTTTTTTGATAACCTGAGTAAAGACAAAATGCAGTTTTCAAATAATTTTCATTCTCAAGGATTAAAGTTAAACACATTTTAAGTGTGCTTTAAAATCAGAGCTTTTACTGAATAACCTGCCAAAAACCACAAGATGTCTCTCTGGAGCAACGATTGAAGATCTGATAGAACAAGTCATCTAAATCATTCTAAGTTCTGTACATGAGACGACGACGTAGCAGCTAAATTGCTACGAGGCTCTTGGTTGCTGTTGTTCCTGGTTGGTTTTGGTTTTACATGCTCTTAATCACGATTCATTATGATGACCTTCATTTGAACTTGTAACCATAAAGTCATTTATTTTCTTCACGATGTCTACACCTGAACAGAATCTCACTTTAAGTATCCCCAGCCCCTTTCACAGATTAAAACGCTCCCTAATGGAGAAAAAACATAAGAAACTAGATATATGGCTCCAGCATGGGACTGTTCATTTAACAAACGTCTGCTAAGATGTCATTTTGGAGTCACGCGATGTAGACGACGGTCCAAACACACTGAGATATGTCTAGATGTTGAAGCTTACGTAACAAAGCACCATGTTAGGAGAGTCACAGTGATGATGCTCTTAGATATGAAAAATTCCAGCTATTACAGGTTACGTAATGTGGCGTGTTTGTATTTTGGGGATAATGGGGACTGTAGTTTCTGTAGGTTCCAACCATCTGTTTAATGGGTTGCCCAGGCTAAAAGCAACAGGTGCAGGAGGGGCACTCACTGTTGCAGTGACGCAGGAGTCCAGAGATTTATTATTTACAATGCGCCGCTTATTTTTATCATCACTCTCACTTGGCTCGAAACCTCACGACATATGTTCAGTAGCTACGGCCCAGTGCCATCAGAGGAACACCAGGAAGTAAAGGATATCCCCCTCAGACTGATGAGCTCCCCCCGTTCCTCCCACACACCTCCACGCTCTTCCCATCAGCCACCGCGGTTCTCAGCCAGGAGCTGCTGGTTCCATTACAGTAACGGTGAGGGGGTCAAACTGGACCTGCCACCTGTTCTCACACTGACCTCACTGTGACAATGAACGTGTGAGCACGTTCTGAGTCACCAGGATCAGAACGTGCTCACACAAGTAGGTTTTTCACATTTTGTCACATGAAAGCAAAACAAAAAAAAATTCTAATTCTACTATTGAGGTTTTATTTGACAGAACACCAAGTAGTGCATAACTTTGAAGTGGAAGGAAATTATACTGTTTTAAATATTTGTTTCCCCACTAATAACCTGAAAGGGGTAATGGTATTCAGCATGCTTTACTCTGCTTCCCCTAAATGAAATACAACAAATAAACGGCATCATAAGTTTATGGGTTTTTCCGTTTGTAAAGTCACACAGTCACAAATGAGAACAGCAATAATTTGGGTTCTGTATCCCGTCATAAGAGAGAAAATGGGGGGTCATTTCTCCAATTTCTCCAACTGAACAAAAACAAAACTGAAGTCATTATTTTTGGACCTAAAGAGGAACAATTTAGAGCTATAGATCTAGAGCTATGGATCTAGAGTCAATGCACAGCTTCAGTTATTACAATTAAAAACTAGTGATCAGGCCCGAAACCTGGGAGTAGTGATGGACTTGGACTTGAACCTTGCGAGCCACATAAAGACAGTAACAAAATCGGCCTTCTATCACCTGAAGAACATCTCCAGGATTAGAGGACTAATGTCTCAGCCAGATCTAGAGAAACTCATTCATGCATTTATCTTTAGTCGCATTGATTATTGCAACAGCGTCTTCACAGGCCTGTCCAACAAATCAATCCTCCAGCTGCAGCTGATCCAGAAGCTGCTGCTCATGTTCTCACTAGAACCAGGAAGATAGAGACATAACACCAGTTTAAAGTCCCTCCACTGGATCTCTGGAGCTCAAAGAATAGACTTTAAAATACTGTTGTTAGTTTATGAGTCACTGAACGGTTTAGCACCACAATACATTAAAGATCTGCTGTTGTTATATCAACCTGCCAGACCTCTCAGGTTCTGGTTCTGCTCTGCATCCCCAGAACCAAAAGAGGAGAAGCAGCTTTCAGCATCTATGGACCAAAAATTTGGAACAAACTTCCAGAAAACTGTAAAACAGCAGAAACCCTGACTTCCTTTAAACCTCAACTAAAAACACAGCTGTTAGAATTGTATTTGAAATGTAATATGTAACAATGTACTTTTTTTTCCTGTTGTGGGCAACGGTACCCGGCAAATACCCGTGTTTGAACGGACGGCGGAGTCCAGCGGTAACAGGCGCTTAAATTCTGTGTTAAAAGGTTTTACACCTTTTCCTGTTGTGGGCAACAGGAAAAGGTGGTATTTTATTCTATGTTGCATGACTTTGTGTTTTGTGTTTATGATGTAAAGCACTTTGAAATGCCTTGTAGCTGAAATGTGCTTCACAAATAAAATTTGATTGATTGATTGATTGATTGATGGATGGATGGATGGATGGATGATGGATGGATGGATGATGGATGGATGATGGATGGATGGATGATGGATGGATGGATGGATGGATGGATGGATGATGGATGGATGGATGATGGATGGCCAGCCTCTCAGATCAACAAACTCTTGACAGAGATTCCAGAAGTTTCCGTCTCAGACTGAGCAGGAATCTGACCTCCTACTTTAGTAAAAGTCATTCCTGCTTTGCTGTTGGAAGCCTCACCGTCTGTCTGCATGCAGCACACAAGACAAACTCAGTTTGTTACCAATAGAAAACTTGTATTGTGCAGACAATAAATAGTGCTTACAAAGGGATTTCTGTCTTGTACACTGACAAGGGCTCATTAAGAACATTTTACAGTGTTGATATGAAACTGATTAGTTGAATCATTGAGACTCACACACGGCTCAGGGATGTGACTAATATTACTGGAGTGGGACTGGTTGACTTCATCACATGCACCGACTCCCCTCCCCGCCACCAGTGGCCTCAAAAACAAAGTCATTGAAAATAGTCTGTTTACAAAAAAAAGTCCCTGCTGGTCTGCTGGAGCTGCAGGGCGGATCTTTGTCCTTCCTGCTGCTGTGACCGGGCGGTGAAGGAGGGCTTCCCCTGAGAGCAGGTGGAGCGTGCTTCATGCTGCCTCTCCTACCAGCAGACTCCCTATTAGAGACATAGCCTCCAAGGTTTGCTGAACCCAAATATCAGGACAGCCACTGATGCAAGGTCTTCTCTGACAGAACCAGATTTAAGCAACTCTTCACAGAAGAAACCTTGCTATGGCCGGTGGAACCTGCACATGAAGGAGATGAAACAGAGGAAATGTGTGAGTGAGGCCTTAAAAACTAAAAGTCTGTAAAACTATTATTAGCTCCATGCACAATGCTGCTCAACCCCTGCTAATTCAGCTACAGATGACATAAGTGAAACGTAAGCTGAACAAGCGAGGACATTCATTACTGTGGCGAGCCGGGCCAAAGCAGCACCACTTCTCATCTCCTGGGGAACGAGTGAGGATAAATATAGGCCCGGCTTGCTTGCTGCATTGATGTCAGACAATTGTACAATATTACAGTGACCCTGTTACACACCCAACCATCGATTATTGATTGATCTTTGATTATTCAATTATTTGACTAACTGAATAATCAATGAATCAAATAAAATAAATGATCACATTCTGCAGATTTTTCACGGAATATTAGAAATGCATTAAAAGATTAAACAAATTATTCAGTTCCTTTTTCAAATAAGAAAAAAAAAAGTTTTTTTTACTTACAATGCCGACAGCATTGCTTTAAATGCTGAATAATTTGCAGCCAAGAATGTATTTGCAGCTAAAAGATACTGAACATTAAAATGGGAAAAGCTCAGCCATTTCTGCTTGACTGAACAGCAATACAGTGGAGAGCTGATCTGGTGATTAGTTTTGGATTAAAAGATTAATAATTGGATTACAAATAGGGATTAACAGAAGTTTTTCTAAACAGTTTGAACCGGGTGAAGCTAAAGCTGCCACCTGAGGAGTTTTTGGTAGAACAGACTTACAAAAAAATGGGGTTTTTTAACTAACAAGCAAAAATGTATATATTGCTGGTACAGTTTTGTCTTAACTACTACTCTTTTAGCAAATAGCTAAACTCTGTATACTCCAATTCCCGAATAATTGGTTACTAAATGAGTTGATTATTTCAACAATCGATTAATCTGATTAATCACTTCAGTCCAGTCGACTTGTGCTTACCTCGTCAGATGCTTGCTAGAGGAATGAACTTCCATCTCGTTGCTCTTGAACTCGTTCAGCTCCTTCCTGATTGCCGCCTGGACAACAACAGCAACATGAAGGTAAGGTGGTGAGGTTTAAATAGAGTTGGACAATCTGTCATAAGGCAGATTATGGGGGTAAACATAAGAGAGTGTTTTTACCCAGTTAAAAAATGTTGTCTTACATATTTTTAAAAAATCTACATATATTTTCTATTTTATGTTAGACCTCTGTAGAATTTGATGGGATTAACCTTTTTATTTGAAATGGTGTTGGTTTAATTGGCCATCATAGACATTTCCCAAACATTTCAGAACCTTCTTCAGTAAAAGACATATGATCCTTTGTGTCTGGGTAAAATAGAAGCGGGGGGTTTAATGTCTACCTTGTCAGCAGCTGACAGTCTGGTCCATGGCTTGTCTGCGCGTCTGTCATAGTCCTGAGCTTTGGCCACTTCCACATAGTCGCTGAAACGGATCAGGATCTTCCTGTCCCGCAGCTCATCCACGGTTGGCCTCTGGTTGAGCTGCATCAGAAAGGCGATTGGTTAGCAAAGGTCAAAGAAAACTAAAAACATTAATGCTTTGTACATTTGCTTTAATCTGCCTTACCTTTCTGTTGAGTCGCTGCTTTATTTCCCTCCTCTCCTCCTGCTCAATCTGGTCATTTCTCTCTGTTGAAACGAAACAACAAAAGATTAATATCAACAAACTAAAGTGAATGACTGAGGAGCATCCACAGGAAATATGTACACTTCCTAAATCCCCCCATGATTGTAACAAAGGCCGCTCTTCATTCTCTCAGCAGAGAGATGTTTGGAAGCTAACGAGTGAAACCAGAGCGGGTCCACCACATTCAATGTCAACTTCCTTTCATTTTCATCCTTTATCATTTTTTTTTTTTAACAAAAATGTATGTATTATATTAACGGATTTTGCTGCCGTTATGCATCCTTTTCATAGTTGTTGTCAGAGCGGGAACGTGTTGCTGCTGTGGCGGATGAGGACAGCTGCTGAGGATTCACAGGTGGCCCGCCACACCCAAGAGACCCAGATCAGCACAAAATGTGGGTCTCTCACATGGTCGTTTCATAATGTTTCTGTAGTGACGACAGCAGGAACGCGATGCCATGCGTTCCTACATATCAGCTACCAAAAGTTCATATGTTTTTCCTTCACAAGTTAGTCTGCAGAACCTGGATCAAATAATATGACATGGCCAGAATTATTGTAGAATTTAATAATCTAGGTCCATTCTAATTGGTAGCCATACTACATGCTACAAATTAAAAAGCACCAAGTTGCTTTGCCTTAATCTGGTGTAAAGGTAAATGTGACAGTTTAGTTCCAGAAGTTGCAGTGTGTAAAATATTTGCTTTGTTCCTTTTCTTCTTTCTCTTTGGTAGACATGTTGTTTTTCACTTCCAAATAAAAGTATTTTGAAAGTTTTGATTATAAAAAATGAGGCTAAAAACCAAGTTTTATAACATAAGAAAATATTTGATGGTGTATGTGTAAATTGGAAAAATACTGGAATACTCTGTTTGAATTTGTTGTCATACTTCTTTTCAAAAGGGAATTGATTTAAAATTATAAGATTAAAACAAAGTTTGCCAGTTTTTATTTATTTATTTATTTATTTATTTATTTATATGGTCTATGGAAAATGAAATAACTCAATTGTTAAAACACTAAATAAATTATAAAGCACACTATCAGGAAGTGGAAAATTATTATCATGGTATAAAGTTTAGTAACTTTTAAATGAATATAAAAAATAATAAAAGATTTCATCGTCTTTGAGAAAACATTTCTTAACATTGGAAGAACTCGTCACTCCTGGGTGTGACCCAGTAGTCTGGGTCCAAGTCCCGGCTACTTACGCTTTAAGATGTTCCGGCTCTCCAGCTCCTCCACAGCCGGTCTCTGGCTCAGTCGCCTGCGGAAGAACACCAGAATTACGTTCTGGACCATCGTCACACCCGACCAGTTGTTCAGCCTCTCCGCGAGCTAGCAGCACTGCTGTGAGCCGCGCTGTGAGCCGAGCGACCACTTAGCGAACAGCGGGTCCCCACCGCGGCTTTTAAACTCCACATCGGGAAGAAAAAGTCCGGCTGCGCGTTAGACAGCACCTTTCCTTGCCGAGAAAGTAAGAGCGACCCTTTCCCAAAGAAAGCAGAACAGGTTGAGTATTCCAAGCAGCAGCGGAGGAGCGGCGGTGCCGAGTAGCCTGACTGACTGACAGCCTGACTGACAGCCTGACTGACTGACTGACTGACTGACTGACTGACTGACTGACTGACTGACTGACTGACTGACAGCCTGAATGACTGACTGAATGACTGACTGGGATCCTGCGCTGCTTCGCTGCCTGGTTTTCGCCACATGCTCAGTCGGTGAAGGGGGGTCGGAGGAGGAGATTCTCCTCCCACACACACACACACACACACACACACACACACACACACACACACACACACGCGCCGTCAGTTTTATCAGACAGGAAACGCAGCAAAACAAGACATAGGGGGAAAAAAAACACTTCACAGATTAAAAAAAAGTTAGAATATTTAGTCAAACAGCAATGTATTCTGCTCTTGCTTATGTGGTCATGCTTATGATACCTTAAAGATACCAGGTATCTTTATACTGATCTCATAAAGTCATTAGCAGCTAATAGCTGTTCATCTGTTAACAACTTCTTACTGATAAGTAGCAGATAGATTGATATAAAAATATTTCTAATTGGTGTCATAGCTGCTTCAATACTAATGTGACCAATTAGTGTTGCCCAGCTTGACAGAACTTGAATAGGTTACAATGTCATTATGAAAGAAAAACTCATGAACATCTTCCTTTACAACTTCAAAATAAGAGTCTCAAATATGGGCATTCTGAAAGCTGTTCCTGATATATAGATTATTGTTCTTCCGCAAATACTTGTTCCATACAGTACATAATGTATGTGCTGTTTAACACTGTACTAGTTGCCCATCTTAATGTCAGAACTCTGGCAAAATTGATCTACAAAATGGTTTCAGCTAGCTTAGCCTCTTCACCAGATGAAGTCCCTGTACAGTTTGTACAAGACACCCTTGTTACACAGTGGGTATTTGGTGGATTTCTGAAGCAAAATGCAAAAATGTTATCATTTCGTTACCACTTTGAAGATTCTATCAGATGATGTCTTTCAGACATCACCGACTGATGTCTGAAAGGGGCATCCGACTGAGTGGATGTAAAACAGCAACTCTTCCTGTACTGACCAAGTTTAAATGTACTAATATGCTGCTGGACAGCATATGAGAGCTTGGGCAAACTTCTGTGAGATTACAGGAGTTAAATAAAGATAAAAAGTCACGACTCAATTTACAAAATGGGGGGAAAAAAGCTCATATTAGAATCCGCCTTCCTAATTCAGCAGAAGGGAGTAAGATCATAGTGTAATAAACTGAGCTGAGATGGAGCAGTGATTTCCACCACCAATGGAGACGAAGAGAGGAGCTGAAGGTGCAGGCTGAAAAATGTGATGGTATATTACCTGGGAACACAGTGCGACACTCAGAAGGATATTCTCCCATCTTTCACTCTGCACTGAGGCTGATTTTTTATATATACCTGTATTCACAACTTGGCAAAATGACCCTATATAAAACTTCCCGCCGTCTGAAAACACCAATTTGGTTTTATTAATCGGAAATATGGAGAAGTTGCCGTGTTTGTGTGGGTACATTCCTACACTTTAGTGCATCCGTGGTGTGTTTCGTGGCTACAAAACATTACACATGTTGTTTTTTCTTTTTTTTTTTTTTTTACAATGTTCAGCATTACCACCAGATTGCTGGTGTTTTCAGCTTTTATTGCCACATTATGGGACTGAATGCTGATGAGTGTGAAGCCAGAACAGAGCCCACTCAACAGACATCGATTAGATCTGGCCATGAATATCTAAATCTAGTGTTCTCAAAAAACAAAGCCCATCATGTTTTGTGGTCTGCACAATGGTCCAGCATTTCTCATCTTTTTTTTTTTTTTTTTTTTTACATACACTTATCTCTTGAATAAAAATTCTTATGCATCTAAAATATAATCTAAACTCACAGATTTAAGACAAAGAAACTTCATTCAACAGGAAACAGTTTCTTATTTTCAGAACCCTTACCAAAGGTTGTGACACATGGATGATGACTGAATCAAATACAAGACACATATTCTTCATGATGGGGCTGGGTAGTGTCGTTGGGGTGAGGGATGCCTAGACGTTACTCCTTTAACTGTTATACTGGCCATTAGCTTCCTACGCAATTCTGTTTGATTCTAATTTTCCTTGATGTGTGACATTTCAATGGTTCTCTTAAAATTCATTTGGCAATTGGATGCAAATATACCTAGTAACTTACTTCATGTTCACTTACCGAAACGTGAGTTCAAACTATGAAAAAGACAACAAAGTAAGGTCTACAACATTTGGTCTAAAGCCTTGTGAGCAATGAAAGAGTGGAAGGCATCTAGAGTGCATGTCTAAAATAATCTCCCTGCCCTGTGATGGCTTCAGCTGTGACTGGGATTACTTGTGGCTTAAAAAACAAGACCACAGACATGGCAATACTCAAAGCGAGTCAGTGTGCTAAATGAAGCACAGCCTGAAAACATTTCAGGTCAATAAGATTTGCCTCAGTTGATGGAGAGAATCAAAATCAGTTGCAGCCAGAAAAGCTGGATCAGAAGTATGTTACATCAGGAAATATTACTGCGGTGCTTTAAAAGCATCTAACAAAAACATCACAAAGCCAAGGGTGAGTCAGTAAGATTTCAAGTTGGCCAACAAATGGGCAGTAGTCACAGGCTCCTGCATCGATCTGTGCTTCACAAGTCTTCACCCACTCCGCTTGGCTGGATTTAAAAGTTTCTCGCCGGTTGGAGAACTCACCAGCATGTCAAAGCGATGAGCTGTTTGCGAGAGTAGGGCTGATGGGAATGTCAGCTCATCAAAACTGGAGGAGAATGTTAGTGCTCACCCAGACGTGTCCTAATCTCTCACTCCTATCTCGACAGTGACAGAGTCTGAGGACGACAGTGTCACAGCCGGATGTGGATTCACAGTGGATTCACAGTGAATCCAGGGTGGCCCAGGGGGATGGGACAGTAGTTAGGGGGAGTTGTGCAAGTCAAGTCTCAAGTCTTTAGGGCTGAAGTCTGAAGTCTTTTATTTCTGCTAATTAAGTACAATTCGAATCACAGTCCCTTTTGTAAAAAGGTGCTTTTAAAGCAAAATATCTGGTGCATACTCATCAAGAACAGCAAAAGGCAGCATTACATTTATGCTGTTTTAAAGATTGTATTACACAGGTATTAGGTATCTGTAAAGGTTCCTAACAAACTTCCAGAAAACTGCAAAACAAGTGAAACACTGAATTCCTATAAAGCACCAATTTAGAGCTGCTTTCGAACCACAATAAATGGAACATTTAACCAACATATCTGATGTGAATTGATCACTTTAAGCATGGTACTTGACAAAATGCCAAGTAAGTTACTGCTTTTCACAACTGTTAACTGTATGACATGTTTAGAAAGTAAAGCATTCTGAACTGCCTTGCTGTTTAAATGTGCTAAACAAATAAACTTAATTGACTGACTGACTAATCTTACTGTAGTAATTCAATTATATTTCTTTAGTGAGTAGTAAAAATGAGCTGACCAGTAATGGTTCGTACCTAACTGTAAATGTTATGACGACAATACTTCCAACATAAAGTATCTGTTCATTTATAGCACACAAGTCATGGGTTACATCCCTGACTGCTGCTGGTTAACCCTTAGTTGGGAATGGTTGGGAAGCAGAGGGAAACACACAATGCTCTGAGTGGGCGCCAAGGCTGAGAGACTTCTGACATTTCAATTAGAGGGTTCTTGCAGTGTGATCCCTTGAATAAAAGACATTGTACAATTCTAATTGCTACTTCTGGGACAGGGATGGTGGCAACATATAATTTGAGGATTTTACTTCATGCCATGTATGTACAGGCTGTCTCATCCGGCGCTCGCCTCCCTCCAACCGCTCCACAGTACAGTATCTGCCAACTCCAAGTCTGAAATTGGAATGACGCCCAGTTGTGATGTTGCTCACCATAACAGGACCAAAATGGTCTCTGGTGACACCACAGTCGTCACATTTACAAAACATGTATGATGTAATGTATATCTGGCATAGGTAAAAGGTTATGCAACTTGCAGGCAACTTGGAGGCAGAGACCTTTTTAGCAACTGCTATTATTCCCAAAATAGACAGTAGACTGTAGTGTTAAAGGGATCTGACTTTTAAAACTTTTCATTCCCTTTCATCACTGTGTCAAGTGTGGGTCATGTGATAAGCAGCAATAAGGCTCTTCATCTGAAGCTACTGTGTTTATTGTAATGATATTGATGGTATCTTGTGGGACTACAGATGAAAACTAGCCCTAGCCATAATATGTAATGTGGATAACAAAAACAACAACAATCACCCAACTGGTTGCACTAAATGATTTTTAGGAGCATCCGAGGAAAGCAGACTAAAAATAAATGCATCCCGCACTCTTCTGATTTTTCATAAAAATGAATAACTTTGCACTTTATGATCAATCCCACTCAGCAGCATGCAACTTCTGTAAGCAAAAGTTTATGTTTTTAGTAACTTTGAACAAAGGACTGCTGATAACATTATCTGCGGTCTTGATCAGAAAATGCACTGCAGTTGGGGACAAAAAAAAAAAACTTCCACAAGCCAAAAAGACAAAAAGGAAACCAGTATCTCTATTACAAAGTAGCTTTTTTTTTTTTTGTCTTGCACAGCACACGATTGTCCTTTTGGTAACACTTCATATGTTTCATAATAAATGTTTTGAGCCTGGACATTGTTATGTACATTCACCTTACAGTTATGAAAGCAGAGCACTCAGGCATTTGGGATTTTGTGGGAACTTTTTAAACCGCATAGGATATGTAAGAGGGAGGGTGACCTCTTCAGAGCAGGAATTAATATTTCATCTGGGGTGAAACACATTACAAAACTCAGAAATACAGCAGCTTGTCACCATGTGACAGACCTAGTTGCCAAGAAACTGCCATAGTGGTAAATATGCTTGATCGAAATGATACTGTAAATGATCAAAACGTGTTTAAATTGCTTGAGTTCAAATACTTGATCTTTGTGTAACTTTATCTGTGCACAATATGCTTGAACACTGAGGGGAGAGCAAAACTTCAGCTCTGGTTCAGCTTCTGGGACTGGAATTCCTCAATGCTCATACAGCCATCCATCCTTTAGTCAGCTGTTGTGTGGGTCGAGGGTTTCAGAGTTATTTATAGCAGCCCTGGACAGCTGCTTCATACAGCCAACTTCTGTTGTCAGCAGAAATAAGTCCCTGGGCCGCAAATATCCAATTATTGGGTCCTTTACAGGCTTACCAGGTACCTGACATAGTCATTGTCACTGCTACTTAGATATCTTTTTTTACTTCATATATAATCACTATTGTCTCAGTAGGACATACAGTTCTGGCGAGAGGCTTGCATGCATGATCAAGAGGCTCAAATTCATTTGTGTTTTTCATTTTGTATTTGAGTCGTACATTGCTCATTCACAGTAAGATCATTACATCTGGACAATTTAATGAAATGACAATATTATTATATTGCAATAACATTGCAATAAAATTATCAGGTCTTATAGATTTACATTTCTTCTTTTCTTCAGCAAATTGCATAGTCCAGTTAGCGATTATTTCATTAGTGGATTCATCACAAATCATCGTTTCAGCCCTACTGGGAACGTGCAATAACAACATATTCAACATATATTCTGCAGAGTTAATGTCAATTCTTAGCCTCTACAGGCTAATGACCTGCTAGCGAAGGGTGATTATTTCACAGCATACATCCTTATTTAAAACAAATCTACAAAATATAAAATAAAATTTAATTTCTAGAAAAAATTCTAGAGATGTATTTTACCTATCATGCAAAAGGGTTCTTCAATTCTGAAAATGGGTTGAAAACATTTTTCTTAAAAGTTGGGTTCAGTAAAATGAATCTCACTGGGCCATTAAGGTCACTAATAGGGCAGCTGAAGTCACCAATACATCCACAGGTCCACTTCTGGGACAGTTAAGGTCACATCATGACCTTAGGTTCCCCATCAAGGCTGTGAAGGCCTGATAGGGAAGCCCTACAGAGAAATGAAGAAGTGTTTTGGAAAAAAGAGGTGAAATGTCTTCAAGAAACAAGACATTCTCTAAAGGATTTAGGAATATTGGTACTTTTCAATTCCTAGTGTGTAATGATTTTACTAGATTAAAAAAGTTATCACTTGTAAAAGTAAGAATCGGGTGTACAAGTTGGAACGATCCTTGAACATCCTGACCAAAGTCATTTCATCTGCCAGACTTTGGCAAAGTGTTTTCAATCATCCACTCTTAGGCCAGTCATGGTAACAAATGCTGCTGGATGATCATCCAGCAGCATTTACTTGGTGAGATGATCATCTCACCAAGTAAAAAATATGGTAATGGTGTGATAATGCAAGTCTACCCTCTCTAAGATCAATAAACTTCAAATTATAACAAACATTTAACACAAGAACTGGAAGACATTTTAAATACTGTCACCTACCTATAATAATGGAGCACATATTTTTTTTGACAAGTAATTCTTTTGGCCTCAAGTTTTTTGGGATTTTTTTGCTAAAATTTCTTTTGGCAAAAATGACTTCAGCCATTATTTTAAGAAGGTAACAATATCCAAAATAAATAAACATGTAGCAAAGTGAAAAGAAGCAACTCTTCTAAGCAGAACAATCAGGGATTTTTCTTTTAATTGCTCATTAGATGGACGATCTTTAGCCTCTTACCACTTCCCAGAGTATCAGTTGGGTTGCAGAAAGTCTCTGCTGCCATAGCGATTTTACATTTATACAACAATGCCTTTAGTTGAGTTTACAAACATGAGTTCTCTCATAAGAGCCATAAAGTAGATGGAGGGGTTTAGGGGTATTTAGCAATGCAGTAAAGATGAGGCCAGCTCCACAGAGGAATCCTGCAGGCAGAACGGGGCGAGCTCAGCTGTGACGTAGACAGGCCATTGATTATGGGTGCAGATGCACCATTTGCACTGCTAAATTTAGAAGGAGAGGGTTCCCTTCTGCTGTAGCAGGGCTCGCCCACTGCTCTGCATTCTGCTGCAGAGCAGCACACTGAGGCAACATAGGCCAGAGCAATGTGTCAGCTGCTCAACTGGGCTTCACAATAGGAATATATGTCAACTGGGCATCATCTTTAATATTAAAATGCATGCATTTGTTGATGGATTCACTCAAATACAAAGCGTCTCCAAGCTATGCATTAGGCTGAGGGAATGTTGCAAAGTCAACATGATGCAGTCATCTGGGCTTTCTGAGAAAGCTTTTTACCAACTGCTGCTTGATTGTCCATATTCTGATACAAAATATCATAGTGGGAATTAATCACATTGCTTATAATTTATTGTGATAAATTTGTTATCGTGATAAGAATTTAGACTTATACTTTTCACAATAAATTCTAATTAAATCTAAGTTTTGTTTGAGTAAAATGAAATAAAGTTGAAGGAAATTTTTTGCCTTTATTAGCAGATCAAATTACTAAAAGCCACTTGTTTCAAAATGTTGGATCAATAGCTGTTTCCATATGATTGCGCAACCTGACATGTCAAAAATAAAGTTGCTCAAAAGAAACGCGCAAATTTTGAAAAATCTCTTGTTTTTGATAAGTTTTAGCACTAAGATCTGGTGGAATTTTTCTTTGCCGTATTGAAATTGTTTTCACATCACACGAGTCACATGATCAATAATAAAATGCTTCCATGTAGAAGAAGACAACAGGAAGTAGTTAGAGGCATGGCATATTTTTCAATGACTTATTGAGTAACTTAATTGCGTTTCTGTTTTTCCCACTTTTTTAATTGATTTTCAGAACTTTACATAAACATCAACAAAAGCAAATGAAAACAACTCATCCCAAATAAACAAAGAACACTGCAGTATTTACGTGAAAATATACATACAGCCTACATAAACAAAATACAGACATTCCTGGGTATGGTAGAAAGTAGAGAGTCCTTATACTATCAAAGGGCAGCAGAATGAGTGACACATTGAATGTAAAAAAAAAAAAAGAAATTAAGAAGGGTGGAGTGGTCAGTTCTCATTTCCAGTTGATATCAAAGTCTATGTAAGAAAGATTGCAGTGGGTTCCACATCCTTCAGAATTTGTCTGATTTTTGATGAAGATGAGTCAGTTTTTCTACTGGGATTAAAGTAGAGATTTATTATTAAAAATAAAGGACGGAGTCAGGAGGAACTGCTAACCAACGATGTCTTGCATCATCAGATGAACCGATTAAATGTGCACCTATGTATTTTGCCCTTATGACATAGATCTGAAGCATCAGGGGAAAAATCCTCTGAAGGCAAACGGGTCTAAAAATAAGTTTGGCAGAAGAATTTAAAGTTCTGCTCATGTATAGAAATCAAAGTACATTTGGGAAAGACTGTGTTTCTTATTTAACCTTAACACCACAATTGCAAAATTGTGTTTTTCGACATTAGTGGAGTATCAACAAAGTTTTATGCACATTTGTAATGGAAACACAGCTAATAACGTAAAGCTAAATGCTAAATCAGATGAATGCCTTGATACCCTGCTTTCTGTTTGATGTGCTTACAGAGGATTGTTGTTTGGCTGTAATTTAGGTTGTTCTGTTCCTGGAGCTGCACAGACAGCAGTGCAGCTACTTGAACCTAAAACAGGACAATTAGTTCCATCTGCCTCCACAAACATGGCTCTGCTGTGTTCTGTCAGCATGACACAATCAGTATGATTCATGCAGAGGCAACACAACCGCTGGGACAGAATAGATGTTTAGAGAGCAGCTACCAGGGGGGCTCGTCACAGAGACCACAGAGGTCAGCGGGATGCCGCCGCCCCCCAAAAACAATGGCACGCCTTAGCTGTATTAACATGACTCAGTTCATGTTAATACCTCAGTCCTGCAGTCCATCACTCTACGAGCTGAGAGGCCAGCACCTGGTGAGTTCCACAGCAACACTCAGCATGGGACTCTGGTGAGCAACTTCTACTGTTCAAGCTACCCAAGAGCAAATGTTGCTTCCCCTGCACAGTCATTTTCAGTGCCAATAATATCCAATAAATTTTCAAAGAGGATTGTTGACAATAGAGTTGAGCAATTAAAATAATTCTAAGCACTTAATATCCTGAAGATATGCGGAGAAAACAACCTGGGATCAGAACAGAGCGATCTTTAACTTTATTGGCCTGACCGATAAACATTTGGTCAAAAACTAAAAATAGCATCTTTTACTAAATAGCTACATGAGAATCTCCGCACTCTTCAGTGGGACCCTGTTACAGAATGACAAACACTTGGTAACATCGCTATCGGTCCCAACACTCGCAATTTTAACTCTCGATTTAACAATGAGAAGGTTTTACACCCCAACGTTACGTACACATCACACTGTAAATTTACAGTAACTGACTGGCAGCAGGGTTGGCAGCCAGTTATTGTCATTTTTACAATAAAGAAATTACATTAACTTTACAATAACCTTACTATAATTTTTTACAGTAGCCTTACAGTAATTCTATTAGTTTTACTGTAATTTTATTGCAGTTTTACTGCAATTTTTATTACTATATTACTGTAATTTGATTTGGGTTGTATTTTTTTTTTAATAGTAACAGTAAATATATAACAAGGGCACTGTGATTTCATCACATTTTTATCATAATAAAATTATAGTAGTCCTATAATTTGTACAAAAGACTAGGAGTTTATTTTGTTCAGTAGTTCATGAAACTGCATACTTTGCTAGCTTTTAAAAGTTTAAATGTGAACTTGCAACTTAATTTACCAAACTCAAATGATATGGTCTCTCCTAATTACAGTATATTAAAAAAAACATTCCTGCTCTTATTACATCTTGAGAGTGATAACAGAAACTCATCATTGGTTTCTTGACCAATGAGAAGAGATGTGACAACTAACACAGCAGTAATGCAGCACAGCACGAGCAGCAGCCTGTCACCTCTGACCTCTGTCCTACCCAACACTGTAAACACTCTGTCCGTATCCCTGCTTCATCCAGCCACATTGTCCTTAAATGACACAAAATTGATCTCTTCCTGTTTTGATTACACAAGACTAATCAGCAGCTCGGTTTACATAAGCTGTGTTTGGGATGAAAAGTGTGTCATATAATGAAGGAATAACATTCCTTGTTTATGTTGTTTAACATATATTAAACAACTGGGCTTAGTACATTTTCTAGAGGAAATCCTGAGAAAACATCCTAGCATGTGACTAGAAGGACAAAATAAAACAAAAATAATCTAACTGAATGACTTCTCAGTTTTATTAAGTACTGATTTGTGGTTGTGAGCATTTCCCGGCACATGTTCACTTATTGACATTACAACTCTCTGCAAGCTTCATTTGTTGATCCCACAGGGTAAAACTACAGCACTACTGACTCGATCAGGTCACACTAGGCCTACAAATTGATCATTTCCTTCATGTCCTCTCATTTACACAGGCAAGTTGTCACTGACATAATATGGTGCTTTCAGGACAAGCTAAAGCTCAGCAGGTTCAAACAGAACGTGCCTGTATCATCTGCAGAACATATAAATTGTTTACAAACGTCAAGTTAAAAGTGTGAGGCCAAACAGTTGATACACCTCCTAATTTTCTGTTCAGCAGACATCTATTATGCAACTCTGAAAATTATGATGCAATTGTTACAGATTTCAGGTATAAATGCTGATGTTGTAACTAAACTTATGCTAGCAGTGCCCGTCTTTGTGTTATCAGCTGAAAAACAGCCAAATCAAAGTCCTTGTATTAAGAACACACAATGACAAATCCGATCACACTGCTCTGTTCAGTCTATCTCAGCATTTCAGAAAATCCCTTTCCTCACTCCAGGAATTATCCTGCAGCAGAAAGGCCAGTAGTAGAAAGAAAAAAAAAAAACTCAGAAAGCTGCAGACTATTAACAATGAAATCTTTGTCAACGTAAACCTGCATTCTGCGCTAAATATCATTCAAAAGCAACACAGACATCTGCATTATGATTATGATTACAGGTTTTTGTCCAATTACCCATCTTTAAAAGATGCTAATTCTGATTTTGGGCAATACAGATGATTTTTGTCTGAAAAATTGCTAAACATGGTGACAAAGTTGTTAAATTGTAAACAGTGGGGTGGCTACTGTTAACATGCACGTGCAGGGTTAGGGCCAGTCAGACCTCTGAGGGCTGGTTTGCAGATATTTGGTTTCAAATGCAAAGATAGGCCAATCATCGATTTTCTCTAATTAAGGAAATAGGTGCACCGAGATCAATTTAAAAAACTATTATCATAAGTGTTATTTTCATAATTTTGTCTACTGTTTGTATGATGTAAAGCACTTTGAAATGCCTTGTGGCTGAAATATGCTATACAAATAAAATTTGATTGATTGATTGATTGATTTCAAGAACATCAATAAATGTAAATTAGATGACATGATTAAAGCCATTACTCAAACCAGCTAGTGATATAGAAAATAATTTCTTTTAATCATCATTGTTATCGTTATCACAACAGTATCACAACATAGACAGTGATAAAATCCAGAGTCCATGTCATCCAATCCTAGATATTATATTGTCATATCATCCTAATGTTTGTAATCTTTGTAATCTTTGATGACTAAAAAAGCAGCTGTGCTTATTCATGACAACAAATATTCCCCACCATGCATTGCTATGAATAAGGAAAGAGTGAGTACTTCTAATGGGGATGTTAGGTGTTACAAAAGGAAGACAAAAGCAGGTAAAATGTAGACAAACGAGCGATGTGATGTGAAATGAGCCGACATACATGAGGCGATGAGAGGGGCGGGGGGTCTGACGGTATGCTGAGCTGGGTCCACACACAGCGACTCACTTGGCCAGCTTCATCTCTATCTGCTGGCGGATTTCCTGTCGCTCTTGGTCGCTGCGGACCGGGAAGATGTTGCGGTCCTCCAGCTCCTGTTTGCTGGGCCTGTTCCGAAGCTTCACGGCCAGGAGCTCTTTCCTCATCCTGCGGGGGAGTGTTCCTGTTGAAGTTCAGAACACACGTCGGTAAGGGAATGGTAGTTTTCCAGCTGCCATCATGGACAGATTTACAGGGAAGGCAGAGGGGGTCAAAGCTACCAGCCCACTAGCAGTAGCATTATGTAAAATCAACTTTTATGAGCTTTACATAATTTTATAATGTTATTCCTTCTTCAAAAACATACCTGGAGTGTTGACTTGATTAATGCATCTTTGAGAAATAGTTTAATCTCCATGGCAACTATTAATCTGTGTCCACCTGTCCTGGGTGGGCCTAGGTCTGCCTTCGAAGCATAACGTCTCCTCTGAACTGCAGTTTCTAAGCCTAACAGAGCAGCCCTCCCTACAACTCCCCCACTCAGCTCCTTCAGACTAGCCAGCAACAATCAGCAAATACGTGATGGAACTGTGCATAAGTTGAGCTCATTATAGGAGCTGCTTCTCAGAGCAGCGCTGGTAAAAACGTTGTTAAAGGGTTCATGGAGGAGCCATGTTGTGATGACTTTCTGAAGGTGGAGCTTTAGAAAGAGCAGAGTTCCATAAAGAGACAAAGGCCTAATTTTAAGGCATTAAATTACAAAGTCACATTTTTTTAAAGTCGTATTTTATATATACAGCAATTTTATAAAAACTAAAGGTAACATAGTTAATTGATTGTGCTATAAAATGACAGTATGTGCCTGGAGAACACATGATACTTACCCTTTAAATAAAAATCTATAAATTGATAATGTCCAACCAAAAAACAGAGGAAGAAGAGATTAATTAATCAGAAAAGCAGTGAATGAAAAGGCAAGCACAGGACTGAAGGGGCTGTCATTAATTAGTTGCATTCTGTTTTTGAGTTATATCTCTCTAATCTTTGTACTATTAAAAAACTGACATGATAAAATATGTAATTCAATAAAACACAACCGGACATTTATTGAAAGCTGTTTAAAAAAAAAAAAAAGAAAAAGAAAAAAATATATATATTGTTTTTTCCCCCCCTAAATTACATGTATTTAATATTTTTTCTCTAATTTCATGTGTTACAAAGTAAATTAGGATTTTAAATGCTCAAAGAAAAACAGACATACGTTTAAAAAACATCTATATAAATATGAAGTGTTTCTGACAAAAAAACAATCTACTGGAAAATATGAATTTAAAATCACATCAAAAAGATACATTACAGAAACATACAGTAAGGTTCTTAAATGTGCTTTTGTTTAAACATGTACATGTTATTTAGGCTGAAGGAACTGCTGCCCCTGTAAAGACACAGAGCCTTAATACTTCAGAAAAACATATGGAATTTATTGTACAGGTTTCAAATTTTAGCCACTAGATGTCAGTGGATCCAAACTGAACAGCTTTGAGAGCTTTGTACTGCCACTTTCATATCCTGTAATAATCATCACCTCCTGCTTTACAGATACATTTGTGAACAAACCACATGATATTTAACCAAACCTTCTAGAGGTGTGCTGATCGATCTGCCACCGATCATGATCAGCCGAGATCTGTGAAACAGTGCGTGATCAGTGATCGCTGATCACTGTCTCTTATTGCAGTCACAAAAACCGATCACCTGCATCCCATACTTTGCAGTCCGCAGAGGCCCAGTGTGCAGCATCTCTCCCTCTTTCCTTCACACTGCGCCAGAGAGCAGCAGTAAATAACCAATGTCGTGTGGAACTTCAACAGTCTCAGAGCGAATGGGGAAGTTTGCGCGTTGCAACAGAAAAATACCTTGGAGGTGAAGCACATCGAATCTAATAGGACATTTAAAAAACAAGTATTGACAGAGTTTGACTATATCGAGGCTCACTGCAGGTAAAAGATATCCGGAGCGATCAGACGGCAGGTAAAGCATCTCACAACTACCAACACTAACCTGAATGAGGATGACAGTCAAAAAGCTAAACAAATAACCAGAAAAGTAATTAAAAAGAATAGGGCTAGTGGTAGAAGATTCTGGGTTCTTTTCTCACTGTTGGACTGCATACTGGCATGTTCATATTTCACAGAAATTTCACTGTGTTTCACAAAAACTTCACTGTATTTCACTCAACCTCCCCCATCCGGTGAACCCTTACATTGAACATCTCCTTAAACCTGCAGCATGTAACTTAAAAAAACAAAACAAATAAACAACTTTTTAAATATGTATTACAACTTTGGCTGTCCTAATATGAAACACATAAGCTCTGAAAAAAAGAAAGAAAGAAAAAAAAGTCAGTCTCCTGTGCCTCCTCCCTGTGTTCTGCAGAATTACTCCACTCAATCAGAGTCGGCACCAAACAATTAGCCATGATCTCAGGAAGTTTGGATTTAGTAAGTTAGGATTGTTTATTGTGATGCAACTAGGCCTGTCACGATAACAGATTTTGCTGGGCGATAAATTGTCTCAAAAATTATTGTGATAAACGATAATATTGTTTGAAGACCTTTTTACATTGATTTAATGGAAATTACGTAATAATACATGCAATTTCCTGCCAAAGATAGATACACTTTACTTTCAAAAGACACTTAACACTGGGACTGATCACAAAATAAATAAAACAACCAAAACCAAAAATAAAATAGATTCTTAGTCTCCATTAACAATAAATGTACTTGAATAAAAACTAAACATAAAGCCAAAGTGGAAATAAATACTGCATTCAACCAAAAGAGTGCAGATTATGAAGTCTGTATAGTATATTGGCCTTCAGTAATCATTAGATTTAAATAGAGAGACATCCGACTGCCTGATGCAATAGTTCAAACTACAGGATTTTATACCATGAACTACAATCTTAGAACGTTCTTCGTTCTGAGATCGTCACTAGTGTTGTGTGTTACGGTAGATCGTTGTGCCGCTCCGATCTAAATCAAGGATTTATCCAGACTGGGAGAGTGACGCAGCCTGTTGAATGTGACCGGTAGCCAATCAGAAAGCGCGGATTCCCCTCCTGCTTTCTGAGGGGAAACATAGAGGGAATCCCGAACAGCTGATACGGTGCAACCCGAAGTCCAGCAGACATCGGAAACAACATGAATGTTTATTCAACAGTTTGTTCAAAGAAAATATAAATAACTAGGGGAGGAGTTGGAGCGAAATTTCTACCAGAAAACCCGGTAACTTTTCAGCTGTTCTTCGTTAACGTGACATAAATAGTTATAATGATTTTCATTCAGTCAGACTGACATTAGCCACATGCATTGCAGGTGGATTGTATTAAGGAATTGATTAATGCCTGGTTTCAAAATTAGTGAACTGGACTTATTATTTTGTGTCCATTGTTGGACACAACACGGTTTCGATGGAACCATTATAGCTAGGATTTCTGTCGGCTAATGTGTCTCAGGTTTTGATAATGGGCCGACAATCCGCGACATAAGATCGTGCAGCGCGCTGGGCATTACACTAAGGAAGTAAGGAAGGGAGGGTTAGTGGAGAGAAACGGAGTTGAGCCTTTTTTCATTCAGTGTCATCAACAGTAAGAGAAAAAAGCAGGAAGAAACGATATAGCCGATAATTAAAATGAGGTCGATAGTTTTAATTTATCGTCCGAACTTATCGTTTATCGCGACAGGCCTAGATGCAACTTGTATTTGACTTTGAGTTCATGTTTCCATTATTACTTGGCATTATGATACGGGCAGTGTTGTGAGATTTTTTTGACTCTTGTATAATTTAGGGAACTGAGAGCCTTACTGTTACTTATTGTTTTACTGGCTGCTGCATTGTGTCTGCAAGTATTTTGCATGTTTTACGACTAAATTAGATTAATTTATTGCCAGACCGTATTTCCATTTGCCAGATGATATAGTAGCAGTTATACCTAATGCAAAATATTAACAGCCAATCCAAGTGATCGACTTTGATCACCTGATGAGAGAATCCCTAAAAGCCTCCATTATTAGAATCTGACTCCAGTTCAGCTTTTTTCTTGGAAAACTTCTGAAAGGTGTTGAAGGTTTAAGAGAAACTCAGTAAAATGATCCCCTTGAGTCCTAAGTAAAATATTAAATTAATTGAATTAATATTCATTCCATATTGGCATCGTTGGTTGTGTAGCCACTAGATATTTATCTAGATAGATATCCAATCAACCAAATGCTGGAACTGGACGTTTGTTACATTTGTGCTAATGTTGCAGCCCAACAGTTTAACAGTTTCTGCCCCAGTCACAGTTAGATGCCCAGGAATTAGGCCACCACAGCAGATGCTGACAGGAAGCTGGAAGTTCATGCCAGCAAGTGTGCCGTTCATCATCGCTTCTCATCTTCCTGCCATTCAATTGGCTGGAACGACCATCAACAAAGATTAGATTGCTTTATAATCATCTGGAACGGCGCATACATTTAGTTAGCTTTGTGCGCTATGCAACAGGGAGAAAGAAAAGGAAATATTAAGGCACAGCTCTGGTGCCAGCACACCTACCAGAGATTACCGACTCGTTCCAGCTGTCCTGGTCGCTGGCGTACTGATCCAGGCGACAGTTCTCCTTGTTCTCGTCTGACCTCTTCTTGCCGTCCATTTCCCCGAGTGACTCCCTCTCCACGCTGGACGTCCGAGACAGCCGGCCATCCGCTCTGCGCTTCGGGGAACAGCGGGCTTCCTTTGTCTGGAAACTGGTATCACATGTCACAAGATGGATCTTTCATTGTCATCTTTGGTAAAGCAGCAAAGGAAAAAAAAACTGTTTTGATCAATGCAAAACAATTAAAACCAAAAACTATTCAAATGCTGAATTGAAAATAAGCAGGAATGTTAAGCCTCATTCACACTACACGATTTTAGAATCGTCGGCCGACTTTCAAAACCTGACAGACCAAAGATGAGCAGGAAATTGCAGGTACAACAGGTTTGATCATGTTGTCTTAAGGGGAAGATCGGGGCAAAAAATCACGCATTGTGAACGGGGCTTTAACAGTTTGTGAGACAACCACAAATAGTTTTTTGAGTTACTGACATGAGACCAACCCAAAAACAGTGTACATGGTTTTCAAAGTGTTTTAAATAAGTTTTTTTCACTTCAGATTTGTTCAAATATAATTAACACGGCGCTCTTATGAAGAAAGAATGGGCGAAAACATCTCACACTTTTTTATTTTATTAAAAATAACAGCAAACATTACTTTATAGGGAAATCTAAACTTGTGAACATTGTAGAGACTTAACCCAAAAAGATCTGAAGCTGTATTTAACTAAAAAAATAAAAGTTTGCAGTAAAATTTATTTCCCGAGGGGAAACAAATTTTAAAGAAGTCAGTTCTACAAAGTTTTGACTCCAAGAGAACTGAGCAAAAACGTATGACACACTTTCCAGACTTTCATTCTTAAAACTAACTGAAAAACTATTCATTGTTTCCTGTCAATTATGACAATTACAATTATGACAATACTGAAGTTTGTGGTTATGAAGCGACCAAATATGGAAAAAAAGGTCAAGAGGTATATTCATATCCGAGACCCTGTATCTAGAACATTTTCAGTCATTAAATGAAAAACTTTCCCAAACTCTCATTCCATTTCAACACCAACATTAGGCTGACCTCTCCTGTCTGTGTTTGGTGGCCAGGGCACGATGCAATTCCTCAATGATGCAGCTGGGGGGCAGTGGCTGGTGAAGGGCCCCAAGGTGCGGAGAGCCGGTGGGTGTAGAGATCCTGCCTCTTAGCAGGGATCCGTGAGGTTCTTTGGGGAGTGTGAAGTTTCTCGGTAATGTGGCGGGAGACTTTTTCACTGCAACTTGAGGAGTGCCTGAAGAAGCAAACTGTCAGACACTCGTACCAGAACGCATGTCTGTCTGTTTGTCAAGGTCAACTCACCATCTAAGCTGCCCAGCCTGGTGAGCAGCTTGACAGGAAGACTTGGCGGAGGAGGGGTGCTGGCTCGTCTCTGGGGCTTGGCTGCCACCATTTCCTCTTTCATCTCAGTAGCCTCTGCTGTTTCCATCGTCCGCTCCTCACTGGAGACACTTGGTGACACGTTCCCATCTTCTGCATCTTCGTCATCACCCCGATTGCTTTCTCCAGCTGCCTTCGGATCTTCTTCCACATCTTGAACTGAAACGGGAGCAAGGCCTGGTTTGTTTCTGAAGTCTCTGTCGCCACCTGGTGGACCTTCTCCTCTCAGGAAACTAATTTTACTGCAAACTTTTATTTTCTAGTTAAATATACCAAACACAAAAATCTCACTTCAGTTAAAAGCAATGTATTTACAATCAAGTTATTATTCTGTGTTCGATGTCCAGCATTTCAATTTCAAATTTAAAAAATACCTTATTGATCCCAAAGAGAAATTAAATAACTACTCAAACATGCTGGCATAAAGAGCAGCATAATTCTAGTGTTCTCGAGTTCTTGTCATACTCCAAAGCCAGGCAGAGAATGTCTTCATAGAATATGTTACTTGGTGTGTTATATCACCAATTGGATTTGGCTACAGTGGTGTGCAGGAAGTTGTTTCCAATGACCATGGAAACATAACTTTCCAAACATAATTTTTGAATTTGAAATTTCAAAAACCAATTTGCTAAATGGAAGCAAACTCCCGTTTCAGCACTGGGTGGAGGTGGTTTTTTGGCCATATTGAAATTTTGTCTATTTCACAAAACTGCAATAGAAACACTTTTTTCACATCACACAAGTCATGTGATCAACAACCAAATGTTTCTGCAAGGGGAAATGAAAAAGATGATGACAGAAAGTGGTTGGAAGAGGATGGTGCAGCATTTATTAATGTGTGATTTTAACTGTGTTTCTTTTTAAAGAAAACACTACAATTGAAAAATTGTGTTATATGAGCACAACGAAGTTGCAAAAGAGAACTGGCTTCTCATCTTTAAGACCACTTTGAAAGTCAAATATGGAAACCAAATTTCAAGTAACTCTAACTTCATTTGCTTATTCTAAACTGAGAAGGAAAGCAGTGATAACACTCAATAACAGGCCAACACACTGGTATAGTACCTCAATCCTAAACATAATCATTTTCTTCTTTAATTTTGGACTACCACCTGTAAGTCTATTGTATACAGTAAGTCTATTGTATACAGTAAGTCTATTGTATACAGTCGCAATACAATGCATTAAAGTTTATAGCTAAAGAAAAAGGACCATGATGGCTCTATATCCTAATTTTCTCTCTTGTTTAAATGTAAATATTGATTCCTGAAGCTTTGAGTTTCCCAATAAACACTCTAAATGTTTATTAGGTTTTCAGAGAAATAACTTCTGACAAAGTCATATTTGTGCCCTCTGTGACAGCTGCTGATTTCTACCTGCTGGGGCTTCTGAATCACTTCCCAGGTCCTCACTGGCACTGGCCAGGGGGGCCATGAGTTCCTCATCTCTGTCCTCGCTGTCTGACTGGGTTGGGGTGTCAGGATCCTCGCTGTTCCCCCCACAAGCGAGATCCGACTCTGCGTACAAGCCACAGAAAGGACAGTTTAGCAGATAGGCATCATGTGGCTGAGCAAGTAGACTGTGATGAGCCTGGTTACAGGGGGGGAGCGGGGAAGAGGGGGAGGTGGGGCTAATCTCTGGTTTTGCACCTGTTTCTATGTCCCCGGGGCTCCGCTTGACGAGCTCATCTCTCTTCTGTCGTACAGCTGCCTTCTTCTCGGCCACTGAACAACACAAACATTCATGAAAACTGGCCCAGAGAGCGTCTGGCAAAAAATGAGATACCGTGAGCAAGAGCATGCTCCGTTCTTCCTCATCCTCCAGCCGATCCCCCAAAACGCAGGAGGAAACCAGAGTCTGTCTCACCGCTCACCTCCAGGGGGCCTCAGCTTCTCACTTTTCTTTTTCCTCCACTTCCATGGCTTGAAGATGCGTCCCAGGCTCGCCAGCTTGCTGTTGCGTCTGACAGGAGGCGTACGGATTCCTGAGACCAGGCAATCGGAGTGCAGCGCCCTCTGCTGGTCCATTACATCTACGACAGAAAACAGCTATCTTAAAACAGGTTGCAGACAAAACAATCAAGGGTACAGTTGAAGCCTTCACAGCTTCTTTAACCTCTCCTAACATAATTGGTCGAGTACCACAGCCATCATGTGACAGAGGAAAAAGTGGGTCGGTGGCTCTGAATGCTTCATCCAGTCTAATTTCTGAGAGGAAGACAGAATCGCATTGTCTGCGCGTGACTCACATGGTTTCAGGGCAGACATGGTCTTCCCGGGCCAGAGATCCACTCACAATGGGATGCTTTGGAAAACGACACGGGAATAAATAAAATCAGCTTCAGCACAACTGGCTTCTCTCAGGATCAGTGTAGACATCTGCAGCTGGCACTTCTCACAGATTTGACTATGCTGGGAAGTGGATGTGGCTGTAGAACGTCTTTATGTGCCCCAACCTTGAAACAAATTCCAGATCGGGTATTGGTGATAATTTGCCCCATCAATAAAGGTTCAATCAAATTCTATGCTCCATGGTCTGAGGGACATCATGCTTCATTTACTTAACATTATATTGACATTTATATTTATTCTTAATTGCACTTTAAATAAGGCTTGTTGCAGCTTATGTTTTCACCAAGATAGTCACCCCATTTTTGTCAGTTGCAGTTTTTTTATTATTTATTTTACATTGGCTGTTATATTTGTAATTGCACTGACTGAACAAATTAAATTTGTGATGTACTGGTGCAGAGTTATCAAATAAATCTGTAATTAATTACACTTATATCTGTGTTTCAAAAGAAAATCAATTCTGCACTGTTAAACCTCAGATATCTGTCTCAGTATTGAAAGTGAAAAAAGTGGATCATGCATCACTAGACTTGACAGAATATTGTGTTTATTGGAGCTGTCCATCATGGTTTCAATAAGAACAATAATAATAAAAATTAATAAAATACATACATTTTATTTAAGTGGTGTGTTTTACCAATTTTCTGAATTCTGGGTGAGTGACGATCATCCAAAACCTACACTTACCTACTTTCACAAACATCTGAAAATCGTACTGGTAAAAAAAAAAAAAAAGAAAGAAAAATTGTGTTCTAGCTGCCATAATTAGAATCGGCAGGTCAGACGTTTTATAGATTGGAAATAAAAACTATAGTAACAAACCCGAAATCTCAAGTAAATACCATTTATTTTTGAAAGACGTGATAGTGTGTTACCACAATGCCAAGAAGTAAAGACACCAGAAATGATTTAACAGCAACTGCTGATGCTAATCAATCCGGTCATTGACATAAAGTCACTTCCAATTGATCTGAAGAGGTCAGACTGTGAAATGTATTATTTCTGTCTTTCTTTCTTGGTTGTTTACACAGGAACAGGCAGTAATCATAAGTAAGAAACACTAGAACATTTATGGCCTCAGCTCATTTGCAACACAGATTCCAAGAAGGACCTTTAACAACATAAAACAGTTTAAAGGCAGTCAAACAGGAGGCGCTGGGGCTGGGTGGTAGACTGCAAGCATAACGAGCAGGCTGAAGTCCTCAAAATGGTCGTCCTGGGTTCAATTGCTGGGGCAATTTGCCCTCTTCTTCCCTGCCCCCCCACACTCTCCGCCCCCCCAGCCCCCGTTTCCTGGCAATTTACTCTCCAGTGAAGGCTAGTAGTGCCAAAAAGTCTTTTAACAAAGACAGTAAAACAGCACAACCAGATAAAATATTATATACAACATAAATCTTAAAATGACCTTAAAACCGAGCACAATGAAACAAACGGCATCATAAAACCATCGTGGGCTGCTGTTAATCATGTTGAAGGGACTGGTCTTCTGAAAAAAACTGCATCAGTCTTGATGTGAACAAGGCACCAAATCTGCAATCAGTTTCAAGTCCTGATATTAGGAATTCCACAAATTAAGAAAAAGCCGTTTGACCAAAAGAGGTTAAGAGACCAACAGGTCTCACGCAAGCAAGGCAGAATATTTCTAATTTGCATACTAAGCACAGTTTGATAAAGTTTTAAAAAGGTGTCAAAGTTCATCATATCTAGATTTGTGGGAACATGGTAATGATAAAATCTGACAGTTTTTCTGTCCAAAACTTTAATTTATTGATAAAAGCTCCTTCTGACAGGACCACTGGTTGTTGACATTGCTTGAAACCAGGAACTTAAGTGGGAGAGATTGAATCTGACACAAATAATAAAACGCTACTCAAGACAGCAGCAAGGCTAGGCATTATGCTGTTATAAAACCAAAAACAACAGGAAGATCTCTGAATGAATGATGTCAGATTTTAACAGTTGCAGTTAGTCTCTTTTGTCTTTGGTTAAAGACCATGAGCCTGCTTTTCAATCAGTCTCCTGTCCACTTGCATTCACATAACCATTCAAACTAGGCATTGAAGTTATTGACTAATTAGTTAAGAAAAAGTTGATTGGTCTTATCAATCGACAAACAATTAATTGATAATGTGTCTCTTAAAAAAAGTGTTCAAATCAAGGAACTGTTGGATTTACTTGTCTTCTACACCCAACACTTAACATGCAAGCAGCAGCAAAATGAACATGTGCCACTTATTTCTGTTGGGTAACCCAAATAGCTACAGATTTCCTCCATGTTGATTGACAAACTGCTTTAAGGATACTTTGATCTCATGCCACAGATGGAGCAAATCAGCTGCTTCCCTTCTTAGTGGGGCGCCCTGACACAGCCAAGTCGGAGGGATAAGCTGCAGAAGAGGCATCCTGATGACAGGCAGGCAGAATCCACAGAGGCTAACTGAGCTGACTTCTGTTATGCTTCAGCAAGAGGTGGAGGATGGCTTGGAGAAATGACAGAAATAGGAACTCCTACACAGTCTGGCTCCGACAACAAGCTGACAGCTCAGGGAGCCTGCAGCTGAGTCGTGGGCAGCCAGCGAGCGGTTCCATGAGCAGAGCCACCTTTAGCTTCTATCAGCAGCGTCTTCATCCACAACATCTGTTTTTCTCATCTCTTAAATCATGATTTATATTCACTGCAACTCACACTGCAAACTAGTGCAAAAACTAAAACAGAATTTGTTGCGATTCATCGTGAAGAATTCACATATTTAGTAAACATAAGTATTTGGTGGACAGATTTACTGACATTTTTGGTGAAAACAAATTCCTTAATAAAATTAAATAATTCTTATTTTAAAGTATTATATCATAAGCATGTTTTTTGAGTCCACCCTTTAATTAGAGGACATTGGGTCAAGGAGGGAAAAAAAATCCTACATTGAGAAATGCACAAAGAGAAAATCAGTAAGAACACAATTATTGATGTGAAATATGGATTGATTAACCCTTAACAGCATATCAACCAATTTGTTTGAGAGAGAAAAAAACATTTTCTGTCCTGCCATTACAAGCATACAAACTGTGGAGTTTGCAAGGACTTCTCTTTGGTCAAATAAGAGTAAGACGAGGCTTTTCAGCAACAGATACTTCGGAACTGCATGGAATAAAACACAGGACAACTCATGCCCATTCTAACGTACAGCGGACGATCTGCTATACATCTGCTATGTGGTCCTGTTTCACAAACGTGAATGTGGCCTGTTGAACGTGACGTGTAGCTAATCAGAAACTGAGGTGATGGGATCATGGAAGGGAATTCAAAATGCAAAGAAGACAAAACTTCCATGGCACACCAGAAATCCCGGTGCACAGCAGAGATTTCTTTGCATAGTTTTTTGTCACTGCTAAATAATCCACAGACTGTCACCATTGCTTCTTCCCAGTTGGTCATGTTTGTTTACCCTGTTTGTTTGGTCTCAATAGGTTTTGTGAGATTTTCCGTCTGACCTCTGACTGTTGGTAAGTCAGAGAAATTGGTGTGTTGCTTGACACCATGCACTGTACAACCAAACCTGTAATACCTGACATTGTTTTTATTGCCATGTGTGTTGCATCTCAGGACTTGAAAATTGTCACATAATTTTAAAATCTTGCCATGTGAACCAGAAACAGTTGCGCGATTATTGATAACCGTGCATGTCCAGACGTGACCTGGTGGTCTGTCAGTCAGCACTCTTTCACTGCGAAGCAAAAGGTGACATTTGGTTGATTTTCAGACTTTAGCAGAAGTTCATAAGATCCGTAGATAAAATCGGTTTCAGATGTAAAAATTGGCTGATTTCACAAAATTAAGGAGATCTGAGCGAATTTATCAATGCGACCCCAACATTCACTCCAACCTGGTAGAGTGAATGTTGTCTCTCTGTATGCCTTGACCTTGTGAAGTGTAATTGGAGAAGACTAAGAGTTCTCCTACTGGTGAAAGAGACCGATCGGAGGGCTGCCAGTAGTTGCCAGACAGTTTCTTTTTTTTTTTTTTAAAACAATTAGTTTTAATCATGTTTCTATTCCCCCAACAGTTTTTTTTTTCCTGCAAAATATTTACTATTTTTAAAATCAGGGCTGCTAATAAATCTATCCATTACTCAAACATGAGATATATGTTATCCAAATACTAAAAGATAAGGAAGCAAAAGAACGTGCAGGAGCAGAGACGTCAGAATCTTCACATCAAAACGTTCATTCATGCAGATGATGAATGGGAAGCAAGAAACCGAAGAAGTTAAATTTAGTAGCACGCTGAATATAGGAAAATAGGAAATGCTTTATGTCACAGTGATAATACGTCTTCCCTCCATGCTTTAAAAAACCGTCATAGTCATGAAGAGGTAACCGCACAAAGTACACAAACAGCAGTAAGGTCAATCAGAACTTGATAAATATGTGCTGGATTATCGCCTCAGCTGCTTGATCACTAATCAATGTAAGAAGCGGGTCAGTTGTCCGAGCTGTGGCCGCCCTGCCTGTATGTGGTGAGGAATCCAGGTCAAGCCCAGTGTAACTGTAACAGGCTCACCCAGGGTCAGTGCTGCTGTTTCCATAGCTACCACGCTGGATGCTGCAGGGGAAAAAGGCCCTTGGAGGCAGAGAAATCACCACGGCATGAGGAACATGGAGTTGCTGGGTGGATGATGGGAAGGCTTGTTGCCACATGGATCGACAAGGAGCCGCAGCCAATCACAGCCCGGCGTGTAAACGATGCATAATGCAACCCGGGGAGAAGCTCATTTTTAATTTGCAAGATGCCCTGAAATATTCAAGTGGAGAAGATCGAGGGGGGAGGGGTTGTTCATTTTAAGTTGGGGGAGCTGGCGGCGCAAAAATTGTAGAAAACTTATATCAAGATCCAAAACAAACTGGCTCCTCATGAGTCAAACGTGGTAGCAAATGTTCACTACCACCAACACTGACTGCACTCACACGGAAATGCCACTTTCTGCCTCAGTTAACTTTAGTTTGAACATAGAAGTAAGACCTGGTCTTGAAATACTGCGCAAGTTAAGAGCAGCTGCGGGAATTCTCAAGTCAAACACTCATAAAGGACAAGTTGATGGACGGAGGTCAGTTCAGCTACCAAAACTCACTTCCAGCCGTCAGGTGTCCAGCGCTCCTCCAGCTCTCCGTGTTCACTTCATAGGTTCTCCAACAGCTGACTAATAACGCAACACACCACAACGCCTGTACGTTTCAGAAAATAAAATGGAAATACAAATAAAGAAACGTCTCTTCCTGCGCCAAAAGGTGTCGGAAAGGTGTCGGTTTAACTCCGACGGGAGCCGGTGTTACATCTGCAACTAGCTGCTCGTGTTGATGTAGCATCATGTGGACCCCGCCCCTCCGGCCGGGAGGAGGAGGGAGGGAAAATGGAACACACACGCTCAAGCTCAGCTGAAAACAGACAGTATGATGAGAATCTGCGCCTAAACATCATGAGGGACATTACGGTTTTACTTAGGTTAATGGCTCAAACACAACCCAAACATATTAGAAATTTTTGAAGTAAAACTTTATTTTATCCCAACAAAGCAGCAGACATTCAGCAGGAAGCGAACAGCTGAGACCAGAGGCGGTTCTTGCATGAAAGGCTCCCTGGGTCAGATCCTTCTTCTGCCACCCCAAATACATCATGTCAGTGCAGGCAGCAGGCAATGCAACCAAAATCTAATGTGTTTTCCCGCATATGCAACTGATATCCAACATTTTCATGGCAATTTGAATGACTCAATTCAATTTTTGAAATTTCTTTTCATAGAATAAAGTTATATAAGAATAAAATAAAATGATGACAAAGTCATACAAAAATAAGTAGGAAAAAATCAAGAATAAAGTCATAAATAACGATATGAGTGATAATATATCAAGAATAAAGTTTGGAGGATGAAATTGCAATATTAACTCAATTCTTCAACAAAATCTCAAGTCCAATTCCTGCCTGAGCTAAAATGGCTAAAAGACAACAAAGTGGTCATGCAGCATAAAAGGTAATTACTGAGGAGACATATGTAAACGTCTGGATTGAAGACACTTAGAAGCTCTGAAAAAGATTAAATGATTGGCATTTTATAGTCATTTGAAAGCTCTTAATATCAAAGGAAATTTTTTGCTAATTGTTAAGAAAAGACAAATTACTGGCAAATAAAGATGAATTTCTACACAGGTAGAAATTACATTAGGGGATAAAAGCTGACAATGTAGCATTTCCTGTAATGTGTTAAAATTAAAAATAAATGTCAGGATTTATTTTTGATACAAATTGTTATTAATATCCCTTTTTCTATATATTGCCATAGTTTCTAGCAACTGCTAGTCGAAGACTGATCGTTAATTATTGACTTAGCTGAATGTAAACAAACCCTATGTGGTTTCTGATTGACCTTTTAGCTGGACATACACACAATGGCAGCACACTGTGTTACATCAGAGATAATAAAGTCAGTGTGTGGATGTCTCCTCAGGGACAAAAACCGTAAGCAAAGAATATTAACAATGATGTAGGAAATGCAGTTCAACTCAAAACTCATTCAATATTAATAGGGCTTCGTTTTATACTTAGGGCCAAAGATGGAGCATGTCGATCTGCAGCCCTGCAGCTGCAGATCGACATGCTCTAAAACACTGTGAACATTCAGGAACCACCAAAGCTTGAGTGAATTGTGAAGTTTTACATTAACTAAAGAGACATTTCTAAACTGACTCAAAATAAGTGATAATCTTAATTTATAAAAAATTTGAAAAAAATTATATCACCCCAAAAGAAATGCTGATATATTGGCACAGAAATCTTGTATAAATGTGACAGGCAGAAAAGAGGAACCTTTAACCCCAGAAATAAAGAAAAGACAAATTCTAAAGTTTGGAAAATCACCAAATGGCAGGTTTTCTGCAGATGTCTCTCAAATCATGAGATGACATTTATTGTGATTTAGCACTATATAAATAAACTGAACTAAACTGAAAACAGACAAACCATAAACATGCTCATCCCTCCATGTGATGGATGTGACCTTTCTATAGTAAGCATCAACTCAATAACAGCTGAAAGCTTCACCATTTTTAGAGATCAATGAGCAATAAATCTAAGCAATGTGTATCAGAGTTTTGCTGTGTGTGTGTGTTAGAGTGTGTGCAGTCACATGGGAGATTGGAGAAACACCCTCAGCATCAGCACTATAACTGCTCAGACCTGCAGTTATGAAATGTCCATTTATGGGAAAAAATGCACCAAAGCTCTTTAGGATTGATTGCAAACCTCAAGTGCAAAGTGCTTAAAAGTTCAAAAACAAAACACGCTGCAGTGAAAATATCTGGATAATAAATATAACCTTATACCTATTCTGACTTTACCAACACAGTCAGGATGAGTCAGAATAGAGTCCAGTATAAAACCACGACCAGCTCAAACATCCAGATATTTGAGTCTGCTGGAAAGGAGGGCAGGTTGGAGCTGCAGAAATATCGAATGTGAATGACTTCATGTACCAACCATTCATGGCAGAGAGTTCAGGCAGCATGCAGAAGGAATGAATCAGTTGTGACACAAAAACATAACTCCCAAAACTTAAAGTTTGAAAAAAAAAAGAAAATAGAAGCAAAGCCAGCAATTAAACCTGGTTTGAACTGTGAGAGGAAGTCAAAGAACCAAATAATACCAACAAATAATTTCTATTTAAAACAACAAAAAAATCAAAGTTTTTTCTAAGGCTAAATTAAGATCAGCCTGTTTCAAATGTTATTTTACCAGATTTGTTCATGACCCAACAGCTCTGTTAGCAGTCCACATGATCATTGGAATCAGAGTTTAACTACAGCAGCATTTCCACTGCCTGACTTCCAGCAGCCCTGCTGCGGCTCTGCTTCGGTCCTGCTCCCCTTCAGATATGCTGAATCATTGGTCTGGTATGCCTGCTCAGCCATGGAGCTGCTGCCATGTCACAGTGACAGATGGGGGACGTAGCGGTGAGGAAGAAAGTACCTTCACTGAGCCACGCATGTGAGGAGGAAACATAATGACGCCTGGGATTCCTCTGAAGGGGACGCTTCAGGCCCGGAACGAGGCCAGGACTCTCGGTGCTGCTTCAGTGTAATAGGAAGTTTGTACTGACTGATTTCTCAGCCAGAACCCATGGGAGACATCAAATTGGCTTTTGTTGTCTGCCCAAGAACTAAATATTAAGCTTTGAGACTTAATCTTGCTTTGATAAGCAGTTATTTCACTGGACAGGTTACAACATGCCCATTGTTGTTGCATTTCCATTGACCACAGAATTGCACAGATTGACTTTTTGAAAATAAATTTGTGAAATGGAAATTTCAAAGAAACTCTTGTCTTTTGCTTCGTTTCGGCGTCAAGATGAGGTGTTCTTTTTTTTGACAATCAAAATTGGTTTATTTTGCAAAACTGCAACGGAAACACTTTTTCTGCATCACACGAGTCACATGATCAACACGTCACGACTGCAGTTTGTTGATGCTACTGGCGGAAACAAAGAAGAATAAGACAGGAAGTAGTCGGAAGATGATGGCACAGCAGTTTGTGTAATGGCTGATCATATGAACAAACATATTTATACAAATATATTTTTATACATTTGTATAAAAAAAATTTGAAACACATTTTTTCATATAATTGCCTTTCTAATTTATAGAAACACTTCAATTCTGGAATTGTTTTTTTTTTTTATGTTGGTGGAATATCCACCAGATTTTGTCCACATTTGGAATGAAAACACAGCAACTGCACCACTGTTTGAGGACACTAGTTACAGATATATCATTAGATCACAGTCCACAATTTCAATTACATTTAAGTTGTAATTTAAATGTATGTTTAATATGTTTTTTAGTTAAACATATTCTTTTACTAAAAACATCCATTCTTTCGCGATCACTTCTGCTTGTTGGTTTGTCTCCGACAGTAAATTCTCATCCTCAGTTAAACAGATAACTTAAAAACAGAGAACTTTGATCCATCTGAAACTTGGATCCTCATTATGAAGAAATTTTGAGGTATTTTGTTGTGAGGTATTTTTGTTGAACACACAAGCTTGTGCTACATGAGAAACGGTGAGGAACTTGTCAAAAACAAAGTACCATTCAAAATGTGACATATAACCAGAGGCACTGAAGTTTTCATACTTTTTATTAAATTCGGTTCAAGCTCTCCTTTTACCATCCCCAAACATCAGCCTGCTGATCCAACATGATTATCTAAACCTAATCCTAAAGCAATTAACCAATAAATGACCAGTAAATCTGGAGGTTAAAGATTTAACAGACTCATGTTGCTATCATGCAGTAATGCCAGCAGTACTATGATATAGATGGTAAACAACTAGAAAACTGTAATTCATAATTTTTCTCCTTATGTCATAATCTGCAGTTGTTTGGATTCTTAGTTTCATTTGTGTTTGTTTATATCCTGATAATTTATTTCCTGACCGTTTTGGGTTTGATCATGTGTCATCTTATTTAGTCTTATTTGTGATTAGCTCTTCTGGTTTCTTTGACTTTTCCCTCTTCAGAATATATCTATGCTCTCCACTGGCTCCTCACTCTGTTGCCATTCATTGTTTCCTGGATCCTGGATTGTAAATGAGTTTTGCCCTGCTGCTTCCTGCCTGGCTCTGTTTTTGTACCTTGTCTTTTTTCCTCCCTCCTGTTAATCCACCCGTTACGACACTCGACCTGCGTATGAAAAGACAAAAACTAAAAGCTGCTTTTGGTGTTTATTAACCACTGTTTTTGGTTAACAAGTGCCATGTACTTTTTAAAAATGAAATGTGCAGAAATTAGGCCACTGGACATATGAATGAGCCCTTCAATGAGGATGGATGGATGAACACATAGATGGGGATAAATGTTTAATGCCTTTTCTTTTCTGTTGGATTCAAAGCTTCTTTATGAAGCAATCTGGACATGATTGTTCCTGCTTTTTGTGTCATAGGTCCTAAAATGGCCCTTTTCCCAGTGGAAAAGAGGCAAAAGATGATGAGGACCGGCTAAAATCAGAATCAGGATGTCAGTCTCAAAGTAGCTCTGAGTATTTATTGCATCATTTATTATGCAATAATTTCTAAATTTCTAAACATAAGAATATTTATTCATCATTTTCACAATGAACTCCAATCAATGATTCGAAGCTCGCCAAAACTCTCTGTATTTATTGGATGAGAGTTTTATCCACTGTTTGTTCAATAAGAATATCAATAAATTAAAAAAATATATAAAATCCAGTTGCTGTACTTAGTAATGCAAATTACGCTTCTTTATGAAGCTGCAGTTCTAAAGATGCATGATAAACATTTTTAAAGAGTAATATTTGTATGTGTGGAGATTTATGCAGTCACACACATACAGTTACCTAAGAAAGAATGAATAAATAGTTATTTTATCGTTATCACAACAGTACCACAAAATATCAGGACCAAGTCTGTGGTGTCCAAACCTGTCAAGTTGAAAACACTCAGGGGTTGATTTATTTATTTATTTTTCAATGAATATGTGCAGTGCTTTTTTTGGTCATTTTTTTCTTTTTACTTGCTCAGCAACAAAGAACATTTAAACCAAAAGGTCTGAAAAAGGATCTCAAAGTTGTACAGTTTCCTAACTTGTGGATCAAGATATCAATTTTAGTTTATTCCTAGCAACAAAAAATAAGAACTGTCTTTGAAAACCCTTGACTGTATTTAGTTCATTTTAACTATTAGGTGTGATTAAGTCTGTTTTCAAGTGAAAACGCCGCTGAAGATCTTTGGCCCTGCTTACTATAACATTAAAATGGAAGCAAACAAAAATGATGGCTGGTTTTGTACCTAAAATGTATCTTTTAAGATAAAAATTGGTCATTGAAAATGTCATACAAAGAAAACAACAAAAAGTCTTGAACTGCAACATTCCCATTTGTTAGATTCCATACAGGGGCCACACATAAGAACAAAGGACCTCATCTGGTCCCCAGGCCACAGTTTTGACACCCTGCTTCACGTCTACATTGCCCACCCTGACCTCATGTCACAGAAAGCCAAAAACCTGTTCAAACCAGAAAAAGCCTGAGTCCTGCATCCATAGAGATGAGTGTTGTTTCAGGATGATGATGGAAAGTTTCAAAAACTGGAGAAAGGGCAAATTTGTGAAATAAAAATCTGACTATTTTTATTGTGGATGTTGACTTCATGTTCTTACTTCCACAAGGTGAGCTGGATTCCCACAAGAGCTGCAGTCTGGCACTGATGGAAGGTTTCCACTTGGGCTCTAACGGCGGTCAGGAAGCAGTGCTCCAGATTCAGCAGACTGATCTTTGCAGCTGCAGTTATCCTCCCCTCAGAACGCCCCCCACCTCTCTGCCTCTCTGTCCGCTCTCTGGGCTTAAGCGTTTGCTTTAATTACATCTGCCACAGGGAGTAAAGCACTTCTCCGTGTGACGGAGCCCATGCTATGCTGTTTCTGTTCTCACTGTGTGTTTTGTAAAATAACAAATATGTGAAATAAACTGAGTCCTGGGTGGTCTGAGTTGCTCTTCCATGCAGCCCGTAGTGATCAGCAGGGCTCACCGTGTGCAACATATTGCTTTTACTCAGCTCTGGAAGGATTTAGGTCAGCACATGAAACATTCATAAAAAGATACTTAATGTGTAAATGGCTGACAGCTTATGTCAAGTAGTTTCCCCCCGCGGTGGAGTGCAGTTGCTGGGTAGATCTCCGCTCCTTCGTCGACTGGAAAGATACTCGGATATTTACAGACCTGAGGACAGACTCCCAGGCTGTCGAAACCCCGACAGGATGGAAACAAAATAGCTGCACATCTATGTGAACACACTCAGACAGTTTCATTCAAAATCAGCAGGATGTGGCAATGGTGAAGGGCTCAAGCGCCCGTCCCGGCTGACACGCACAACCATCACGGGTTCGAGTGGCAGCCGGTTGACCTTTGCTCCATGTCTCAAATTAAGGCCACTGGAGCTGAAAAACATTATTTAGACAAAAATCAATAGCAGTATGAATGACTGCAGTGACATTGTGGATGAGGGGAATGGAAAGAAGGAACCAGCAGCACATATTTCTCTAAGTCTTTACTGACTTATTTTTAACTCTGCCTGTATGATTGACAGATTGTGCAAATCTGAGCAGCATTTGTAACATGTCGACAGTAGACACTGATATTGTTGCAGTGGAGGCCGCAGACTGTTGTCGGTGTTGGAGGAGGGGAGGCCGTGTTGGGGGGATGGGTTCATTCAGTTTCTCTATTTCTCTCACTGTAGCAGTTAAATCGCATCTCTTGCTAACATCTTGTCTGCATTTAGTTTTCCTCTCTTCTCTAAAAGAAAAAGCATTTTAAACTGTCACGATGCTGGGTGTTTGGGTTTGATTTCTCTCTTCTGTGATCATATTTATGCTTTCATTGTTATTGTGGTTTGCATCAGTTTAGGTTTAGTGGTGGGTCTCCATTAAAAATTTTATTGATTTTAATGAATCGTATTTACTCGAAAACTGTCCAAACTGACAAAAAATAAGCATTTTCAATTCAAAACCCTTTTTGGTGCCGAATTATTGAATAAAAGAACACATGAGATCAAAAACAAAAATATCTGATGTGTTTAATATGGATGCTAACATTTACGTTTGGACGTCTGCGTTACACCGACAAAAAAATCCTTAGACAGCAGATGATGGGTATTTTCTTAACCTACATACAAAAGAATCATAGATAAAGTTTATTAGTTATCAGGCCGTATTTTGCGCAAAAGAGGGAAGACACAGTGAACTGCTTCTCCAAGCCGCTCACTATGTGTTCCAACTCTGCTTCAGCATTTTGCCTTTTTATTAACTCAGTGAAGCAAGTGAGTGGAAAGTGGGAAAACAATAAATCAAAGAAGGGGCCATTCTGATAACAAGGAAGAAGGAACACAGAAACTAAATTCTATATCCAGACAATTTTATGATCAAGGAGTATCTCTGAAAGTTCTCCTGCAAAAACATGCTGGAGTTTAAAGAAAGGTTAGTTATGTCTTACACACACTAAACTGACCTTTAAATGAAAAACTAATAATAATATAACTACTAATGTAAGAGTGATAACAAAACATAATACTTGTAACAGCAGACACCCACACAAAGCTAAACTGAGGTCAAATCAACTCAGTGTGATTCAGCATGCTATACTGTGTTTGTCATGTTCCGTGTTTTCTGTCTATTTATTTTCAGTTTTGTGTCCCTGCGTCTCCTCGTTGTCCTGTCGTCCCCTTGATTGCTCCCAGGTGTGTCTCGTCTTCGTGATTACCCTCTGTGTATTTAATCCCTCCTGTGTCCTTTGTCCCTTGTCTCATTTTGCTGTAAGTCGCCTCTATGTTTGTATCCATTTGTTTACCCTGTTTGAGCGGCGTGAGGCCTGGTCTCCGCTCAGCTGTGCTGCCAGGTGTTTTGGATTGTGTTGTTTCTGGACTGTTTGTCTTTAAATCATCGTCATTCATCATATCCTGGGTCTCCAATCGTCTGCCTCACCACCACCACACCAATTCAGGACAATATTGTCTTTTTCCATCATTAAAGCAACCCATAAAACCAAACCATACCGCACTATTTCTGGGCCCCTTCAGTGGCAGGTCCATAGGACAAAGGTACAGTACAGCACAAGACAATATAGTACAGTATGATATGGTTAAAACAGAGCAGCTGGCATCATAATATAGCCCGTATTGGGGGCAAAATAATGTCACTGCTTGCAATAAGCATGTGATAAACTACTGAGTCACTTTTTTTTGTGGCACTAGTTTGACGCAATGTTAGGCGTCATACTGTGCCATGCCGCTGAATGGAAACAAAGCATAATGCTGGGTTCTGACCCTGGTCTTGAGTTGGATGGTTGTGCATCCAACTCAAGGATAAGTTGAGCATATTGAGCATCAAATTCACTCTAGAAATGTATCTGAGCAAAGTGTGGAATCCCACGCATTGGGAGGAGCCTCTTGATTTTTGCCTTTATTTTCCTCTGCTGGTCTCTTTCTGCAATGGCAAATGAAATGTATAGAGAGTATCTTGGCTTTATTTACTAAAAAGCAAGACGTCGTCTTTGTTAGTGCCTCTGCACCGTGTTTGAATTCACCAGATAATTCAGAGATGTTATGAGTTTCACAACTTAGCCACTTGCTGACGAAGGTCACTATCAGCTGTGCTTTGGTCTCAGTCAAGCCCAGGTTCACCTGCCAGGACACCAACTACAGCCCACTATGTCATATAGCAGAGTCTCTCTGATTGGTTGATATTCAGTGTCCAGTTACTTAACAACTCCAGCAGCAATTGTGATGGACACCCGTGAAGCGAAGTCAAAACGTGCAGCACCAGATGCACTGTGAGGTTTCACGATACACCTATAAACCAGACGCTCAAATCTGAACACAGCATAAGTGATGAAGAGTTATTCACTTCAGGTAAGATACTGATTTGTCAGACTCTTAACATAGCCACACTTTGCACACAATTCTCTGTCCCTGCTTCATTAGCTTTTTAGAGAGGATTAATGGCAGATTAACCTTTGGAACAAAACACAGGTGCCTATGACAAAACTGAAGGACATTTTCTATCACATTTCTTGATATTTCACAAGTGCTTTGCCTTTGTGTGCAGAAATAAAACCCTTTATTTGCTTCTGCTTCTCCGAATCACATGACAGCCTCCTGCATAATAGTGCTTGTGTCCTCTTGTTAGATTGGTCCAGAGTGATGTCATGCTTTGTCGTGCTCTCTGTGATTCACCCCAGGGTGCTGTAGTCAGTGGGACCCAGGGACGTCTCTGCAGAGAGCATAACAACGCAGGAGATGACTCGGCAGAAAATATGGAGATATGATTTGAAAACGCCTCTGAGCCACTCAATCTTAGCCAAGTAATTTAAAAAATCGATGCCACTAAGACTCAAGGGTAAAATCTATACACAGCAGCATCTATAGGGATATATAAGGAGTCTCACTTGAAATGGCTTCATGTTAATGCCTTCATCACTGCAGCTTGTCTTTTGAAACAAAAACAAGATGGGAGAAATTGAGGGGCCTGCAGCATGATGTCTAGAAATACTGTATGAGGATCCAGGAGGTGAGGGAAATAAGGCATTGGCTCATTCATTTTATCCACATCTGACTGGATTTCATTTCAAAATATCCCGATGTTCATTCTAACACTGCCTGTAGAGTGGTCAGGCAGCAATCGCAAACCCTGGAGCAGGCTGCTGAGTAATCCGGCCTCCAGTGACTGTGCATCTTCACTCAGTGGGAAGTTCGACCTTGCACACTCCATTTGTCCCGGTCCCATATGAGAGATCTGCTGCTAGCGGTACCAGGGCAGCTGTGACAGTCACCTCGCTTATTTATCCCATCTGCAGAGTGGAGCCCTCTGGTGGCAACAATCACTGACTGTCTCACTTACACTTTTTTGACCCTGTTTTGCTGCGTTTACTTTGTTCCCTTCAAAGGCATTACAGTTTGAGTTTGTTCAAATGTCTACAAAAAGACTCAATTCTTTAGTTTTTAACTGGTTTTCAGATTGTTTTTTTAAGTCAAGGTTTTTGTTTTAAATTGAATAAACCTGGTTAAAATGTTTGAGATTAACATTCTACTGCACAGCAGAACCTAAGGGTTTTTTTCATGCAGACTCTGTTTGATTGGAGACCAAAAATCACAGCATTTGTTACATTTTCAGCTGATGTGGTTCCCTTTGAAACTGCACTGTGTAAAACAAGCCAAACCCTTCAACAACCTGTTCACCTCCTCAGCTGTGGTGGTGCTATACACACATTTGTTTTGGTTGTACTTACCCAGAATGCCCTGCACTATAGTCTGCTTCCTGCTTTTGGAGTGCTATCCGGTCTACTTGGTGTTCACATATACTTTGAAACCTCAAAAGATTTCTCTTCAACAAACTGAGACCTTGGTTTGTCGGTGGACTAGCAGCGGCACAGCCAATCAGAGTCGAGGAGGGATCATTGCGCCCAAGTATTTCAGCTTCTAGTTGCGTTTGCATTAAATACTAGAAATGATGTCTTGAGCTTACAACATTCCTTTTAAGTCAATAACCTCTCTTACCCTGATTTTCTAGTTCTTGTTCTTCTCTCCCATCCTTATCACAGGACATTATATCTGCAAAGTACAAACTAGGTGTTGAGTAGTCTGCTTCCAGACTAATCCATGTTTGAAGAGTCTAAGATGGTTAATTTGTTCTAGTTTTAATAAACTAGAACAAATTAAAGATGTTCAAGGTACTGAAAAATTGGATCACAATAAACTGTGCAAAGAACAAGTCAGTACGTCTAATTTATATCAGCTGCAGATTGGACACCAACCACTTTTCTCGATTAAATGTTCTTTAAAGAAGAATTTATAAATCACAAATGATCAGCCTTGGCACGATGGCCACCAGCCTCTGCAAGGCTATTGCTTGTCAACCCAATGCTAGTGCTAGCATATATGTGATAATAGACAATTGGACATAAAGTGCTCCCAAATGTCCTCATGTTAAATCCAATGTTAGCTTTACCCTACTTCTGCCATTGGATGTCAGAGAAAGAAGGCAAATCCAGAGGGTAACCAGCCGAGTCATGCTAGTCACTAGCCTTGCCAAAGCTAATGCAAGTTGTCTCCTAATTTGCTAGCCATGGCTGTTATTAGTGAATCAGTAACCAGCTTTAGAAAGGATGCAGCCTCTTTCCAGAAGCAAGTAGACGCCATTAAATGTGCAATAGTTTTAATGTTGACACAAACAGCACTCCATGGCCGCCACTGGCCCCTACAGTCGAAAAGAGCAACAGCAATAACTGAAGCACATAAATATTCACATTCATTGTATATTAGCTTGTAAATACATCACTTCCCACGCTGCATTTTCTTTGAAGTTTTGTGTGCTTCATGAATCTATGAATAGAGCACATATTCAGTAGCTCCAAGTTATTCCACAAATAACTAGGAGCTCCATTCCACAGAAAATCTGCAAATCGGTGGATATGTGAACAGGATTCCACTGAAATTTAAATTCTAGCCTTTTCAGTCCACTCAGGTCCTCTTCAGTATTGTTTCCATGCAATTTTTTGATCTTGGGTTATCAAGAAACCTACTGGTGTTTTTAATTACCCAGAACCCGAGCATTGCTCTCAATAAAAAGGTTCTGGGAGTTGAGATAAGCCCCTACTAAGAATAAGCGTGAATTAAAAACATGGAGGAAGAGGCTGCAGCAAGAGATAGACTCCCTGTTCTGTGAGCTTCAGGACCCAGATTCTGCCTAACCGCTGCCACATGCTGCAATCCTGCAGAGACAGGGATGTGCTGTGTTAGTGAAATATATTTTCTTTTGTTTCTTCTTTCCAGATTATAGGAACACCTTTCATGAGCTGGGCTGTGCGCTGCATGACTTGTGTGTCTATGGAGACAGTTCGCACATACTCCTTGATGGGTCTAACATGCATGTAGGCGTGAGCAGCCAGGTGCTGGGTCTTCTGTTCTCACAGTTCGCTCACAGCTGTGAATTCGGAATGAGACAAAGTGTCTTATAAACAGGCTCCCCGATTAATAAAACATAAGGCAAGCAAAATAAAAGGAATCCCAGCCTCATGCAGCCGCCCACCTTTTCTCATTTCACTGATAGAGAGGACTGAACTGAAAACCATGTGCAGCTGAGAGGGGAAAGTGGAGGCGCAGCTTGCAGCGGTCGGACGATAAGAGCCTCTGATGTTAGCGCAGCATGTCAGAAAAGAACAACAGCGCCCACTTTAAAAAGGACAAGAGGCTCTCACAGGCTGCAGGCAACAGGGCAACAGCAAGAGCTGAGGGGAGCCTCAGCAGGCCGGCATGTTGTTCAGAGAAACAGAGCATGAGCAGTCGCAATTTCACTTTTTTCATGTTCTGGCAACTACATTTTTTAATCATGAGTAGGCAGAACTGACAACTGATCTACCCAGTCCTAACTTAGATGAATCATTTTGGTAAAAAGACAAAACAATAATTTTGTAAAAAAAAAAAAATCCATTGTGATTCTAGCAGATTATGAAAGCTGAGATAATCATTTATCCAGAACTAATCTAAATTGTCTCAAAAGAACAGCTTCGTTTGAGGTTTAATTAGGTGATGAAAAGGTTTATCCTGAGCCTGACTGTGATTTTATATATATATATATATATATATATACATATATATATATATGTACGCCAAGAGTGAGCGAGACATCGACTCACTGATCCACACCACCAGGATCTACAGCACGGACATTGGGATGTCATTCGGACTAGAGAAGTGTGGTCGGCTGATTACAAAGAGGGGGAAGGTGATCCGCACAGAAGGGGTCTCACTCCCAGAAGGAACAATAGCAGACATAGAGGACAGTTACAAGTACCTAGGTATACCACAAGCAAATGGCAACCTCGATGAGGTCACAAGGAAAGGAGCAACAGCTAAATACCTCCAACGAATAAGGCAAGTCCTGAGAAGCCAGCTCAATGGCAAGAACAAAATCCGTGCGATAAACAGCTATGCCCTGCCAGTAATCAGATACCCTGCTGGAATAATTAGCTGGCCAAAGGAGGAGATAAAAGCCACAGATATTAAGACTAGAAAGCTACTAACAATGCATGGAGGGTTCCATCCCAAATCCAGCACCCTGAGACTGTACACGAGCCGCAAAGAAGGAGGCAGAGGACTAGTGAGTGTGAGAACCACTGTCCAGGACGAAACAACTAAGATCCATAAATACATCAGGGACAAAGCCTCAACAGACAATGTGCTCAGTGAATGTCTCAGACAACAGGGAACGGAGGTTGAAGTGCCAGAGATACCATCATGGGAGGACAAGCCCCTACATGGGATGTACCACCAGCAAATAACCCAAGTGGCTGATATCAGTAAATCCTACCAATGGCTGGAAAAAGCTGGGCTCAAGGACAGCACAGAGGCCCTCATCATGGCCGCCCAGGAACAGGCCCTAAACACCAGAGCAATAGAGGCCCAGATCTACCACACCAGACAAGACCCAAGGTGTAGGTTGTGTAAGGAGGCCCCTGAGACAGTCCAGCACATAACAGCAGGGTGCAAGATACTGGCAGGGAAAGCATACATGGAACGACATAACCAAGTGGCAGGCATAGTGTACAGAAACATCTGTGCAGAATATGGACTGGAAACCCCGAGATCAAAGTGGGAAACATCCCCAAAGGTGGTGGAGAATGCCAGAGCTAAGATCCTGTGGGACTTCCAGATCCAGACAGACAGAATGGTAATGGCGAACCAACCAGACATTGTCATAGTGGATAAACAACAGAGGAAAGCCGTTGTGGTAGATGTAGCAATACCAAGCGATTGCAACATCAGGAAAAAGGAGCACGAGAAACTGGAGAAATACCAGGGCCTCAGGGAGGAGCTGGAGAGGGCCTGGAAGGTGAAGACCACAGTGGTGCCTGTGGTCATCGGGGCCCTCGGGGCAGTCACCCCCAAACTGGATCAATGGCTACAACAGATCCCAGGAACAACATCAGACATCTCAGTCCAGAAATGTGCAGTCCTTGGCACAGCCAAGATACTGCAGGACCCTCAAGCTCCCAGGCCTCTGGTAGAGGACCCGAGCTCAGAGGATAAGAACCACCCGCGGTGGGTGAGAAGGGGAATTTTTTTATATATATATATATATATATATATATATATATATATATATATATATATAAATATATATACACCTTCCTTTTCTGAAAGGAAGTCATCACTCTATTAACCATTTAACTCATTTTGTGCATTTGAATGGTTGCCAAAGGAGACTAAAGAATTTCTCAAACATGTATGAAAGAATAAAGTGACACTCATATTTTTGATTAGGAAAATAATAACATGATGTAAAGCTAAAAAAATAAATAAATAAAAAGAAGCTGTTTTTACATGATACTACCCCTTTAAGAGGTAAGTGGGTTTCTGTAGAGAGAATTTGTCATCATCTTACCTTCAGCAGTCAGTTGACTCAGAGCAGACAATAATTGTGCTTCAATCAACACTTTTTTTATTTGCATTTTGAATCAATGCATTAAAAAAGTTGATCAAAATGGCAAAATTATATATATCTTCCTCAATTTTGCAGAAAAGATTTTATGCTCACTTGAGGTGGTTTTTGGCTTTTCCAAAAAAAAGAGTTAATGTGCCAAAAGGTTGATGGAAACATTTGCAGAATACGTTGTGAAGAAGAAAACTTTAACATCCATTGGTAGGTATTTTGCCTTATAAGAGGTATGAAACTTAGAAACTATAAATGTCCAAGTATTGCAATCTATTACTTTGTAATATTTATATTGAGAGATCATATGAAATTTTTGTCAGGGCGACTATGCAGCTGATTCCCTTGACATCAGAGATCTGTTGTTCCCACTTTTATCCCTATTGATGGACATGATTCTTCAAGCAGTGAATTCAGTCATAACAGGGTTGATAACTAAAGTGTTAGCATCAAGTGTGATGGGATGGGAGAGCAGGGGAGGAGCGGGACGACCCGCTGCAGAGCATCCTGATGTGGATGGGAGACACTCACATGGGAACTGTGGGCTGGTGGGTGGACATTAGGCCTAAAACGATTACACCCTTCTGATGCTGACTCAGAGCTTCTCAGACAGAAATGAACACAGTTTCATAACCATAACAACCATGAGAACACGACAAGCCCTGAGGAGGAGCGAGAGCACGAACACGCAGCCAGCGTCAGTCAGCGTTACACACGCCTGTGTAACGCCTGTGTTGGGGTCTTCAGGTCTAATGACAGCTGACTATGCCATGTTCTAACACACTGGAACAGCACATGTGACCTGCACATTGATGAATACATGTGCAAGGGCTCTGCTGTGAAGTAGAAGGTGAATGATAACAGAATTTTTGAACTTTTGAATGTGTTAAGTGTGGATCTGCTCCATCTCAGTCAGGCTGGGCAGTGGTACGAACATTAATTTCAAGTCATCCCACAAACTCATAATTGGTTTTAGGCCATTATAGATGCTTTGATCTAAACCATTGCTTGGTAACTGGTTGTGTTTCGGGTCGCCAGCTTTCTTCCACGTACAGCCTTTGGGATTCAGTTCTGGCCTCATCTAACCAGAGCAGCTGGTGTACTCTACAGAACTTTTGGCAAACTTTGCAAGATTCTTCTTACAGTTTTGGTTTTTCCACAACTCATATTCTCAAAGTATCATATGTCTGAAAGTAGCTTCTACTGGGGTGCTGCGGTGGTGCGGGGTCCAGGCGTGGCCCACGTGGGGAGGCCTAGGTCCTCGACACGATTGTAACAGGTTCGAGTCCCATTGGGGAGGCCCTTGCTATATTTTTTTCCTCTCTCATTGCCCACTTTCCTGTCTGACTGCTTTCAAATGGAGGCCACTACAGCCAATAAAAACTTTTTAAAAAATTAATAAATTAATTAAAAAAAACACTTTTTAGTGACGCCATTTTGTTGTTGTTGGTAAATTGTCCCAGAAATTATTGTTGAAAATCATCATATTGTTGATTTGAGGCCATTTTCAAGTAATAAAATGGTAATAGCATAATAAAGTAGGAACAAATTCTCAGAGGATGAACATTTAACACAAACAGGAAGAAATTTTAAATATCCAAAATAAATGAGGAAAACAACAGAAACAACAACAAATTAATAATGAAGTCTGTAAAGTCTGTAAAGTAAACATGGCTGCCAAGCAACAGTGAATACATTTTAGTCCTTCAAAAAATCCTTATTGAGACTGAAGAACCAGATTGAAGGCTTTTGCCATCCAGTTTTTGGTAGAAAGAGAGAAAAGAGAAAAAATAAATCAAGTAAGCTAAATCGAAATTATTGAGCTTTTTGTAAACTATCAAATGATTCACTGATTTATTGCTGTTAATCGGAATTGACAGCAGATCCTATCAATTCACAAAACTAAACACCTATACATTTATCAGCACTCCAGCGCAGTGCTTCTAATAAAGCTCCTGGGCTGCCAAGCAACAGAAAACACTTTCCCAATAACGTCCAGCAGAAATGGGGATCCCACCTCAACACTAAAGGCCAACGCCAAGGCCTGAACAGGCATTTCACTTGGAATGGCTTTCGACTGCTGCTGGAAAGACGTGAAAAAAAGTGGAGCAGACAGATGAGCACCATGTCGCTTCACAGTTGGAAAGCCTGGCACTGCCTTCTGCCATTTGCCTTTGGATCACCATGGAAACAGCTAAATACACCAGCAGCAGCAGCAGCAGCAGCAGCGCTGGTCCAGCTTTAAGTAAAGTGAACATGTAAAGGGAAAATTCAAAGCAAAAACATTATAAACCCAATGAAAACGATAAGATTTAAGGAATAATAATGTTGGTTTACAGATTGCGTCACAGACTTGGCACCGTGATGGAAGCATGGCAGAATACACACAGACCCAGAAATGCCCACGTGATGCTCAGTGACATTTTTATCATGGTGGTGGGTGAAGGGGTGGGGGGCGGCTGTTCCTGGAAAAATACGCACATGACGACGCATGTTGCACATGTATCAGCGGGATCACCGAGCACGCGACCACGCACACGTGATTCACCGGCATCAAACGGAAAAAGAACAAAAAAGAAAAAGAAAAAAAAACACAGACGCCCAGCCGGCGCCCTCCTCTTATTCTCTTACCTGGACCGGCTTCTCCCGAGCGGACCTCGGTGATGCTGCTCGGGTCACTCTGAGATCTTCCGCGCTGCACCACGCATTCATCATCCAGCCCGTTGGATGGTGATGCTGTTGATGATGAGGATGATGCCATGGTTGGAGAAAGAAGAAGGGGGGGTGGAAAAAAGCTTGAGCTGTGATCTCCGTCAACAGCCAACCAACCGGCCAAGGTCAGCGGCATCAAGTGGTAGGCGCTGATTTCATGCGCTGCGCTCCGCTGCTGCAGCTGCGGCTCCCCGGTCAGCAGCAGCCAGCAGCGGGAAATCCATTCCGAGCGCAGCGTTATAGAGGGTCGACGGTGCCAAAAAACACGTGATCCCTCCACACCCCCAAAGAGCCCCGTCAAGCTTTTCTCATGATTTTTCTCAACTCACAGTTGAGTTAAACATGGAGCGTGAAAGTGACTGTTCCTGGAAACATTTGATAATTAGCAGCAATAATTGTGTGTGTGTGTTTTTTTTCTCAGTGATTTTACCTTATTAGAACAAATAAAATTATGGCTTTTTTTAAAAGTAAGTTTATTTACTATACATCACAGTACAGGATACTGCAACAGCGTATTGGGGACATAAAAGTAGAAAGAAAGAGGACATTTTCAGAAAAAACATGGATATTTCTGAGCAAATGACATTTCTATTTTCCTTTTTATTTTAGATCCTCCAGTTTTAAGCTATTCACACAGCAGGTGTTGATGCTCAGTTTTGATTTTCTTTTTAGATAAATATTTTATGCCATTATCATTGTGGTGGACATTCTAATGCATCCCACAGGTGTTCTGTTTGGTTGGACTCTGTACAGGCCAGACAACTTCATCCACACCATACTCTCCATCCATGTCTTTATGGACCTTGCTTTGTGCTCTGGTGCACAGTCATGTTGGAAGATGAAGGAGTCAGCTCCAAACTGTTCCCACAAAGTGTGGAGCATGGGATTGTCCAAAATGTCTTGTTATGCTGAAGCATTCAAAGTTCCTTCACTGGAACTAAGGAGCCAAGCCCAGCTCCTGAAAAATAACCCTAAACCATGACCCCCCTCTCCACCAAACATTATACTTAGCACAATGCAGTCAGACAAGAACTGTTGCCCTGGTAACCACCAAACGCAGACTCCTCCCTCAGATTGCCAGATGGAGAACCATGATACGTTGCTCCAGAGAAGGCACCTCTACTGCCATAAAGTCCAATGGTAGCGGGCTTTACACCGCATCCAACGCTTTGCATTGCTCTAAGTGATATACAGCTTGGATGCAGCTGGTCACCATGGAAACCCACTCTCTGCACACTGTTACTGAGCTAATCTGAAGCCCACGTGAAGTTTGGAGGTCTGTAGAGATGCGGTCTGCAGAAACTTTGCTCTGTGTGCTTCTGTGCCTGCTGACCTCACTCCATCTGTTTTCATGGTTGTGTTTGTGTTTGTGTTGAAGTTACCACTTCAACTCAGCCATGAAGTGGCAACTTCATGGCTGAGTTGCTGTTGTTCCCAAACACTTCCATTTTCTTATAATACAGCTGACAATTGACTGTGGAATATTTAGGAGCGAGGAAAATTCACGACTAGATTTGTTGCACAGGTGACATCCTATCCACGCTGGAATTCACTGAGTTCCTGAGAACAACCCAGTCTTTCACAAATGTTTGTAAAAACAGTCTGCATGCCTACGTTCTTCATTTTATACACCCATGGCATGGAAGTGATTGGAACACCTGAGACCTAATTAGCATACCTTTGACAATATAGTGTATATAACTAAGACTTGGATGCATGTTTTCAAAAAGTGCTTTTGAAACATGCAGAATTTCCCTCTGCTTTGCAATCATGCACAGCTTTGTGTTAGATCTCATAAAATTCAACATCATTTGAAGTTTAGGCTGTACTTGAAATGTGAAAACATTGAGGGGGATATACTTTTGAGAAATATAACTATCTGTTTTGTTGTTGTTGTTTTTTAGTTCAATAGCTATTATAGTTCATATTTAATCTACAAATATATGCGTTGGAAAGCTTGAAAAAAGAATGAAGGAACTCACTTCACCACTGGGAGGCGATAAAGAGCAATATGGCTGATTGGCACCGAGCCTTCAGCAGAAAAGAGCAAGTGCTGAAGAAAAATGGCAGAAGGGAAAGTGAGCGAGAGTGCTTCCGTCAACCGGTTAATTGATATAATAGAGTCACAGAGTTCAGTAGAGGATGACAGTTCGGAAAGTTCTGGAGCTCGGTACCCGCAGGACCTCCGGAGCGTCCTGGTTACCAGTGTTTTAAACCTGGAGCAGCTGGACATTGACCTCTACAGGTAAGTAGCTCCAGTTCGTCACTTCAACAACATTTAGAAATTCGTGCACTTGCTTCTAGCTAACGTTGTGTTTTAACTGGGGCTTTTGAAAGGATGAACAGTTTTGCAGCTGTGTTTTTACCGAGGTGTTTAATGCCAAAAACCGTCTCTGTCAGTGAAACGATTCCGAGTAGGTGACTGACATAATGCCTGAATAAATCGCTGCAAAAGTAAATAATTGGGTTGAAAATTACTCTTTTTTTTAAACAATTATGTAATCGCATGAAACAGCTCCAAACTTATTGTGACTAGTTTTTCCAAGTTTAACATGGATAAAAGCATTTTGGTAAGGAGACAAAGCAGGGACTTTTTTTGTTGTTAAAAAACCCCCAACAACATAGCCATGCATATAAATAAACCACTGGAAAAATGTTTTACAATTACAATTACAATTACTACCCTAACAAATTGTATAGTCATGTGGACTACAGTTCCTGTAATGATTGTAATAGAAAACAGTCAAGCATTTAGATTTGCTCTGAGATCAACTCCTAACTAAAATTGGCCAGTTTTTTTTACATACACGAGAAAATCAAAAATCCAATCTTTCTGTGACATGTGAACACATCGTACTAGACACGTCGTTTTTAGATGCATCTGGTCCAACACAAATCAATCAAGTTACAGAGTCCTGCTGATGACCTGATTATCTGACACAGGGGTTTTAAAGCAGAGGCCTATTTAAAATCTGCAGAACCCCGGTCTTTGAGGCCTGGATTGAAGGACCTTAAGTTTAAATCCTTAATTTTAAAGATTTAAGGGCCCTGGTCTAAGACACTAGGTTCAAGTGAGAGATGGACTCCAGGAAACAGCAGCAAGGCTGAACACATTTTTATCATTTTAAAGCTTTCAACCTGCTCTGAAGCCTCCTGGTATTGAAAATGTTAGAAGTCTTCTGGAAAGTTCTGAGTTAAGGTTAAGGGCTTATTTTCAGCAGGAAATAAGAAGATGAAAACGCCTGTGCTCGCATCAGATGGACACAAAAAGCTTCCAAAAGCTATTTTGGAAGCCATTTTGGAATAGCTTCCAATATTGAGCAGAACTATTGCTCAATATTGCAATAATGATTGTGATTGACTCCCCTTTTCTTGAATCCTTTTCTTTCATTACAATGTCCCCACTCCTTTGTTAGCTTTAGCACTAAGTAAAATGAATATGAAGGTCCGCCAAATATTGCATCGAATATTGCAGTCTGACTCCACATACTGTCTACTCTAATAGGGTCAGAGTTGAAAATGTAATCTCTTAAATTCTTAAAAATTTAGAGTCACACTTTTTTGACAGAAAAAGTGTGATGTAGCTTCTGCTTCCAATATGAATTAAAAATGGCTGCTAATATCAGAAAGACTAGAAATAACAAGTGCACCGATTGCAGTTTTCTGGCGAATCACCAATCTTTAGAAAGCCTAACCTTCTGATTCCAAATTTGGCCGCTAAAATGTTTTTTGTCACTAAATGTAGTAACAAACTCGCTACGTTGTCCATGTTAGACCAGTTTCATGTCTAACTATCGACTGATCACGACATTGTGGAAATGGGAGCCTATTTGTCATTGCACCCTTATTGGAAAACAATGTGTATGAAAACTGTTAATTTTTTAAATTTATTTTATATTTTATTTTCCTATGAACTAGAGATCAAAATAGTCATCCAAAAACTCGAACAGTTCATCCCTTGGAACAGCTAGTCGCTACTAAACCTGCTTGCAGGAAGCTTTATTTTTATTTGAGCAGCTGGATCTGATTCGAGTACTTTATTTCAGTCCCATCTCTTTCTCCCCTAGGGGAACGCACCACTGGGTGCCGCGCACGCAGCGCTTATTTGGCGGTCAGATCATCGGCCAGGCTCTGGTGGCTGCTGCCAAATCGGTCAGTGATGATCTCTATGCCCACTCGCTCCATTGCTACTTTGTGCGAGCAGGTAAGACTCGGATTATGCAGCATCTGGAGCCAAGCAACAGTTGGAAGAGTTGAATCATTTTTTTGTGTTTTTTTTTTTTTTTTTTCCTTTCTTTTCTTCCAGGAGACCCTAAGGTACCGGTTCTGTACCAGGTGGACCGCACTAGAGATGGGCGCAGTTTCACTGTGCGCTCTGTGAAGGCCATCCAGCACGGACAACCCATCCTGATCTGCCAGGCGTCCTTCCAGCTGCTGCAGCCGAGCCCGCTGCAGCACCAGTTCCCCATGCCGGCAGTCCCTCAGCCTGAAGACTTGCCCACCGTTGAGGAGATCATCCAGCGTTACCTCAGGTACGGCTCTGTGTGGTGGAGATGTGAGCTTGGTTAGAAAGTCACCAGTCAGATGTTCTGTTGAATGTATTTTGTGGTGAACATTAGGCTTTTGATGAGGGGAAAGTATTACATGGTGGTGATGCACTCTGTCCCACCTGAGTGAAATCTGCTTGTGAATGTTGTAGCAATAATACTTTTACAGTAGTGTTTTTGTGTCAGACTGACACAATTAAAGTTTCTTGATCTTTGAGAATGTATCATTACACCATTATCAATGTATTACTTGGAAATGGATTCAAAACAACAATATTATTGTTTATCGTTACAGTTATTGGAACAATGTATCATCAAGCAAAATATGTTGTCTTGACAGGCCAGTTGAAGGAATAACTAAAATGTTTTAAATTTAAGATGGTCTGAACTTTCTCCTTCTCTCTGGACATCCTCATCCTTGAAGCCTTCTTCTCCAGTCCTCTGAGATCTGGGGTCAGAGGTCAGGTATCATTTGATCTTTTGAAATGCCAATTAGGTGCTGGTTGTTAGAAGAAGCACCTTGTTTCCATGGTTGTGCATCACAACAGCTGTCTGAAAGTTAAAAAAAAAAAAAAGCTGCACAACATCCAAAACCAAAGGGAATTGTCCAAACATTCAATGCCTCACCCTTAAAAAAGCATGAATAAAATTGTAGAATAAGGACAGATCAGAACTCGCTGCTCCATCAGCCTGCACAACAAACTCCTTCATTCTGCTCTGAATGTGTTCTGAGGATCTGCTCACTTCACAGTAAACCAGACCTGACAGAGAGTGCAAAACAAGGCCTGAACAAACTTCTAGCTACCGAGGTTCCCATCGAGGTGAAGCCCGTCAGCCCAGCACAGTTTTACCGCCATTCTTCAGGAGAACCACGGAGGCTGTTCTGGGCCAGAGCGCGAGGACATATCGGTAAAATTTGAACAGGCCGTAACGGCAAAAAACAGAAACCTAATTGAACGAGTTCTGTGGATGCAGATGGCTTTTGTTCCCATGCAGGTGAAGGAGACATGAAGTTGCACTGCTGTGTGGCCGCCTATGTGTCAGACTTTGCCCTCCTGGGGACTGTACTGCTGCCATACCCTAAATACAAGGCCCGCTTCACCGCCTCCCTGGACCACGCCATGTGGTTCCACAGCACCTTCCGTAGCGACGAGTGGATGCTTTACGAGTGTGACAGCCCCTGGGCAGGTCAGTACCTCCTCCTGTGACCCCGCTGTCCTCACATACCTGCCCCACTTCATTCTGGACAACAATGGTGAAAATGAACAGCAAAATACCAAATAAGTGTTGGCACCATTCTGAGTGCTGCTCAATTAATGAATGACCCACTCATTTGAAGTGGTGGAACAAGGACTTCTTAGCGCAGTGGTGTCTGAAGTGGGTTCTGGGGGGCCCGACACCTGGAGGCCTCAGTACCCTGTATGCTTTAGTTCTCCTGGTGGTAGTAACAACCTTCTCAGCATGTCAGCGTTCTTCTTTGGCCTTCTTATGAGCCATCATTTGATCCAAGTGTGTTGAATCAGGGAGATGAATAAAACATGCAGTATGCTGGCACATTGGGTGTTAGAGGTTTCTCCAAGTGACTTGTGTAAATCATTGTAAACTCTCACTGCTCTAATTTTGACATTCCAACCATGACAACATATGCTGTAGTACCTGAACCTTCAAGTTGGGGTTTATTAAAATGCTCTGAAAGGCTCTTTGCATGTAATCATATTTAAACAAAGGACTCAGCCTTACATTTTGGGGTGTGTCCATTTTCAAGTTAACATCTAGAGATGAACCGATCTGATATTAATATTCTAAATCATTTGGCAGAATGATTTAGATTCTGGCAAATGAAGAATTGTAGATATGGTATCAGTGGCAATGTGCCCGACCCGATAGAACAGATCTATTCAGTCTAATTCTGAGTGATGTTATGCTTTATTATTTATTTTACATAACCTTTAGAATTTCTAATTGTGCTTTCTGAACCATTTAAAAGAAGGTTTGTTGCAATTTATTTTTATATGTTCGGCCAACGTAGTCGACATGTTTTTCAGTTTCTACATTGGCTGTTATACTCTAAATTGTGTTGACTTAACAAAATAAAGTTGTTGTTTTTACATGTCTGACCAATGTTGGAAGCTATCGGTGTGTGTGCTGTACTGGTGCAGTTATCAAATAGATTTGTAATTCACTTCATTTATGTCTGTGTTTAAATAAAGAAGCGATTTAAGTCAATTCAGCTGTTTTTCTGAGTCGGGTTGGTATCAGCCGATATGATACGTCAGATTTGTCCTTTCTCCTAAATTTTTCTCCATTTCCAGTTGGAGCCTAACATTTGTGTTCGTTTTTGGTGTGCGATTGTTGATTCCTGCAGGAAGCAGCAGAGGACTGGCTCAGGGTCGGCTGTGGAGAAGAGATGGGGTCCTGGCAGCCTCGTGTTCTCAAGAAGGGGTCCTGAGAGTCAAACCTGTCCTGGAGAACAGCAAGCTATAGCTGTTTTTTTTTTTTGTTTTTTTTTTTTTACATATTTGCTATAATTATGAGTGATATCTGCTGTTTTAAGTGTTTTTAACTTTTAAAATGTTCAAATGTCAGATATTAAACTTATTTAATATCAATCTTTCTAACTTCTAGAGTTTTACATGTCAGGACTTGAAAAACAGTTTTTTCAGTTTTATGAACGAGTGTGATATGTTTGTACACTGGAGGCTAAAAGTATAAGCCATGTTAGAACCTAATGATATTTGAAAAACCCTGCAGACACAACCAGATGTAGTGTTTATTATTACTGTGTAGAATTATAACATTGTCTATCAATTTGAAATATTTCAATTTTATAAATTAGTATTTTAAAAAATTAATGGATGAAAGAGTTATTTTTCATTAACACATTTTCCAAAACAAAAAAGGCTAGAGTGGATTTAAGCTTTTCTATATTTCTTGGAAATATTCATGTATTGATATGATGCAATAATGTAAGGGCCAGTGTACATTATTAACTCCTTTTGTTGACTTTATTGCAACATTTTTGACCTGTGATGCCTTTTAACATGACACACAAAGCATGGTCACTTGTTTTTAATGTATAATTTTCCTTACAGGGGTATTCCAGAAGTCAGCATTTCAATTATTGCACTAGTGTCAAAATGTGCTTCGTATTTAACTTGAATGTGAAAAAATTAAGAGAATTATGCTCTGTAACAATAAAACTTGTAACTTGTGATAAGAAATGTTAATGCATTTAAAATCTGTGAGAAACATTGGTTGAAGCAGCTCAGTAAACAGGGTGATGGTGAAGAACACATCACCCTGTTTGTGATTTACTAATTTTTGTTTTAGTAAAACAAAAATGCATCCTTTTGAATTTTTGTTTTACTAAAATGCAAAAGGATGCATAAAAAACAATGAGCATGTCAGAAACTTTTCTATATCTCTGCACATGGAACTGGTGCAAGAAAGAATTAATTGTTTTTCATAAAATTAAAACTTGGGCATGTTTTTTACTGTGTGAGGAAGCCAGTGTACCAGGAAGTAACCCACATATGCAAAATACATGAAAATAATTTCATTTTCCTTAGTTGTGTTGAAAGTATTTTGGAGATATCTATAGAAAAGTATGGGAAAAGTTTCAATATCACTCTAGGAGTAATTCAAATTCAAAAATACTATTGATCCCGAGGGGAAATTAAATTGAAAAAAGTAAAAATGATGACTCGGTCATCTTTCCCTCCTCTATCCCTGCTTTTAATGTAGTTGAATATGTAAATATTAATAAAATATGGTACCTACAATTTTATAATAAGCCAATTTCACAAAAGGAATTAAAAAACCTCAGAGGAGGCTGTTGTTTTGACACGTCGCTACGCCACTCGGTTGCTATGTAGTTCGCGCCCTTAGTTACCAATATTTCCCATGATGCACCACTTCCAGGAGAGCTTTAAGATATTTAGTTAACGCTAAATAACATTCTATACCAAAATAATACTATATTGAAAGGAAGTAAGTATTGTTGTCTCCTTTCTGAACTCTGTTTTAATCACATATCCGGAAAACTGATCACACTGATGTGATTCAACCCTGTCAGCGGTAGATACTGACAGCAGCTAACGTTAGCTTCTCAGTTTCTGAGCTTTGTCCTTACTGCTGCGGACTGCAAACATGTATCTTTAAAATAAGGTAAGTCTTAGAAACGGTTTCTGTGATATGTATGAAACAATGCTGACTTAATTTTTATTGACGCTGTATGAAGTGCAGTGAAACAACCGTGCTAACATTACCGCTAGTTTTCTAAGCTACGTAGCACTGTACTGACGGCACGAGACTTTGTTTAATATTCAGTTTAAATCGTTTTTCAGGTATATGGAAGCAAACACAAGCCGAAGTCTTAAGTTTGCACATTAATAATGATGGAGAAAGAACAACAGAGCTTCATAATCTTTAATGCTTCTAAAAGAGAGGTGTTTGGCATCAACAATGGCTACAAGTACATGCAGAAGAGACTCAGAGCGCAGTGGAAGATCCAGAGGTAAGAGTAACAATGTTTTGCCCTATACGGTCATCGGGAAAACTCACTTACTTGTCCAGCAGACTGACATATATATCACTGACATCCTCAACAATGAGAGTAAGCTGCCAAAGGTCATTGCTAAATAACCTGGTGTTCACAAAGTGCTGCACCTTAACATAGAAGTAGAAAGTTGAGTGAAAGGGAAAGATAGTGGTAGAAAATTATGCACAAGTAACACGAATACCTGCAGTGAAACAAAATCCATTCATGTGTAGGGAGGCCGGTAAGTGCATCTAAAAATGGTGAACTTTTCAGTGGCATTTTAATTGGTACTGTATACTGCACTTGTATACTCTAGTGCAGTATACACACTGCACTTGAGTTTGACAGTTTAAATTTTTTAATGACAATAGCGTTGCCACAAGAGCCATGAAATAAATAAATACACAGTGAAATAATTACATATATTTATAAAAGTTTTCCTTCAAAGGACAATCAGTAAATACATTTTATTTACACCATTAGGTAGATTTGGTTTCAGTGAGGGGAGTCAGCGTTCTCGACAAACGGGGAAACTTTGCATCAACACTCGATGAATAAAACATTATTAACAATGGCTCAGTAACCATAAAAACAGTAAAAAAGAAACACTGACTCAAACTCAGGAGCCTCATTTGGACAATATTAAAACATATTACGTGTAAGAAACCTGGTCATGACTTTCGATTTTATCCTCCTTACTGAGTAGCTCATCTTCATCCCTTGCAGTATAAAGGAAGAACTGTCTGCAGAGAAGCTGAGGGGTGTGAAGCTGTGGATAACTGCCGGCCCCAGAGAGAAGTTCACAGCGTCAGAGGTGATATGCATTAAGGCATTTCACAGCAGCAGAATGTTGCACAAAATCTTCAGGAAGAATGAAGATCGTTTTGTGCAAACTTATTCCACATTTTTTTTCCACAGCTGGAGGTGCTGAAGCACTACCTGGATGGAGGAGGAAACATGCTGGTCATGCTTGGAGAGGGAGGAGAAATGAAATATGACACAAACATCAATTTCCTCCTGGAGGAGTTTGGAATAATGGTCAACAACGGTGCGTACAGCAGTCTGACGCAGAACCCAGATTTCTCGGTCTGAGTCAACACCAATCTTTCTCTCTCCTTTCACTGCAACAGACGCTGTAGTTCGGAATGTGTACTACAAATACTTTCACCCCAAGGAGGCTCTGGTCTCTAACGGCGTGTTGAACAGGTCAGCTGTCACCTTCTAGTCGTCGTTATGGAAATGTGCTCTTTAATTTGTGGCGATTTCATCATTTTCCTTTCTTTCTTTTTTCTTTTAAAGAGAAATCAGTCGAGCTGCTGGCAAAGTGGTAACGGGGGTGATCGAGGATGAATCTATTGGAAACAACGCACAGTAAGCAACTCTGCTTTCCGACGCCAGCTGATTTGGTTGGTTTGGTTGCTGTGGTCTGAAGTGGAATTGACCTGTGTGGGTTTCTGCAGGGCTCTGACATTTGTGTATCCTTTTGGAGCCACACTGAGTGTGATGAAACCTGCTGTGGCTGTTCTGTCAACCGGCTCTGTTTGCTTCCCGCTCAACAGGCCCGTCCTGGCCTTCTACCATGGAAAGGCCTGTGGATTTCATTCTTTCTACATGTTTTACCCCCAAACATCATGATAATGACCACCTGTAAATATAATTAGTATAATTAGTTTTTTCTCTCACACAGGAGTCTGGCAAACTGGCCGTTTTGGGTTCCTGTCACATGTTTTGTGATCAGTACTCAGACAGGGAAGAGAACAGTAAAATAATGGTGAGACCAAATGTTTGAAGAACTTTTTGTAAAATGATTGATGAATGGGTGAATATCTACCGTCTTAAAGAGGTGTGTTTTCCAATGGTACCACAAAATTTGTTGGTATTTATTGATATAACAATACAAATAATAATAAAATAATTGCAGTTTATTTTCTGGTATGTTACAGCAATCAGACCCCCAAAACATAAACATTGTTCTTAAAAAAGAAACCTTTCTAGAGAAGGAAACAAACTTCTCTGGGACACCAGTTACATAATTAGCATGATTTTTAACTGCTTACGTTTAACCATATTTTCTTGTTAATTCATATTCATTTATGGTCTCATGAAAGTAGCAGTGGAGAAAACATTAAAAATAGCTTTATGGGCTTTTAAACTTCATCAGCTACATAATTTCAGCAACCGCATATCTCTGAAATTTATTTACAGTATGTATTTTTTTAGCTTATTATTTAGAACATTTTGAACAACATGCAAAAGCAGAAATAAAACTGTTTACCTCATTTCATCGCAGGACGTCGTGCTTCAGTGGCTCATGTCAGAAAACATTCAGCTGAATCAGATTGATGCAGAGGATCCCGAGGTGTGCAGACTGGACCGTACTAAAAGATCACCACAAGCACTAGCCGTTGGCTCACTTCCTGTCGTTGTGTCGCCTAGATCGCAGACTACACAATGCTGCCAGACACGGGCCGCTTGTCGGAACAGCTGCGAGTGTGTTTACAGGAGGGAGACGAGAACCCGCGGGACTTCACCTCCCTCTTTGACATGTCTTTGTTCAATTTGTCGCCCAACAGTTTACCAGAAGTCATAAGGTACATGGAGCAAGTGTTCACCACACGCCTGGTTTTTTCTGTCTATCATAGCTCAAACTGTGTTTGCAGTTCTTTTAAGCAGCTCAATGTGAAACACGAGCCACTTCAGCTCATCACTCCACAGTTTGAGACGCCGCTGCCTCAGCTTCAGCCTGCTGTGAGTCTGTGGACTCAGCATTCACTGAGAAAGCAGGAAGCAGATTGCAACACTGATGGATGTTATTTTGTCCTTGAAGGTCTTTCCCCCTGCGTTAAGTGAGCTGCCTCCTCCCATGCTGGACCTGTTTGATCTTGATGAAACGTTCTCCTCTGAGAAAGTCCGACTCGCCCAACTTACCAATAAATGTAAGGAGATTAGAATCCCCAATATCTGCTTAACTTTCTATTGAGTTGGTAGCTTGCAAATGAAATCCATTACCACCACGCCAGACAGGGCTTTGCAAAAATAATTACCCCCTTACATCGTTTCACATTTTGTTGCATTAATTTCAAAAACTTCAATGTTTTTTGGGGAAGTCTTTTTTCCTAGTACAACTACAAACCTATCAAGACATAACTGTCCCTCTAAATTGGAAAGGAGAGTGCGAATCAGGAAAACGTAAATTACAAAGTTGTTGAAAGCCATAAGTTGTCAAATTTGTAGTTTGCCATCTTAGTTATTTTTAGTGAAAAAGTCTAATTTTGTTGATGTATTGATTTGTGAAAGAGTATCCAAGCGTGTGAATTTATGGGCAGAATGGAGGACAACACTTGGAAGGTGGTGTTCTGGTCAGAGACTGAAGTTAAGCTTTTTACTAGCATCTGTTGTGAAAACATTACCCTGAATGAGCAGTAACATATTGTAGTGGCAGGATCATCCAGAGAAGCTGGATGGTATCAAATGGAGGGAAACTCTGCTTCTGCAGCAGGATCTGAAGATGTTAACACTTCCCATTCTGACTTGACCTTTTCATTTTAGAATTAAAGAGAGGGAGAAATGTTCCATCTGGATGTGTTCAGAGCTGCACGAGACAAACCAAACACACATCTGGGTGGTTCAATGCAAATGCATGGCACAGTCCAAATATGTGCAAACTTAACTTTCATGCAATAAGTTCAAGGTAGTTTAGTAGAGCCTATAGGTATCAGTCTTTTCAATGATGGTCAAATCTGAATTAATAGTTAAATTGCATGATCTCAATCACTGCAGTTTTCTGCCTGTGTGCAAATTCAGCTGCCCAATTGACCATGTTTTAGCTCATTTTGGTGACTTACTTGTAAACACCTGACTAACGGGCAATGATGGACTGGATAAGATTCAGATTTTGTAAAGTAAAGCTTTTAAAGAGTGAAAGATTTAAATCGTCTCACCCAACCATTAAATGTGTTTTGTTTTTTTTGTTTTTTAAACACAAAGGCACAGATGACGACCTTGAGTTTTATGTACGCAAATGTGGTGAAATTCTGGGTGTGACACCGAAGCTGGATAAAGAGCACAGGGATGCCAAGCACATCCTGGAACACATTTTCTTCCAGGTGGTAGAATTCAAGAAACTTAACCAGGTGAGATGGTAAATGGTGATTCTTGGGGCCGGTGCCCTGCAAAAGATGCCTTCCCTGACAAATGACTTCATACCAGACACCATGATGATCCATGGTGACTGCTGTGGGAGCCTTTACTAAAGCAAATGTCTTACTTTTTACAGGAACATGACTTCGACCCAGAGGCCCGATTCACTCCACTCTGATCGGAACCACAATCATGTTAAGACTTTTTCCTCATGGTTTCAATATAAAAACCACATGGAGACCAAAAGTGTACACAAATGTCATTTCACACTGCATTTTATTTAATGGAGACAAATAAATGTTTACTTTATTAGATTACACTTTATAAAAAGAATTCTTCTGTATTACCCTGACCCTGATTGAGAGAGTCACCATAAGTCATCAAAGTCTGGTTTTCCTTCCACCAACGTTTCCTCCAGTCAGCTCGTGTGTCTGTTGGCTCCCTGATCAGGACAAACTTCAGGCAGATGGGGTTTGGGGCTCCACGTTTGCTCCTGAGTGCCGGACTCCATGAAGAACCTGGGGCTGTTGCTTTCCGACTTGATCACGGAGACATCCAAGGATACCTGCGAGGCCGAGAGGAAGTCCTGGGACCGGTCGAAACAGACAGAGTTTCGGGGCTCCGTGGAAAGCACGCGGGGGGTGGAGAACTTCCCCTGCGGAGGGATGGAGAGGTTACAGCAGTCCGCCTCCTTCATGTTGGAACCGCAAGGTGCAAACACTATGGAAGGAGAACAGGCATCCGACGACAGGCAGAGGGACGCCAGGATGGACGACCTGCCGTCAAAGCCGTCCACTCCGTTAGAAGGCTTCGGCATGGACAGCTGGTCCAGAGACGAAGCGGACAGGAAACTCTGCTCCCCGAAAAAGGCCCTGTCTAACTCCGACGGAGAGTACTCGTAACTTTTGACGTCTAGAAAAAGAAGAAACGTTTGGAATGAAACCTTTGGGCTAATCAGATGGAAATGAGACCGCTTTCAGAAACATGGACCTCACCTTTGAAGACAACAGCTTTCTCCATTGCGTCCATTGAGGCGGGAACCGGTTCAGTCAGCGGCTGGTTGATTTTAGCAGCTGGTTAATTGAAGCAGCTGGGGGGAGGAGATGACCCGCTGCAGACCGAGTAATGGTTCTGAAAACTCCTGTATAAATGTACAGGATTACAACTCTCTGTTTTATGGGTCGCTATGTTTGTTTTCGTATATGTATGTCTAAAAGGAAGGAAATATGGTTACATTTTTTTGTCCTTTTTTAAACGGTAAATTTTATTGGGTGATCAAGTCCAGTCCTCCAGAGCTGCCATCCTGCAACTTAGATGCTTCTCTGCTCCAACACACCTGAATCAAATGAATGGCTCGTTAGCAGGTCTGTTCAGAGCTGATCCTGGTCTGTTGGAGTGAGGATGCAGAGCAACTCGAGAGCAACGAGGACTGGACTCGAGCACCCTTGATTTAAATGATCATAAAAAAATAAAGAAAAAAAAAAACAAAACAATTACTGTTAAGCTAGTCCCATCCAGAGCCAGCCCAAAGCTTTCTAGGAAGTTTGGCAGATTTTAATCTGGGTGCACATTACTTCTTATCCACCACACCAGCACTAATATTTATTATACATATATTATGTGATGATTTATTATTTATATGCTGTGCTTTCAACAGAAATTAAAAGATTTATAACAGATTAGTGCTTAATTCCTTTCACTCTTTAAGTAGTTATTTTAGGAATTTCCAGCTCTCTGATTGGACAGACGCCTTGGAGGGTGAGAAGTGGAATAATGCTGCAACTGGCAGCATAGCTTCCAGTCATGCAACCCCTGATTTCAGATAGACGCTAAATTTGCTCTCCTAATTTGTTATCAGTGTTTTTTTGACCAAATTAATTATTTTGGTCAATCACTGCTAATATTTTATTCTGTTAAGGCATTTTGAACCGTTTTCACTTCATTTCTTTGTTTTAATTTATTTTCTGTTTAGACAATCTAAACAGAAAAGATCCCAAAGTTAATGACATATTCAACATTTTACCAATATGTTACCATATAATACAGTGAAAAGATCCAACTGTGTCATAATTTTCTCAAAAATATAACTTTTGTTATGACTTCAAAAAGGAAAGTGAAGTAAAGCTTGGAGTTTGAGGCCCAACCTTTGTACACCTCTAGTCTGCTTTGTATTCGTTTAACAAACTTAGTACAGTCCAGAATTTAACAGACAAGAGATAAAAAAAAATGTTTTCAAATGTATCAAGAGGATCAAACTGGTAACTCAAAGAGAGAGAGAAAGAAAAAAGAAAAGTTGCATTAAAACTATAATTTCTCTAGTCTAACATTTCTTTATGTTTTGATGTTTGCAAAATTTAAGCTCAACCAAAGGAGAATATGATTTTTTTTTTTTTTTTTTTTTTGGTACCATATTATCTGAGTTTTATTTTGAAGGTCCGAACGGATTATTTTTCCTCTTCCCATTCGGCTCTCTGCGCATGTCCGCAGCGCAGCCACGTCACAGCTCTGGCAAGTTCTGGGAGAAGGGCGCGAGATAGAAATTGCAGAGCGCGGACGGAATGATCGTTCCGCCACAGCTGATCGTTTCCAGGCTGCACAGTCCAGCTCAAACCTCCAACCACCTCCACTGCTGCTGGCTGCTGCATTAAAATAATATTAAAGCAGTGGACGTCGTGATATTTTCCTATTACATTTGCACATGACGTGCGGAGGTGGCGGCAGGCAGAACCACTGGGTGACTAAACTAGAAGAAAACAGAGGGAAATGTCCTGGTGGCCGCGCGGGTAAGAGACTATTCACTGCTGTCTGAGTTATTCTCTGGAGGTTTATTACTCGTTTAACGAGCCTCTCTTTCACCAAACAGTTTTAGAAACAGTCACGCTGCCTGAATAAATAGTTAAGTGAACCCAAACGTTCATTTTTGAGCTGCCGCCCTTTTCCGGAGTCATGAACCCAGACTGGGCCTGTCCTGTTTTCCAACAACCGCTTTCAGTGTGAACCCAGAGAGATGAGAGAAATCCCTGCTTTCATCTCAAAAGCTCGATAAAACTATCAGTCGTCTCTGAAACGTATCATTTAGCCTCCGATAACCAGCTAACAGCTAAACCCGCTAAATTTGTTCTCCTAATCTCTTATCAGTGTTTGTTTGTTTTTTTTTGTTCGTTTGTTATTTTTCTGTTTTGGTCTGGTTTCCAGTGAGGATGGAAACGACGCCATGCATCAGGACACCGATTCTGATGTGGCTGAGCAGAGGGACGGAGGAAAGGGGAAAGTGAAGTGGACACAAGATGAGGTGATTGTTGTCCCCGTTTGGCTCTGTTTATGTGTCTCCATGAGGGACATCCGGTCTGAAACCTGTAGATGTCTGCAGGATGACAAGCTCAAAGCGCTGGTCCACAATCTGGGATCCAGTGACTGGAAACACATAGCCAGCTTCATCCCAGTGAGTGACTAACAATCTTTATGTTTTGTGGCATCGTAGTAAAAATCCTGAGCATACTGTTTTTTGTTTTAGAATCACACAGAGCAGCAGTGCCAGCACCGCTGGTTTAAGGTCCTCGATCCAGAGCTGGTCAAAGGTCCCTGGACCAAGGAGGAAGACGAGAAGGTGGGCAGCGTTTCGCTTACAGAATGACCCAAGCTGAACTGAGAAGAAACCAGTGTACCCATTGTATCTCTGGTGTAGTGTGGTGTTCATCTAACAATTCACAGAGAATTCTGATAAAATACAGTAATGCTGGTACCCTGTGAAAATGTTGAAAGGTGTGTGAATACTTTTGCAAGGATCTCCTGTCGCAGTCAGTCTTGCAACATATCTAAAGATTAGACTAAAGACTGTTGCTGTATGCCATCGTCATGACTGTCCTGACATGCTGGCAGCTCGATATCTGAGAAACGGAGACAACATTCCACAGCAACATGTCCTGGACACCACAAGTACTACTCTACAAAAATTTGTAATGTGCTTCGCGAGCATACCAGTCACATAAAGGAGTGTGATGTATGTCACTAATTTGCTCACAGTGACCGCATTTAACCACATTTTCAAATTTATTGATACTCTAAAATAAAGCAAAATGGTAAAATTAACAATCCAGACAAAACTGTTTTGGGGGGATTTCGACATCATTAAGTGAAATTTATCGTGACAACAATAAATCAAAATTCTTATCACGATAAGACATTTATCATGTTAAATGACAAACAATACAAAAAATGCCAACTCCTAACTCAAACTTCTGGAAATAAGGGCCAATTTATCGGTGCACCCCTTGTGTCCACTGAAGTTTTTGGCTGTAACTTGACAAAATGTAGTTCCAGGGATATTAACAATTTTGCAAGGCTGTGATGTGTAAAAACTGTGGTCTGTAAAAACATAAGAAGAAACCCCATACATTTCTCCCTTCAGGTCATCGAGCTCGTGAATCTCTACGGCAACAAGCAGTGGGCAATGGTGGCCAAGCATCTGAAGGGCCGGCTGGGGAAGCAGTGCAGAGAGCGCTGGCACAACCACCTCAACCCCAACGTGAAGAAGTCGTCATGGACAGCCGAGGAGGACCTCATCATCTACAAGGCCCACCACCTGCTGGGAAACCGCTGGGCCGAGATCGCCAAGCTGTTGCCCGGAAGGTCCGCTGACTCCAAAGTCTTTTACGTTCATTCCGGAAAAGCCTGCCCGATCCCCTGACAATCTCATTTTACGGTTTTTGTTGACAGGACGGACAACGCCGTCAAGAACCACTGGAACTCCACCATCAAACGCAAGCTGGAGATGGGCTTCTACGCCCGAGAGGTGTTCAGGCCGAACGAGGTCGAAGAGCTGTTGGCATGCCTGAATAAAGACTCACAGGTAAGTTTGCCTTAACCCGATGCTCAGCGCCACCCTGCTGGCGCTGCGTGGTACTGATCCCACTGTCTTGTTTTCTGTCACTTAGGGGGGCAGCAGCTGTCAGGATGCTTCAAGCAAAGAAATGGAGCAGAAAGACCAGCTTCCAGTAAGAACATGTTGCTTTTAGCATGTAACATGGCTTCATGTGGATAAATCATGCTATCGCCATGCAAACTGTATTTCTGTTTGGAACATGGAAATGATGCATCAGGACACTTTTCTTTTTGTGATATTATATATTTATTTTATTAGCTTTGCCCTAATACTCTCTTACTAAATATAGATAGATGTGTTGAAGTTTAAGTATGGAGTACTTCTACATGCGGCTGTAACTGTGTAAATATTAGCACAGAGCAAAGTAATATCTCCTTTAGTTAACAGCCACTATTGGTGAGTTTTGTTATTTCTGCAGGAAGCGCCGGCTGCCAGTGAAGCAGAGCCATCCGCAGCAGTTTCCTCACCGAGGGACGATTCAGGCATCAAGATGGAATTTGATGCTGGAGAGGAAGCCAGCGGTACCAACTGGGTGGTGGACAGCTCCGGCTTCCTTTCCCCCACTGGCCCCGCCCTGAAGGAAGTGCTGGACATGGTGGACGGGGTAAGGATCTCCACTGCAGCGGACATGAGTACAAACTATGCAGAACAAGACGAATCGTCCCCCTGTCCCACATGCAGGACCTGGATGGCTGGTGCAACCTGGCGGCCTTTGACCTTCCAGAGGACAGCCCCAGCCCCGAGCGCCACCAGTTCCGCCTGGAGGGCTCGCCCTGCAGGAGCTGAGCAAAGGCAGCAGGGGAGAACTCATCCCCATCTCCCCCGGGGGGATCAGCCCGCCGTCCATACTGACCCGCCGCAGCCGGAGACGCGTCACACTATCTCCAGACGGAGCGCACTCCATGACGCCCAAGAGCACTCCAGTCAAAATCCTGCCATTTTCTCCATCTCAGGTGAGCTGTTGGCTGCTCAGGGTTTCGCATGTTTTATAATGAAATATGTGAACTGCATTATCCAAAATGTTTTATTTGGGATGCACTAATTCAATTTTTTCACTTCTGATGTCATTATCTGAGGTTTAGTATCAGCCCAGAGAAACGAAGTGCTGAATTGACTTGAAGTGTTTCTTTTTTACAGTGTTTCTTTTATTATATATAATGATAAATGTAGTGAATGAATTACAAAGTCATTTAATAATTCTACCTGCGACAGACTGGCGACCTGTCCAGGGTGACCCCGCCTCTCGCCCGGAACGCAGCTGGAGATAGGCACCAGCAACTCCCGACCCCGTTCGGGAGAAGGGTGACGGAAAATGGATGGATGGATGGATTTAATAATTCTACACCAGTACAGCACAATTAAAGGGGCAGGATTATATGTTGGTGCCATTTTACAGCACAATTAAGTAACTATGTTACCTTCCGTTATAAAAAATGTTGTACATGTGAAATATGCCTTAAAAGAAATTTGACTTCATCATTTAACACTTGGAAATTGGGCCTCTATCTCTTTAAAAACACCTGGTTTTTCTTAAACCCCGCCTTCAGGAAGTAATCGCAACATGGCTCCTCTATTAACATTTTAATGTTTTTACCAGCATTTCACTCAGAAGTAGCTCCTATAATGAGCTCAGCAGTTTCACCAGGTCTTTGCTAATTGCTGCTGGCTAGTCTGAAGGAGCTCTGAGCAGGAGCCGCACCTCCAAAGCAGAGTTAGGTTCACCCAGCTGTTTTGCATAATTGAATGGTTGTTATGGTAATTAAAGTAGTTCACAAACATACATGAAAGAATTTGGGCAAAACTCCAGGTATGTTTTTAAAGTCAAATTGCCATTATAACAAGATTTAAAGCTCAAAAAAATAATTTAAATAATAATATAATAATAAATGTTGATAAATGTTTGACCAAGCTTCACGAGGTTGGTCAAATATGTAAAAACAACATTAATTTGTTCAGTCAGTGCCGTTAAAAGAGTATATCAGCCAATGTAAAATAAATAAATAAACTGACAAAAACAGGTTGGCTACGTTAGTCAAACATGTAAAAATTAAACTGCAACAACCTTTCAAATGGTTCAGAAAGTGTGATTGAAAATTCTAAATGGAATGTCTAATAAAGTGTGACATTGAATTAGACTGAATAGATCTGCCCTCATGGATCGACCACATTCTCACCGATACCCAGTCTAGAATTTTTTTCCGATATTGGGACTGATGCAAATATTAATATTGGATCAATGCAGATCTAGTTTTCATCAGTATTGAAAGTGTTGTTACCGTGACCCGGTACCGCTGAGGTCCATATAGTCTGGTCATCAGCTGATTCTCTAACTGAATGTGTTGTTGCGCCATCTTGTCTAGTGGCCATGTTGCAGAGAGTAACCCAAACAGTTCTGAGGCCCGCTGCTGATTTTCCTGTTTGCTCTTTCAGTTCTTGAACCTGTGGACAAAGCAGGACTCTCATGACCTGGAGAATCCCTCCCTCACATCCACGCCAGTGTGCAGTCAGAAGGTCATAGTGACCACACCGCTGCAGCGAGACAAGACCCCTCTCACCCAGAAGGAGAACTCGGTGTAAGCGATGCAATCTGGTGATTGGCTCGGACTGCATATTCCATCCATTAGTGTGACCGTTTTTTGTTTGTTTTTTTCTTCAGGTTTGTTACACCTAACCACAATTCAGAGCTGAGCACAACCCCGCGGACTCCGACGCCATTCAAAAATGCCATGGAAAAGTATGGCCCCCTGCTGCCTCTGGTGAGCGCTGCTCTGAGGCTCCAGAAACTGCTTGTTTTTGAGTTTACCTTCACTTCCTGCTTTGCCTTCTCAGCCTCAGACTCCGAACCTCGAAGACGACATCAATGAGGTCATCCTGAGAGAGGCAGGCATCAGCATGGTCGTCGTCCAGGCAACACCGCCTGATCCCTGCCGCAAAACAATGGTGAGAATCAAACAAATCCTTGGAGACTCGGTACTAGGGCTGCACCGATAAATCAGCCATGATTTCATGTTTTGGGTGAACTTGCAAAAAAAAAACATTTTTTTTCACACTGATGCTCATTTCTTTTCTTTGTATTTTGTCCTCAGCATCGCCCTCCTATGAAGAAAGTTCGGAAGTCCCTGGCTCTAGACGTCATGGACTGCCGGGTGGTGCCAACATCCAAGCGCAAATCCAGCAAAGCGGAGGCCAAACGCAGCATCAAGGTGAAGTGGGAATAAATGGAACAATGGCTTCTCTGCAGACTGTTTAAAGGATTTGCCTTTAAACACTGAGCTTTCCGTCTCTCCTTCTTGGTCTCAGGAAGAACCGATGACGGTTTGTCTCAACTCCTCGTCATTTTGCAGCAAGAGGCATGAAAACATATTAGACCAGGGCTTCCTGTTGGGACCGAGCGACACGGCCTTATTTCCCAGCGCGATACCTCCTGCACCTGTAGGTTCTGTAGTTTTCGAATTGAGAACATTAAAAAAAAAAAAAAAAAAAATTAAGTATTTTTATATCTGTATACTTTTATCATTTCCAGATGTCAAAAGAATGGACGAAGGTGGTTTGCGGGCAAACTAAAGACCAGCTCATAATGACGGAGAAGGCGAGACGCTACCTCCGCTCTCTGAAGAGCCATCCACCAAGCCGGGCTCTGATTCTGTCCTGAGATCCTTCTGTTTCCCTGGAAACAAAGAAACGACTAACAAGACACCAACAGTTAAAATGACTCATGTTGGAGTGGCGCTTTACTTCCCATTATTGTTGATCATACTTGTTAGGAAAGAACAGTGATTCTAAGAGTAACAAATCAGTGAAAAGTCAGGGTTTTACATTGCATAATGTATCTGAAATGTAGCCATTTTTTTTGTTACGTGAACTACAAACACTTGGGTAGAGTTTCCATATCTAGTCATCGTATGGAGAAGATCTAGATGTCAGTGGTAGGTTGAGGGATCATGTAGATTTTAGGATTCCCCACCCTGTGGGGAGGAACCAACATGTTGCCAAGTTACAAGTTGCAGGAATAACTCAAATAAAGTTGGCTCACCACCTTGTTTTATTAGGGAAAAAAATGGTTCAGCCTGTTCAATTTTTGGCAAGAGTCATAAAGCAGAGAACTTCACTGAGCACTGTTTAAAAGGTTAAAAGGCACTCTTTGTAAATATATTTAGGCCAATATGTTTTACTATTGTGACCGTTTGTCACAAGTTGAATAAAAACAAATATGTTCTGCACCTGTTTGGCTCTTTTTTGCTGCTTGACATCATAGGACTCAAAACAAATGAAGGATATTTGTTAAAAATTAAATTAGAAAAGGAGGTGAAACGTAAATAAAATAGGTATTTTCAAATTAGGTACGTATTTTATTTCCGAGTACTGATATTACCAACCTACAACAGATCAAGACCAGACTAAGAAAAAATACATAAATAAAGGAATGCTGTGCTTACCTGTGAGTCTGTACTTGTGTGTTGGTTGTATAAATGGGCATAGCTAAGCTTTTAACACATCAGCATCAAAATATTGGTAGTAGGACTTTGAAACGATTGTGCAAACGACGGAGTATTTGGAAGGAAACCATGGACTTTACGAGTAGGTCACTTCATATCGATATTTTTATGACTTTTCTGGTAACGCATCTCTAATTTTTAAATTATGAAAAGTATCTTAGTCAGGTCCTCATACTCTGTCGAACATAAAATACAAAATGTATGTTAAAATGTTTAAAGTAATGACTTGTTTTGAGGCTTTTTAAAAGCTTGTATATAAATTACAAACTGTTTTGCATGCTTCAACGCTTTTATTTTGAAAGCAATCGTTGGAGACGGAAGTCATCCGTAACCTGACGGGTTTCTCTCTGGGACACCGGAAGCAATCGCGGGTTTGGTGACGCTGCATTAGACTGCAAGACATGTTTCGGACCAGTGAGTATATTCAAATAATTAATGTAACATTCAGTGCTACTGATTCGTATTGTTCATTCAATTTATATTATAAATGAATGTTTAACTATATAATTAGATGAAAACGCCGCTTGCTGCACGCGCTGCTTCCTGTCGAGGTTAGCCTGTTCTACTCTTAGCTAACCCTTTCAGTCGGCGCGAGACTTATCCTAATGAATGAACGAATGAATGAATGAATGAATAGGAGAATAAAACATATAGTTATATGTATGCGTCTTTTCTATGTAATGTAACAGTGAAGCACGCGCTCAGGCCAAGTGGTGGGCTTGCTAACTTCGGCTGTGTGTCCGCAGAGCTATTCGGGGTTCTCCTCCTCAGTCTGGCTCTTGCTGGAGCTCAGGCTCTCACACCGTCTCACCACCTGTCCCTGTCTGATGTGGGCCGGCTCCAGAATCTTCTGAACCAACCGTACGACGACCTGGAGTCTGCATACTACTCTGTGGTTGGACTCATCAAGCTCGGAGCAGCTGTTCCGGATCCTGCAGTAAGATATTAACCGCTTCTGGTTCTGAACAAAACCTATTAATGTCACCGATGATTCCAGTCATCATGTTTTGTCCTACATGGAGTTCTCTTTATAAATCTGTTTTGCAGGAAGTTTGCCAGTTCCTGAAATCCCAACTGGATCCCGGTAGTGTTGATTCGCTGTTCTTTGCTGCTGAAACCAGTAAGGCCATTTCAGGATGTGAGGTATGAATTATTATCCTGCTCATTTACATCCCCCACACTAGTTTATTCATAGTTTTGTTGACCATGGGATGTGGAATAAAAAAGCCAGTAAAAGGAAGTAATGGTCATTTTTAAAGACAAAACAATCACTACAGAAGATTGAAACAAACAGCATTAACAACATTTCAAATATACTTTATCCTTAAGTGTTTATCCTGAATGTTGTCGTATCTTCAGAGTTGTTGGGATGGTGTTGCTGTGGGTAGGAAGGACCTCCAGTAGCAGTCAGTATTCCAGCACATCTAATTAGGCCTCGGACTGAAGACTGTTGCTGTGACATGCTAATAGCTTTAACTGCTAATAAAAAAATAAAAAAACGAACTGTCATTTAAGAGCCATGAAGAAAACGTAGACAAAGAAACCTATATAATTGATCAAATGTTCATAATTAGTGCTGATATTGTAGTTTGATATTATATTTTGACTATTTTTTTCACAGCAGGATTGAACAGCATAGGAAGTGTTCTATGTCTTACATTTAACACAGTGGAAATTACCCTGGTCCTTTTTTTTAGATCCCTGTTGCCAATGAAACCAGGGACATCCTCCTGGCAGCGGTCAGCGAGGACTCGACCATGTCTCAGATCCACCGGGCAGTGGGTGCTCTCAGCTCCTTGGGGCTCCCGCTCGCATCACAGGAAGTGGTCAGCGCCCTCACAGCGCGTATCAACAAGGAGGACAACGTCATGGCGTAAGTGTAAGGTGGAATCGGTCTGATCAGCAGCTCCTCTGAACGCTACATTACTCCGCCTGTTTGTGTGCAGCATCATCTCGGCCTTGCAAGCCGCATCCCGTCTGTCCCAGCAGGCAGAACTGGGAGGAATCCTGGAGGAGATTGAGGTGATTCTGCCAGCCTCCACTAGGAGGTGCCATATTGCTACTTTGGAATTGGTTTGAGAGGTTTTTGTGTTTTCTCTCTCAGGATCTGACGGCTCGCCTGGACGACCTAGGAGGCATGTACCTGCAGTTTGAGGAGGGGCTGGAGGCCACCGCCCTGTTTGTGGCGGCGGCGTACGGCCTGTCGGACCACGTGGATATGGAGCCGCCTCTCAAAGAGGTAGGAGTTCTCGCATCGGCTCAGCTTTTCCTCCAATACACCTGAAAGTAGGCCTGTAGTCATAAACATTAAATCAATTAGTTCCATGATAAATCAAAACAACTCTGGAATTTTCATTTGAATGATTTATCATTTCTCTTTTCTCTCTTTCTACCAAAAACTGCATAATAAAACTTTTCAGTCCAGTGCTTGGGTCTCAACTAGAACTGCTTTTGAAGTACAATTCAAACTTCATAATTCATTTTATTTATTGTTTATTTTGCATATTTAAAATGTCTTCCAGTTTCAGTGTTAAATTAGAATTATTAGAATTTAAAGTTTATTGATCTTTGAGAATCCATTATCATGCCATTATTACTAGAAAAATGTCTCAAAACATCAATATTGTCATTTATTGCTGCAACTTAGCCAAATTTGCCTACCTGAAAACCCGCTCTTTCCTCTCAGGACCAGGTCATCCAGCTGGTCAACTCCATCTTCAGTAAGAAGTCGTGGGATTCTCTGTCCGAGGCATTCAGCGTGGCGAGCGCCGCTGCTGCCCTGTCCAACAACCGCTTCCATGTCCCTGTGGTGGTCAGTGCTCAGGGTCCGGCCACCGTGTCCCACAACCAGCCCACCCTGCAGGTACTCCCACTAGCTGCTTCCTGCTGTGCACAACCACACGGCTAAAGAACAGCTTTTTCGCAACAGCTGTCAAATCAGTTTGTCCACCTTCCATTCTCTCTGCCCCCCTGTAAACACACCACACACTTATGCTGCACCCTACGGACTGATTAAGACTTTCTATATTTATCTATCACTCCAATGTCACTGTGTTCTTGAAACATAAAGACAAATAATAATCTTATGTCTTTAACGCCATCACAGTGGTGATGTCATGGCTCTGGGTGTTTTATTCCAGCTCCTGGTCACTGACGTCATGTCCCAACCTCTGGCCTCAGCCAGCGTTCTCGTGGAGTCTGCATATGCTGTGGCCTCCAAGAGCACCGTTCTCAACCAGGCAGCGTTCACGCATAACGAGTACGTATGACAGAGGTGACTTCACAGGAGGTGGCTGAGAAAGGAGGAGAGGAAGAAACTGTATTGTTGTTAAGCCTTAAAGATTTAAAGTAAAATAAAATAAAGATCAAGATTAACAAATATATTATTTCCTAGTGTTCCCCTAGGAATTTGGCATTGGGGTGACATGGGGAGGGATTTTTAGAAGTGCACAGATTGATCGGCCTGATTTCTTTCATTTTGGGTGAACCACTATCAGTCGATACTTTCATATGGAACCCGAACTCATCTTTTCTACATTAGGACCTCTCGACTTTTTTACTCCAGTAGTTAGTAGGATACCTGTGTAGGATAGCGGTGCATTTGCACTTTGTTTTCTGGTGAAAGTGTAGTGCGAAAGCTTTCAGCTGAAGAGATGAACTCAAATGAGCTAAAAAGCCAAAGTGATGCAACAATTCTCACAGGATTTTTACAGTAAAGCTGCTAAAGTAACTTAGATCTGAGTGGGCCTGTCTCAATAAGAAATAAATCAATTAATCACATGCTGAATTAAGACAAATCAATAATTTCCATCTGCAGGATTTATCATTTCACCCATTTTTGTCTTTCAAGCAAAAATTGGATGATAAGTCTTTAGTGTTTTAGTCTCAACTAGAACTTTTTTTTGGAAGGACAATTTTGTTTTCAGAAACTTCATAATTTTATTTGTTGTTTTGTTTATTTATTTTGGATATTTAAAATGTTTTCCTGTACCAGTGTAAAATGTTCAATTAGAATATAAAGTTTATTTTTCTTCGAGAATGTGTTCTTGAATCATCTCTCTATTACTTGAAAATGGTTTCAAAACACCAATATTATCCCTTAAAAGAATAACTTCTGGGACAATTCATCATCCAGCAAAAGTAACCACAGTGAGGTCATCTGAGGTGTGTGAATGCAATGATGCCAACACTGCAAAATATATAGAGCCTCAATATGAATTGTGATGACGGGAGCAAATGAATAAGGAGAAATTATTTTTAATTTAATGGCAATATTTAACAACATCACAATATGTTTTTTGCAATATCGTTCATCATTAATCCACAACAGGATCACCTATTACCTAAGCTAATGCAGCTTGTTTCCTCCATGTTCTGCCTTAAGGACTGTGAATCCCATATGGGTGTGGGCAGCAGTCGTGCTGATCACTTACTGTGTTGTTCTTTGTTTCTGTTTTTAGTGGCGTCTTTGAACTGAATTTCATGTCCAGCCAGCCGGCCAGTGGATATTACCAGTTCACAATTGGTGTGACTGGGGACAGCCGACTGGTAGCCAATCACATTGAGGTACGATTAGTTTCACTAACTCACCATGTTTAAGTCATGCTACTGCTTCTACTGTGAAGTTCCATCTATTCATCCATTTTCTAAGACCATCATCCCTGATGGGGTTACCATGGGTGCTGGTGCCTATCTTCAGTGAACATACACCCTGGAAATGTCGCCAGTCTGGCACTCTGAAGTTTTCTTGACTAATTTTCATTATGACAGTAGAATAAAGAAAGTTCCAGACACCTTTTGACATTTTTATTTTACCTTTATTTGTAAATCTCATTCAAACAAAGGGTTTCATTTTTCAAGAGCAACCAGTTTGACATATACATACCAAACAACAATATAAAACACAATATAGTCAATTAACTGAAAAAAGTACAACTCAAAATAAATAAAAAAAACACACCATAGCAGTAAAACATTAGGAGCTGAAGCAATATTGCTAAATGCCAGATTGTCCATAAAATAACCACAGACTGAATCATTCAGTTTGTTGGTGTTGCATTGCAGGTAGGTTTTTCATATGATAGCAGCTTCTTTTGCTGTTTGGTTTTGGACACCACCAAATTGAGTCTCGGCTGGTCAAATACAAGTGAGCAAAAACGTGCATATTTAAATCTAAGGTATTACCTTAGATTTAAATAATTAATGTTTATTCTGCAACAAAAGAACGATTCTTCTACTTTTGGAGCTCCGCTGTGATGGGTTGAGGGCGGCAGATTACATGAACAGGAACATTTCAGCCAGATTGATTTAGACAGTAATGAACAAGCAAAGATGCAAAGTGTATTCACGTTGTTTTCTAAACATAGAACAAAACATCTGAGTAATATTAACAATTATATGTAATCATGCTTATTTTTGAAAAAGCTATTGTGTAGAAATTGTTAAAGGGAAACAACCTTTTACATTTAGTGTGGATTACAAACATTGTGTCCTGGATTCATTTCTAACAGTTGTTGGTGGTTTTTAAGGTTAATCAGAATTACTGTCATTGAATGTTTTATAATAACTATTCTATTGTTAGCGAAGGTATAAAAAGATACAAATATCATCATATAATACCTCATCATATAATCACAGTTGTATAATTGCGGTGCGGTTAGAGAGATGCACCGATCTGGCCAGTAACAGATTTCAGATGTATTTGATAATTAGTTTCCAATTTTGACCAATGCCATTCTGATTCTTTTTATTATTATTTCCTTTTAATTTAAACATATATTTGTTTACCCTGGACCTGCTCTATTATTACAGGCAAATGCAAAATGGAAAAATTTAAGTTTATTAGAAAGATAAAAGTTAACAAGGATGCCTTTGCAATCCCTTCATTTTCTGTTGAGTTCATCTAATGAGGAATTCATGATTAATGTTTGTAATATTTACCTGTTGAATTAAGAGAAAACTGGAATGATCAGGCCTGAATTTAAACAACTCCATCAGAAAGACCTCCAAATCAAACCCACATACTCCAGAACTGGAATAATAATAGCCGCAGCTGCTTGACTCAGCGGTGTGCTGTGTGTGTTAGTGTCTGCTTGGATCACGGCACATTTGTATATCCATTCAATAGAGAATGCAACATGAGTCATGGCACCTCTGATTACAGCTACAGTGATCTCAACCAGTTTGTCCTTGCGTCCATTAGTTTTATGATGCAAAGCCTTGCAAAAGAATCCACACCCCTAGACTTATTTCTCACATTTTGTTTTACGATATTGTGGAGGCATTTGTTAGGTATTAGAAGGATAAGATATTAGTCACCACTCGATATAATCACTGTAAGCAGTGATTATTTGTGATGTGGAAGGTAACCATTACATGATTTTCATATCTCTGCAAATAGAAATCTGAAAAGTTGTGGCATGAGTGATTATGTATCCCTTTTAGTCTGACATCCAATTCAAATGGCCTTTTTCCACCAGCGCCTAATCCGCGATGTGAGACTAGGCTCTACGCCACAGGGTTCTCACTAAAACCAGGAAGATGGAGTACATCAGCCCAGTTCTAAAGTTCTTCCACTGGCGTCTGTCATTAATAAGTTTGAATTTATTGCCAGATGGCTGGAAAATGTTTGTACATGTCTGCAGAGATATAGATCTTAAATCTCATTCATAAAGGTCTTAAATTTGATTTGGTGAAACCTGCTAAAACCCTGTGTGCAGTGCTAAGGGTTTTCCACTAGTAATAATTATGTAGTATCATCCCAATTTTTAGAACCTATTTTGAAACCTCAAAGGATTCAGTCACTGAGTGGTGAGAAGGAATGGACTGGTTGCTGAAAAATCAGTCGCATTTAAAGTTTGTCATGACCCATGCAGAAGAATGAAGCAATTTGGTCATCATTCTACAGTGGGGGCAGGGTCTCCTCCAGAAAACTTGCTAGGGCAGTCTACCAGCGGCCCATCATGCTTTCGTATTTAAAAACATGTTACGTTCTCTTAACAGGAAATTAGCTTAGATAATGATGTGTTGTATTGTTTTCTTGTGGCTTTGCCACTGAGGCTGACTTTCAGTTCCTCAGTTACCTAAGGAACTGAACTGATAATATCCCTTGTTTCATTTAAACTTTCAGCTGAAGGTCAAAGTTTCCACTGAGGTTGCTGTAACTAACATGGACCTCTCTGTGGTGGATAAGGACCAGAGCATCGGCACAAAGACCACCAGGTCAGGAAACATGGCGGACCTCTGGGGCTGCTGCTCTGGACACCCAGAGGCAAGACGTTTAACAGCATTTATTGTCTCTTTCTTTGGTCTGTTAACGCAGAGTGCAGTATCCCTCCAAAGCCAAGAGTTCCTTTACAGCAGACAGCCACCAGAACTTTGCCATGTCCTTCCAGCTGGTTGACGTCAACAATGAGCAGGAGCTCACCCCTCACCAGGTCTGTAGCTGTACGCTGTTGTTTCTGCTCTTATAATTACCATTGTTAGCGTTAAATTATACAGCTAGTTGGCCAAGAGTTGGAGCTCATCACTGCGGTTAACACCCAATGCCTTTGTTGTTCCTACAAGACGTTTGTCCGGCTGCACAATCAGAAAACCGGCCAGGAGGTCGTATTCGTCGCCGAACCTGATAGCAAGAACCTCTACAAGTTCGAGTTGGACACGGCTGAACGGAAATCAGAGTTCGATTCCATGTCTGGTACCTATTCTCTCTACCTCATGGTAGGAGATGCCACCCTGGAGAATCCCATCTTGTGGAATGTGGTCAGTGTCCAACCAGGCTTCGTTCTTGGAAATGGTGATGTCTCATATCTAAGGTGTTGCTGAAACTGACTTGTAACCTCTCAACAGGCTGATGTCATCCTGAAGTTTGCAGAAGAAGAAGCTCCAGTCGCTGTTCAGCCAAAGACCCTTTATGTACCCAAACCAGAGATTCAGGTACTACGTCCATTTTCTTTCGGTGTCTGTACATCCTCAGCAAGGCTTCAATTCAATTTTTGTGTATCACGGTTAAGAGTAACTATATCGCCAGGTAACTGGACAACATTTGTCTTCACCATTGATTAGGGTTAAGGTCATGGCCCATGAACATGGCCCATGAACATGGCTCATGAGGCCATGGCCCATGAACCTCATGGGCCATGTTCATTTTTAAGTCGTGGTTGTTTTGAAGCAATCTGCTCAGGTTTTGTTATGTGCTACATCGCCCCCTATGGCTTTGGCATGTTCAAAACAACGTTGAGGGGCAGATTTTTTATTAAGATTTTTTTTTTATTAAGACATTGGTCTCAATGACTCAGCTAAGTGAGCACAAAGCTTCAGTTTGACTCATGTGAAATCTTTTTCTGTGCAGCATTTGTTCAGGGAGCCAGAAAAGAAGCCTCCAACGGTGGTTTCCAATACCTTCACTGCTCTTGTACTGTCTCCACTCCTGCTTCTGCTTATTCTGGTAATATTGAAAAACATGCTTAAAGTGTTTTGGGTTTTTTTTTTCAATCTGTTGTACGTAGTTTGTGTAGCAATCGGTATTTTTAGATCCTCAATCCCATTTTCAGTGAGAACATGGTCAATGGACTGTCCAGTATAAATATAATGCCTTTTTTAATTTAAGAACACAATAGTGCAGTGTTGTTTTTTTGTCTGCTGAGTGTTGGGTATTGTTGCTGCTAATCATAGTATTTTATTAGCGATAAACCATTTGTTCAGCTCTTTTGTTTGCCGCTCTGACTGGAGAGTAAAATGATGTCATTGTTCGAATTTTCCCTCTCTTTTGTAGTGGTTTAAGCTCGGAGCCAACATCTCCAACTTCAGCTTTTCTCCAAGCACCATCCTGTTTCACCTGGGACATGCAGGTAAGCTCCAACAGTTTTTTCACGTTTCCTCCGTGATTAAAGCTGCTTTTAATCATAACATCAAATAGAAATGGAATACGACGCAAATTGTTTTGGTAAAGGATTCCTGCGTCTTGAACTTTGTCACATTTTCTCTAATTCTACAAACTCAACTAAATCTGATGGTGTGGCGTGTATTTTTCAGCCTGTCTGTATTGATACTGTTTTAGAACAGCAGGTTTTTTGAAGGTCTCTACCACCTCTGCACATCCGGAGTCTGAAATTGTTGTTACGTTTTATTTGCAACACGCACCAAGCTCAATCTGATTAGTTTCAATTGACCTCCATCTGCAAAGTTTTTGTTGGGTTTTGTGCTAAGCTAACACTGTTTACTGTAGAGGATGGATCGTCCTCTCTTCTGAGACTTAATCTTAGAACTAATAATGGGGCTCAGTTAAAAGTTTTGAGTTAATTTCAGACTCTGTAATGAATTAATCCCATCTTAATTGAAAACAGTATATCTACAAAATACACAGCATTTCAATATAAATGATTGAATATGGTGAATAGATGGATGAGCTCAGCAACAAAGATATTTATTTTTAATCTGTTATTTAGGTTCTTCAACAATCAGGTTGGAGCAAAGTGTTATTCTGTCCATTCAGCTTCCCAGAGTTTCACAAACTTTTGATCTTTTATGGAGCTTCTTTAGAAATATGGACTGTTGACACTGACATTAGTGTTAGCTGCTACATGTTTAGCATTGAGATGTGTGTTGTTTTAGGCTTGAATAAACTGACTCCTTTTGGCACAACATGAACAAACAATCGTCTTTTCCAGCTTCCAATCAGAATGTTTTCTTGAAATAAAAATGAAGTCAAAGTGGGACCAAGACAAGTAGTGTTGTCTGTCACTGTTGTTGTGGATGTCACTGTTGTCGTCTGTCACTGTTGTCGTCTGTCACTGTTGTCGTCTGTCTCTGTTGTCGTCTGTCACTGTTGTCGTCTTGTCACTGTTGTCGTCTGTCACTGTTGTCGTCTGTCACTGTTGTCGTCTGTCACTGTTGTCGTCTGTCACTGTTGTCGTCTGTCACTGTTGTCGTCTTGTCACTGTTGTCGTCTTGTCACTGTTGTCGTGGATGTCACTTGTGCTTCAGATTTAGGGGCGTAACAGAAAAGTGCAAATACAAAAGTTTCATATGGAACCTTTTGTTGGGTTACAAAAAAATTGATACAAATTTTAACATGATAAATTCTGGGTAATTAATTGGAATGGAATTAATTGTTAAAGTCCCGTCCCTAGTTAAAACATTTTGGTGTTTAACTAGGCAGTTGAATGCTAATCATGTATGGACTGTATACCTTCTGAAGGTTATTGGTTGTACTTGATTTTATTTTATGGGTGTCTGGTGAAAACAAATGTTTGCCCAATATTCCAATTGTTCATTTGTAAAACATATCTAAATATTACAGTTCAAGAAATATGAATAATTTTGCAAGATGTTTTACGACATTTTATTCCTAATGAAGCAGTCAGATGAAAAGGCTGCACATTCTTTTACTTTGACTCTTCTGTCTCTTCAAAGAATAAAGTTCATCATGTGGCCCTTAATTTACTTAAAGTCTTCTGTTGTTCCAGCCATGCTGGGTCTGATGTACGTCTACTGGACCAACCTGAACATGTTCCAGACTCTGAAGTATTTGGCAATCATCGGCGGCGTAACCTTCCTAGCGGGGAACCGCATGCTGGCCCAGAAAGCAGTGAAGAGGTAAGTATTCTGATGGAGAGAGTCCTTCACGCGGACAGAAAAGCCTCGCCCCCCATTCCTGGTGACGAACACTGCTGCTGCTCTTTGTAATTCTTAGCTGCAAACCTGAAGGAAAAGAGCCTTTTCTGTCTGTAGCTCCCCTTTTAATGGGACTTCAAAGGATCATTTCAGTCCAAAGGTCTCTGCCAGAAGAAGAACTCATGAATTCAAGGAGAGAAGCATAGCAACAGAGGGGGCAATTTCCCCCCCATCAGTATGTAGAGCTCTTCAGGGGCTGGAGTGAGCAATTTGCAGCCTGTGTCGCTGACTGAAGAGGTCACTTTGACTGCCCTCTCTTAAGCCAGCACATTTAACCCCCTTTAAGCAAGGAGAAGGTTTCAGTGAATGATTTCCCTAATGTTGGACGTTTTCCTTCTGTCTTTTTAACCCTTCTGTCCGCACCTTGCTGTCTCTCTACTCCTTTTTCAGGATTGCTGCAGAGCAGAGTAGTAGGTTGGCAAAGTATAGGAGCCTTCGGTAAAGCCCCCCCACACTTTTGTAACATAAGAGTGGGTTCTGCTTCCAGTCTGAAGTAAGGGCGTCCTCTGAGACTGCATCCACACTGCATTTACCATAATGTGTGGCAGTGTGCATGGCTGTGTGGTGCTCTCATCCCCCAATCACTCACCCCATCATGACCATTACAACCAGAGTCCATAGCAGCAACATAGTAATCCCTCCATTGTGGTCTACTACACTATACGATACAGTTTGCTGTTCAAATGTTTTTATTATTATTATTTAATTGTTTTTTACATTTTTGAGACTCTATGCACTTTTATAAAATGCATGACCAGCTTCACTAGTTGGATGAATCCAGTCTGAGTAATCACTAATGTTTCTTTTTCCCCACAGAATGGAGAAAAAATAAGGACAAAAACATTCAAAGAAGAAACTGATGGTGGTCATTTTGTAATTTTATTGTTTTGGTTTGCTACAAAATCAGACTCTGGGGGAAAATGGCACGAATGTTCAGGAATCCAATCGACGGTTTTAAACATGCAGTACGACTGTGTTGCCAAACAGAAGGGACAGAGACGCCTTGAGACAAACACTGATGGATTCTCCTGCAGAGGGCAGTAGAGCTTATGATCGTTGCACTTTTCTTTTTGTCCAACACAGCAGAGTTTTTTCAGTACATTTTTTTGTGGTTTCTTGATGAAAATTGGGTTTTGTCCTTTTTTTTTTGTACATTCCTCTTTGTTGATGCTCTGTGCCCTTTTTCACCTCAGAAAGGAGCTGCTGCTTCTTCTTCCAGAAATAATCTACAATTGGACATTGCACTGACACACCAAAATAATATCAACTATGGGTTTGCCTGTGGTACTCTTTTATTTTCTACAGAAGATGCTCCCAGGATGTGTTGATGATAAAAATGTTTTTTGTAACGAAGATGGGAAAATAAAGAAGCTGAGGTGAATTTATGCTTTTGTCTTTTATTACTTCATATAAAAAGAAGGTAACTAAATGATTCTGAGTGATCTCTCAGCAGAAGTTTAAAGCACTGAAGTTTAAAAAATATTTTTGTGGTTTTAAAAGATTCATAGATGTGAATAACCAAATGCTTACAGACATGTAACCTGGTTTTTCCTTCCAAACTTTTAGTATAATGGAGGAGATGATTCAGTCTTGATCTTTATTGTATTCCTGTAAGGGTCGGAGTGCATCGCCAATCAATGTCGGCTTTGTAAACTGGAAAACTGCCTGTACAGCATAAAGACATTAGCAAGTAGTTGTAGAATCGCTCATCAAATAGCCATTATTTTGAACAGTTCTAGTAGAGCAGAGTAACAGTAGCGTTTAAATCGTCAGGTAAAAATAGCTGTTTTGCAGTAAATCATATTTTAGCTGACTAAAACATTTAAGCTACTGTAGATTCCTCATGTTGAGGAGAAACTATGTTCTCATTAAAATGCACAATTCACTTAAAACACCAGGTATTTCAGAATTGGTTTTTCAATCTAAAAAAAAAAAAAACGGAATTTCTTTTTAACTCTAAAAACATTTAATATTATTAATGAAATGAACAAAATCATTTTTTGTAGTGCATAATTTGTAAATCACTGTAAAACTAAACATGATTTCTATTGTTGTTGTCTCAGTTGCAGACGCTGTCCTGCTGGACAGTTTTGATCGTACTTTTTATTTCCAGGCCGTTGTTATAATGCAACCAGGTATTGTTTTTACAGCTGGAAGCGGCTCATTAGCATATTAAAAGTTCAAATAATACCTGAACTCTGACTCCAAGTCACAGATGAGTTGAACTAGAGGCGATGTGGATTTACTTTGTGTTGCAGGCCAGGAAACATCAGATGAAATAAACATGAAATGAAATTAAATAAAAATGATTAACCAAAACATTGTTTATGTCACTTTGTTTAAAATCCATTATTTTTTCCCCATACATTCTGTCTTTTACTAATTCATGGTCATGCAAAACCATAATATGCCGCGGCACTGAAGTGCTGCTCAATTATGGTCATGCCCAAAAGGAAACAGTCCAACCCAGAGAGGTGATGTTGACGGCTGGGCTCAGTGAGGGAGAGTGGTGGTGATGATGTGAGCTGTGGGTGTGACTGAGCCTCAGGTTCAGTATAAACTGACCATGGATGCAGAGGGGGGCGACCAGCAGCGTCCCTGTCTCTTTTGTCCTGTTTTTCCCGGCAGTGACGGACGATGAGAGTGGAAGGCACCGAGTAGAGGCTCAGCAGGGACGCTCTCAATCTGCTTTAAAACTAGGTAACTCAACACACACACACACACACACACTACTCATGAGTCTAACATGAACTGTTCCATTGGGTGTTTTTTTTTTTGCGTCTGAGGATACACATCTCCATGCCTCAACTTAGTTTTTTTGTAGTTTCTTTTTTCAGTTGTGTGGTGACGCTGATGCTGGGAAACTGTGATTTCAGCTTGTTTTTTTTTTTTTTCTAATGTAATTTCTACTCCTGTCATTTATTCTGGTAGTTCAGTGTTCTCCAGGACTTACTGCGATGATGGAGAAAGCTGCTGTGCTGCTGCTGCTCTTCTGCTGCCTGGTCATGTCTTTGTCAGGCTCCCCGCTCTACCCGTCCATCAGGTACGTCTCAACATTCACAACTTGTTAAATGCTGTTTTATAGCGTGATTTAAGGATAATTTGAAAGTTTTGGAAGTCCCTCATCACAGTTTGAGTCAGGTGTTTTTGTAGAAACTACATTATTAAAATAATATTTTGTATTTGGTTTTAATTAATGTTCTACAGTTGAAATAAGGATAGTTTAACAGCTAAAAGAAACTTAATAAGGTACAGGTCAAAAGATGTATACGCCTGAATTAAGTTCTGATTATTTTTTTTTACATAATTTTGCACATCTTCTTTTTAACTCAAAATTTATTTATTTATTTTTTTTATATATTAAAGGATAATTTTGTAGTAATGCATCTGTTTCTCAATATATATCCACCGATCACTTATTGGCAATTGGGCAACAAGTTCAGGAGGTAAAATCCAACATGTTTCTACCCAACAACACTGTAGGTCATTCTGGACGATTCCACAGTGTTACTATGCCAGAAAACGTAGGTCTCTGCAGCAGGCTCTTGCTCTGCCCTGCTGTTCCTCAGGACGCGCCTGTAAAACCCTCAAAGGTTCTACAGGAAGCTGACGTAGCTGCTTGTGGTCAAGCTTTCAGTACTTTCCAAAAGACCAGAGCAACATTTTACTTGTTTGGGCGCCACCTGGTGAAGGGCCACTAAAATAGTACAAATTAAAAAAAATACATCTATTCTGACAAGATGGCAGAATCTGTAGCAAAGTTTCAACAAGACCTGAGGATTAACAGCATTGCTCACTCGCTGCAAACTTCCTCGCCTGCAAGTTTGCCTTTAGGATTAGCACTGCATCTAAACTGGATAAAGCTGGAAACAAACTTCAGTTCTTGCTCCACCATAGAAACCTTGTCAACCACAAAGTAGAGAATTCATATTTAATTTCTTATTCGAATCAACAGAGGTTTTTTTTTGATTGAATTGAATTAATGTTTCTGTTTTTAGCTGGATGCTGCATACAACAAATGAGAATAACAGCTGACTGAAGTATCTTCATTGATGTTTATTGAAACATTAGTCATTCTAAACAATCTAATATCTCATTTGTTTGGGTCAGTAAAACTCAAACAACAAAGATATCTATGAGGTGTTGATTGTAAAGTTAGTCAAAACTAATGTAAAAAAAAAAAAAAAAAATCAAAGTCATATAATCCCCATGTTATTTATTATTTTATAAATGTCACAACTTCAAATAAATACCTACCTCTGAGCTAACTGTTCAGCCTGAAGTTCAATATTTAGCATGCTAACTATTTAGTTTGTAAAATTACTGTGTTAATTAAATATTTAGTTTGAAACTGTTACAGTTAAACATGAAAATATGAGTTTTCTTTCTTTCTCTGCAGGAAAAGTAACAATTTATTGCTCCAAACTTTGACTGTGTAACTTTACAAATGGCCTCCACAGATATCCAACAGTTTTCAACCAGGTTAAAAGAAATAAACGATAAAACAGACAAGTCTACATTCATTCCTAATGCAAATGTTGTTTTGAACTTTTCACCACTTACTTTGCCTGTCATGTCTTTGTCCTCTGCTCTTGTTATGCAAAGAAGGGTCAAGATGTCTGAATTAGTCACTGTAGTTACATTGTTCCACTAGTGCATCTTAATCATGTTGTCCAGCGCTCAGGCAGCAGAACATGTCATTTGACAAGGACAAGAGCATTTTGTAAACCCCAAGCACGATTTAGCTTCTAACATGAAAATGAGATTTAATAACTCCTAACTGCGGCTTAAAGTTGAGGAAGGGCATGTGTGGAATTCAGTATCGGACATTCAGGAAGAATATGGTGATGTCTCACAGGTTTGGCCAAAGGGACACGTCCATCCTCATGACATCTTCCCTGAAGAATCCGGCAGAGCAGCAGGACGAAGACAGGATCTCTCTGAGGGACGGAGAGGAACTGCGGTGCGTATGGTTGTTGTTTGGCAAGATTCGGAGAAAACTAAGAAAATGTGTCTGTGAGGAAACTTTCTTATTGTGGGCAAATCAAACCAAAGTTACTTACACTTATGCATTTGTAAAGCAAAGCTAAGAAAATCATATTTCATTAAAGCAAACTGATGTCAGCTTCCTCTTCTCTGATCTTTAGCTCTGAACGTCACGCTGATGCCATCTTTACCAACAGTTACAGGAAGGTCTTGGGCCAGATCTCTGCCAGGAAGTTCCTTCAGACTATCATGGGCAAACGGCTCGGGTAGGCAGGGGCGTCTGTGTGCAGAGTGTGTTAGTCACTGCAGAGCTTCATTGTCAACCTCCTATTGTGACCATCACTGTGCTCCTTTGCAGAGATGAAAGTGAGAGCTACATGAAACGTCAGTCAGACATCTATGAGGGGACGTTTAAAGAAGATCTCACATCCATCCAGAGCGATCAGAGGTACAGAGGAAGGCGGGGGAACGTCATGAGGCCCAGGTGAAGAAATACCTCAGGCTTTAAAATCGAAATCCTCCCTCAGTGATATTTTGTTGTTGAAACTAACTTAAACACTGATTCTCTACAGAAGTTGAGGATTAACTGAAGAGTGGGAGCCATCACTGATTGGGTCCTTTTGCTTCATCTAATGTATTCTATACAAATAAAGTTAGTAATATTGTCTTTTGTTAGTTGTTATTAAGAATTACATGATTAATAATAATTATTATTAAAAACTGTGAAGACAACCTATGTTTGGTGTCATTCCTGGGGAGAACGGGATCATTCCAACGAGCAGATTTGATTTACTTCAGCTTGCAAAAATATTCATACCTCTTGTCTTCTTTTGTATCATTGCAAAAACAAACTTTAATGTTCTCTATTAGGATTTATGTGACAGGAAACAAGAAGCTTTCTGATGAGGGCTGAATATGAAGCAATTAGTCCAAGCTTTGAACATATCAGAGCATTCTTCAGTAAATAAACTGCAAATCTTCCAAAGCACCACTGTTTACCTAAGGCCAGGAAATGAGTGCATTAGTTGGAGAAGTAGCCAAAATGTCTACAGTCAATTTTGGAGGAGCTGCAAAGACTCTTGGCTCAGGTGGGGCAATCTGTTGATAAATATTGGTGGTGTTCTCTGGTCTTTTTTGAAAAGCGGCCAGAAGGAATCCATTGTTGAGCGATAAAACAAGCATGCAGGGAACACTGCAAACATTTAAAAAAAATAGAGACTAACCTTTTGGTTGAGGTGACTATGTGTTACTCTTTTCGGCATGCTGCTTGGTAGCTTTCTTGTTTGACCGTAATTAGTTTAACCCATTTTTAGTTGTTACAAAACCTAACCCAGACCGCCAGGTCAAACCCTTAATCCAGTCCAGTTGGCAGTGTTGTATAGTAACGAAGTAAAAATACTTCACTACTTTACTTAAGTATATTTTGGAGTACTTCATACTTTCCTCGAGTATGAAAATTTTTGATAACTTTCACTTTTACTTCACTACATTTCCGAACTTAATTGCATACTTTTACTCCGATACATTTTCAATATGTGGTTTAGTTACTCCTTACAAAAATAGAGAGAGAAATGTTTTGACCCACCTACTGATTGACTGCAACAAAGCCTGCTTACCTGGGCTTGTTCATCTCCACCAATAGGATGCTCAGGTTTCACCTCCCCACTACGTCAAAAAGTCCAGCAAACAGTCTGATTGGTTAGTGCTCCGTTTGTGTAGGTTTGTGCAGCTTTGGTTTCCGAGATATTAAAATGATTTTTTAGGTCATCCAGAGTTTACCATCCCCCCATTTTGCTCCAAAACAAACCAAAGTGGGCTGGTTCGTTAGTGCTCCGTTTGTGCCGTTAAAACAAACGCAGCAAAGTAGTTTTCAATTTGGATTTTGGCTATTCCGATATCCGGTGTGAGCGGCGCCTAACTCGAGGTTGATCCGATTCATGAACGCTAATCTCGGCCAGCCGTTCTCTAGGTCTCCCCTTCCTCAAGGTGTCGGAGTTTCACTCAGGGAGAGTCAACAAATTTACATCCAAACTCTCCTGAGAAACTAATGGAAATAGATTTCTTGCCTTGTGACCAACTGACACAAAATTCATGCTGTTACATGAGACACACTGTTCTCTAGTGGATTTTTAGTCATACTCAATATTTTCAGTAATTGTAATCTTAAAAAGTATATATTTTGGATGACCTAAAAAATCATTTTTAATATCTCGGAAACCAAAGCTGCACAAACGGAGCACTAACCAATCAGACTATTTGCTGGATTAAACACCAAGTTTAATGGGAGAAGCTCTCCCTCTTCAGATGCCAATAAGCTGCATTTCCCTCCAAATTCTTTTTTTCTTTTGCATAATGACCAGTTGTGTGCAGCTATAGTTTGTGAAGTAGAGTAATCGTAACGGCTTTTTTTCTTCATGTTGGCCGCATTTTCTGTACTATTTATTTTTCTCATTTTCATCACTGACCTTACTGAAAGGGAAAACTTAAGGCTTATAGAAACTTTGTATTTTCTGTCCTGGAGGGTTTACTAAGAAGCTGGTTCAGTTGTAAAGCAGGTTAAGTTAACCTAAAGCAGGTTAAGTTAACCTAAAGCAGGTTAAGTTAACCTTGTGGTTTAGGTAAAGCTCCTAATTTTCTTAACTAAATGATGCTGCAGGTTTATCTTTTAGCAGGTTTCATTTTGCCTGCACTTGGTTGTGTTCATTATTTTAAGTGTATTTAACAAGTTTACCAAAATATAAAAAATGTCATTCAAACTGCATTTGCCTTGTTTTACTTTTTACTTGTACTTTTCATTACATTACTTGAGTTCATCCATTTTTACAGTAATTTCCATACTTAAGTACAAGACATTTCAGATACTTTAATACTTTAACTCAAGTAACATTTCAGTCAGTGACTTTTACTTTTACCAAAGACTTGACTCTGAGATTTCAGTACTTTATACAACACTGCCAGTTGGAATAAATGGACCCTCGGCTGGTTATGTTCATGTTTGACTCATATGGTAGGAAAATAAAAACTCTGCAGTAACAAATCACTTCCCTCTTCCAGGGCTGCAAGAGCAAGATAGATCATTCTGTTCGTGCAGATTTTGTTGTTGACACATTGTGTGGGCAAACACTCTTTTCTTTTGGGATCTAAGCAACTGTTATATCAAAATGATGAGTAGGAGGATCTTTCCAAGTGTTGTTGCAGATCACAGGACAAAATTCTCTATTGTTGTTGAGTATTGGCTGCTGGGTCATTTGAACTCAGCAGCTTTTAAAGACATAGTTGATAAAAGTATGACAATAATATTGAGTCAGCACTTTTACGATTCTTACGGATGAAACAACTGTCCAGTACAAAAACACTGTTAAAAAACAATTATTCCAACAGGCTATAAAAACAGAAATATGACCTAAAATGACAGGAACCATAATGCATTTAAATAAGTAAATTGTGTAGCTGTATAAGGATAGCGCAATTGCAAAACTTCAGAACCCTTTTCCGGGTATGTGAAATGAATCTAAATAAAACTCAGCTTCAGTTGTCAGGAACCTTGTTAGGTGGGACATTTTAGAGACGGACTACAAATACAGCCGTACTGCAGATGGGTTCAGCACGCAGGATGCAAGAGGATTCTCCGTCTTCCGCTATTTCATCGTCACAGGTTGTTGTCACAAAACCTAAAACACTCCAAACCAGTTTGAATTTTGTCCTCCCATTCCTCAGAAAATTTCCCAAATTTGATAATGTTTGTAAAAATACGCATTAAGCTGACCAATGTCCTCTTGCTAACCAATAACAATAGCTGCCATCTGCCTTGTACTCTTGTCGGTGAATATAGGCTGATTCAAAGGCAAAAATCCTTTATTAACATTCTACTTGAGTCTTAAAGTGTAGAGGTTGTGCCTCCTTTCACACCGTTATTATCGTACGATGGCATTTTATAATTTAGACTGTTGATTTAGACTGTTTTGTGACACCGATTATTTGGAGCAGGAAGTGACTCATCTTGCTGTGGAAACATCTTCGGCTGCACGTAACGTCGCGAGCTGAAATTACATATACTCAGCTTTACTTTTGTAACTTAAGACACAGGAGTTAATATTTTGCGAATATTAGCTCTACGTGTTGCTGAATAAACTAAAAGCTCCGAGTTTTATTTCACAGGAAGCTCTTAATCAAGCATGAGGACTGTAAAGCCCTTCCTCTGCATCTCCAAACACTGGGCTCCTCTCAGGTGGCTCTCCAAACCCAGAAACTGTTCGCATGCAGCCAGAGCCAGCTCAGGAGAGAAGAAGACAGCTGTCTCCGACAGCTTCAGGAGACAGGTAGCTTCCGGTCCGCGTTTTCAGGACTTTATTAAATCTCCTCCAGTGACTCTGGCTGTAAATTGCGAACATACCGACGAACATTACCTTTCTGAGGACCTGGAGCTGCTGGGGGACGCAAGGAAAGGTTGGTGGCACGATGACAGCTTTACATCCAGTGGCTTTGGAGTGTGTATAATGATGGCTTCCCTCATTTCAGTGTATTTTGAAACTTATGGATGCCAGATGAATGTAAATGACACAGAAATAGCCTGGTCCATACTGCAGAAGAAAGGCTATGAACGCACAGCTGATTTGAATCAGGTATTTATTATTAAGTTCTAAGTCTTTCCATGAAACAAAATTCCGGAAGCAAAGCTAGAACATGATTACTGCACACAGTTTGTTCTAATTTCCTGGTCAGAAATGGTTAAAAGAGGTGTCTGTTTATGCAAAGCTTCATCCCACATATGCACAGTTTGGCACATGATGCATTTTATACATTGTTCCTGCAGAGGAAAAAAAAAAAAACCCTTGAAATCTCAGTCATTTGCTCTTTATTTTTATTTATTTATTTATTTTGCATAATCAACTTTACCAATTATCTTTCACATGGTTCTGAGGTTTCCTTTTACTTTGACCAAACAGCTTGAGTTAATATATATTCATTTCCTGAAAAGTTACATTCTTAGGAGATACAAGGTTTGTTTTAAACAGTAGCAAGTCAATATCAACAACTTGATGGTCGTTGGATAAATGACCCAACCCAGACATCAGCAGGTGTTGGTCATGCAGTCTGGACCAATCAAAATGCAGGGTAAAAAGGTTAAACTACATTGTAGTAGCATCATGTTACTACTAATAGTTTTTGCTGGTTTTTCCTCAGTGATATTGATAACTAGCTACACAAGGCAATAACAATGTTTTTGAATATATAACAATTTAACAATCTTTCTTTAGAGCATTGAGGTTCTAAAGGAACATGTTTTCAGAAATATCTGTCCCTGTGTGTGTGACAAATGCGAGACACAAAACAATAAGGAGTGGAAATTAATGTCAGAGTGGAGATAGAACACAATGTTTTTCCATTGTTTAGTTAGTGTTGTTTTTTCTCTTCTAGGCAGATGTTGTCCTCTTGGTGACCTGCTCTATAAGGTGAGCTCGTTCAGGTACATATAGTGGACCCCTGGTTTTTGCAGGAGTCACGGACCACAGCCGCCCACAAATAGCTAAAATCCGCAAATTCCTGATACCACTAAAAACGCCCATTTCAATAGTTTTAATAACCTAAAACTAATGTTAAGTCGTCTACAATAAGTCACAAGTATTGATGACTCGCCGGGTTCCAAAAGAATATAATGGAAACTAAGGTGAATGCGAACTGGAGGCAGGAAATGAGGAAGAGTAACAATTGTTTTGTCGAAAGAAGTCAAAATACAATACAATTTAACAAAACAATTAATAACAAGCTGGCATAATGTCAATATGTAAACCCTAGTCCTGTTGAATTCAGTGTTTCAGTTAATCCTTTTAGTCATCAAAATGTCTTTTTAGTTCACCTTGTTTTCTGTTCAGTGGTTTTAGTTGTTTCCTTGTTTGCGTTTGCAGTGGAGGGATGAAGCAGGTTTTTCAGTTAAAGTTCGGTTCTGGGTACAATCCAGGAATCCAGTCCAGTTTTCTTCATCGGCCAAAAGAAAACTAACCAACAGGTTTCATTTAAACACCTAATGTGCCTCAATATGGATTAGTCTGTATAGTGGAAACCGCCTTAGCTGCCACAGAAGCTAACACCAACAGTCTTATCTTTGTACATCCAACTGGCATTAAGGGAAATAAATGGCTTTCCAGGATTGGCTGCTTTGCAAAATGCCCAGAAATAGAGCGTCAACTAGCATTATGTCAAGGCATTTTAGCTTCCTTAGCTGAATTTTCTTTACATTGTTTTAGAGAAAATCAACAAACAGAAATGCAAACAGGTAAATTTTCCACCAGTAATTTGAAGTTGCTCTCCACAGAAACTTCTGTAATTGATGAACCACGAACCTGGGGGTCCACTGTACTTTATTTTGAAAAGCTCCTTGTTTGTTCTCATTATACAAATATACGACTTTGCGGCCAGATTAACAGAAGCAACAAAACTCTTTCTCTAGAGAAAAGGCCGAACAAACCATTTGGAACAGACTCCAGCAACTGACTGCCATGAAGAAAAAACGATTAAAGACCAACTCGCCAATGAAAATAGGCATTTTAGGTAACATAATGTACTCATCTGTTTGGCTCTCATATGTTGCAGTAGTATTCAGACTGCTGTGTTTGTCCAGGCTGCATGGCTGAGAGGCTGAAGACCCAGCTGTTGGAGCGGGAGAAGCTGGTGGACGTCCTGGCCGGCCCCGACGCCTACAGAGACCTTCCTCGACTTCTAGCCGCCGCCGCCGGAGGTCAGCAGGCGAGCAACGTGCTGCTGTCTCTGGAGGAGACCTACGCAGACATCATGCCCGTCCAGCATGCCAGTCAGGGCCGCAGTGCTTTTGTGTACGTTGCTTCTCTGGTTTTTGTCAGAACTGATCACCTGGATCAGTTCTTAACGTTTTTTTTTCTTCCTGTTTTGTTGCTGGCAGCTCCATCATGCGAGGCTGTGACAACATGTGCAGTTACTGCATTGTTCCTTTCACCAGAGGTAGAGAGAGGAGCCGTCCCGTCAGCTCCATCCTGGAAGAGGTTCGGATGCTCTCTGAGCAGGTAAATCATGACCCAACCAGCCCTGCTCCGTCCTCTTCTAATGCTCCTGCTGGTGGAGTCGTCCTCCTCCACTCCATTGCTGCTTGTCCCTCACTTCGACCACATGCAACATCCGTCACCGCAAGCCCCCACAATTATGCAACTTGTATCAGAGTGACTGCGCATCCTTAAAAAGTCTTAAAGGGGTGCTATTATGTGATTTCCAGCCACTTAGTATCATTTTATAGCAGAATCAAGTAACTATATTACCTTTACTTGTTCTAAAAATGCTATATGTATCAAATATGACAAAATAAATTTTACTTCCTGATTTAACACTTTGAAATTGGGCTAAATGTCTCTTGAAGAACAGCTGCTCTTTTTGAAACCTTCCAAGAAGTCCTAACAAAACATTTCCTCTATTAACATTTTATCAATGTTTTTACCATTCCTGTACCGCTTGTATAATGAGTTCAGCAGATGCACAGTTCTGGCTGTTTGCTAATTGGTGCTGGTTAGTCTGAAGGAGTGGAATGGATGTGTCTTGTGTCTTGTTAGGCAAAATCTCAGAAACTTGAAATTGCAGCTCCAAGGAGGAGCTTTGTCCTCAAAGGAGGAGCTAGGTCCACTCAGGTGTTTTGCATAGATGAATGGTTGCCATGGAGATGAGAGGATATCTCAAACATGCATGAAAGCATGAAGGCAACACTCCAGGTATGTGTTAGATGAGGGAATCGCGTCATAACATGATTTAAAGCTGAAAAAAGTTGATTGTACATAATACTGTCCATTTTAATTCCTGTATCTAAAACGAAGGCCGTAAAGTGATTTAAATTCATACAAAAGAAAAGTTAATTTGGCCTTGAATTTGTTAATCTGCTGCCATGTCTGTAACAGACTCCAGAAATGGATAAACTAATGATTAATTAATAAGCAGCTATTTTCCTTAAAACCAGTTTTCTCTCTTATCCTGAGGGTCTTTCCTTAAACAAAGGGCTCAGTTTTTTTATAATATGCTGAATTTGAAAAAGAATCACATCTATAAATTTTAAAAAGTAACTGTATAAGCTGTATTAAACACACTGGTGGGTTTCTCAAACATTATGTCAATTTTGACATATTTATAAAATAACAAAACAGGAACCTATCAGACCGCTGAGTAAACAAATAAAATATGTGAAAAACTTGGTCCGTGTTTAACAAAGAGACGTAAGCCGTCTTCTAAAGACAGGCTAACATCTAAGTAAGGGTTGTTCAAAGTGCGGTGCAGGGGGTCATTTTTGTTTCCGTTTAAATGATTTTGTGGGCCCTCAGTTCTAGAATAGAACAACTCTGGGCTGCAAGCAGATGGAGATTAAAAAAAATCTTTAGGGCAACATTTTGACGGACAAAATATATAATTCTAAAATAAAATACTAAGTGAAACATAACTTATTTCTGATGTACACATGGCGTTTCTGCATTTATTTTAATTTTGTGGTAAATGGAACCACACACTATTTTCTCAAAATTTTAGGAAACTTTTACTCAAATCCAAACCTGATTAAAGAAAGCTTCTTTACTTAAAAAAATTCAGAACATCATAAATTACACAACAAAAACACAATATACTACATCAATTACAATACATGACCATGTAAGAAAACCTTTAGGATCAGCACTAATCTCTCATATCCCAACATATATGTGTGTGTGTGTGTGTATGCATGTGTGTACGTCTGTGTGTGTGTGTGTGTGTGTGTGTGTGTGTGTGTGTGTGTGTGTGTGTGTGTGTGTGTGTATGCATGTGTGTGTGTGTGTGTGTGTGTGTGTGTGTGTGTGTGTGTGTGTGTGTGTGTGTGTGTGTTGCAGGGTGTGAAGGAGGTGACTCTGCTGGGTCAGAATGTGAACAGCTACAGGGACACGTCAGAGGTTCAGTACTGCAGCTCGGAGCGGACCAAGCTGAGCCGCGGCTTCAGCACCGTCTACCGAGCCAAACAGGGAGGCCTGCGCTTCTCCGACCTGCTTGACCTTGTGTCACGCATTGACCCCGACATGAGGATAAGGTTCACTTCCCCTCACCCCAAGGATTTTCCTGATGAGGTATGACCCGCACGTCAGGTTCTCTCTGGATAGAAATGTTTTCCCATTGATTTCTTGTCAAACACAAAGGTCCCACTAGAGAAAATAATAGAGTTCTGCCGAGCTGTTGCTGTTTAATGCTGAGTTCTGGTGTATGATGGGTTCCTGCAGGTTCTGCAGCTGATTGCGGAGCGACAGAACGTTTGTAAGCAGATCCACCTTCCGGCTCAGAGCGGGAGCAACCAGGTCCTGAAGGCCATGCGCCGGGGGTAGGAAATCACTGCCGCTATTTGTAGGCCTGTCACAATACGCAATAAATCAGTGAAACTAAATCAATGATTTCTATTGTATGATTTATCATTTCTCTTTCTTTATTTTTAATTATTTTTTTTTTTTACCAGAAACTGAATGACAAAAGTTATTTGTATCAACTAGCCCTTTTTTTGGACAATGTTGTTTACAAAGAATTTAGAATTCATTTTAATTGTTGTTTCTGTCATTATGTTTAAATGTTCATTAGAACTTGAGAATATGTTCTTGCATTATTTTGCCATTATCAATGGATAATTTGAAATGATCTCCAATCAACAATATCATCATTTATTGTGATAACTTCTGGGGCAATGTATCGTCTGTCAAAATTCATTATGGTGGCAGCTGTAGCCATTTTAAAATAACAGCTGAAGGATTTTGTTTTATGAAATCTTTTTATATTAAACTCTACTTTTCCTTTCCAGTTACACAAGAGAGGCCTACCTTGATCTGGTGGACAATATAAAGCAAATCATCCCAGGTAAGCAGCTAGGACCACTTTGATTTATCTTCCATCACTTCGTATTACTAAATTAGATGTTTATCTTATGGGAATCTGACCATAACTGTACAGAAATCCAGTTATAAACCAGTTTGATGTGTTTGGGGTCATTGTCCTGCTGGAAGTTGCCTTCAAGCCAACCATTAAAAATGTCAAATTATTATGAAATTTATTCTGATGATGATTGCATACAAACATCTGACCTGTGCTTTATGTTGCTTTACATATATAGGACTCTGTGGTTCTGACAAAAATGTTGAATTGCAGTTAAAGTTGTATAATCCGTTCTGACGCCTTCGCTGCAGGGCCGACCCTGCACCCATTGGGGAGCAGCGTTTACTGCTGACTCAGCCAATGAGGAGGCAAGAGACGTCAGCATTTATGCACTTTTAGAAAACGAATGAAAAAAAAAAGAAGTACAAATACAGACTGCGCTGCTGTAGCCTACACTTCTACAACCATGAAACGACAGCTTCCTGCTTCCAGCTTCCAGCTTCCTGCTGATGCTGAGGACTTTAAAGATGTTCCAAAGATGTTTTATGGTCTGACATTCTAAACAAAGTGCACAAGGAATTACGCAAGTGGTGTTTTTTTTATTTGTAAAAATAACTAAAAAGATAGTTGCACTAAATGCAAACTACTAATTAGTTCTGACAATGCTAAAATGCTCCACCAACACAGGATTGAGTTTAAGCTGATGCTGAAACAGTAACTTAAATTCAAATGATTTCTGCCCTAGAAAGATTCGAGCACCAACGTAATTTTGACATTATAGTTGATGTGTTCTATAATGTCCTTAGAAATAAAGCTATGGGGGGAAACTAGAGAGTGATGGGAGGAAACAGAACGGCTGTGTAAACCGTGTACCCAACACATTTTCCTTCAAAGTTAATACAACTTCAAGCAGTTTTTGAGGACAGTCAGCTGATGTACTATTGTGTTAAAAACAATCATGAGTTCCTCAGAAATCACATGGAACCTCTGATCAGCATTGAGTCGTTGGCTTCATTGTTTCTGTTTATTTATTTATTTTTTTAATACGTATCTATAAAGTCCAGTTGACTGGTCATCTTCGTTCTTGTGCGTCAGACGTCAGTCTCAGCAGCGACTTCATCTCAGGCTTCTGTGGTGAAACGGACAACGACCATCAGCAAACTCTCTCCCTGATCAGAGCGGTGGGCTTCAATGTGGGCTTCCTGTTTGCCTACAGCATGCGAAAGGTAAGCTCCTGCTGAACCGCTGCAGTGTCGTGCTTTGCGGTATTTACTCTTTCATCCTGCTCTTTCAGAAGACGCACGCCTTCCATCGGCTGCAGGACGACGTGGCGCCGCAGGTGAAGCAGCACCGGCTAGAGGAGTGCATCAGCGTTTTCAGAGAAGAAGCAGAGAGAGTGAACGCCGCTGTGGTTGGCAGCACGCAGCTGGTGCTGGTGGAGGGGGTGAGTACTTCACTGACCGCATGAAAAAAGCAGAAACTTTTTACATACCTGATCAGAGTGAGACTCATTAGCCTTGATCATCTATTTTTGATTCCCCAACATGTTTAACACCCCTTGACATTTTTAGTTTTTTTGTCAGTAAAATCCAAATCTTTGTTGCATTTTATATGTATTTTAGAAAATGAACGCTCAATAAAATGCATGTCACACTTTTAATATTATTTGTAGAAATACCCCTGTCTTGTTTTAATTCCACTTTGCAGCTATTATGTTGCATTGGTCTGTCACATAACAAGATTAAAATACCTTCCTAAAATAATAGTCTAAATTATTTTTTGCCAAATAGATTTTTTTTTCTTTCTGTAACATGTTTTGGAAAGAAAGAGGTAGAGAGGTTTTCTTTTGGCTCATTGTTCTAGGAAGGTGATGATATTTCAGTTTGTGGTTGGACCATGATAAAATCTGGGAAACTACAATCACATTGCATATGTGGATTTCAAACTGAAGGGTTCTCATTAAGATGAACCTGAAAACAGGACGGTTTCTATTTTATGACGGCACATGGTTTTGGGATACTTCCTCAGTTGAGTTGAATTCATGGATGGGGAAATGTGATCTGCATTATCTCTTTCAGAAAAGAATATATTGTGATTTCTAATATGCCTCATTGTGTGCAACAGCAAAAGTCATGTATCTGTGCAGGGTTACTTTAACCTGTTACCAGGCAACGCCGCTCAACTCTGCTCTCCGTTTTTATTAAGGAAAGTAAAAGATCTGCCGAGGATCTGTGTGGGAGAACTGATGGGAACATGAAAGTGATTTTCCCTAAAGAAGATGTCGCTGTTCAGGCTTCTGGGTCCAACACCGCACCGATCCGTGGGGGAGACTATGTGCTGGTGAAGGTAGGATGGGTTAGCTTTCATCCCCACATAGAACTGGAATCTATTCAGAGACTCAACACAGTTTCATTTAGGTTTAAAATATAACCAAGCTTATTTAGCAAATGATTTTAGAAAACATAGGTAAGCACAATTTTCTCTGGGGTGTTAAGTTTCCCAGGGTGCTGTGGTGGTGAGGAGTGAAGCACAACCCACATATGTTGGGTAGTCCTCAGATACCAGGACAAGTTCGATTCCCGTCCTGGTGACCTCTGCCATATATCTTCCATTTTTCTCATTTTCCTGTAAAGTCACTATCAAATAAAGGCCATTAGCGCCAATAAAACCTTTTTTAACAAAAGAAAGCAACTACAGTTTCCTTTGTGACGAGTCTGTAGTAGAGAACAAGAAGCAAATCAATTATTCCATGATCAAACCTTGAGGTCCAAACCTTTTGTCAATTAAGACCACATACATTGTCAACTGGAATGAACATATATACTGACAGGTTTCAGAGAAACTGGCCACCAGAGGGCGTGTTGTTGTCAGGACACTCTTGTAAAAAAGATCTTTGATCTCAAGGAGTTTTATCATGGTTAAAAAAACCATTTCAACATTTTACAATAACTGCAGTGTTAGAGATGCTGTAAAGGTAACCTTTAAAATTAGTCAAACTCACTCAAATTCTTGATTCCTGATCCTAACGCAGAAAATGTTCATTTGCTGTCTAACACATCCCATCCACTAACATAGGGGCCAACCAGTGTTACTTATTTTATCTGTCAGTGGTCATAATAAAGTGCTCTCACATTTAAAAAAAAAGAAAAAAAAAAGTCAATTTCAAGTTAAGATGATGACAAACATTTACTGGAACCAATTCAATAAATTCCACATTGAACATAATGAGACACAATGATTGCAATTTTTCAGTAGTTTGACTTCATAGTTTTCATAGTAAGAAAAACCCTGAAATGTAGATTTAAATGCTTGAATATCATTTTCCTATTGAAATGAACAGTAAAAAAACAATTTGATTGGAAGTATTTGCTACACCTTCTACATTTTCAGTCTGGTACATGTCTCATCTGTACAGCTGGATAATGTGACATGTCAGTAGTTTGGTTTCTGCTACATTCAGTCTGACGTCTTCTGTCTGTGTAGATCCTGTCAGCCAGCTCCCAGAGCCTGAGGGGCCGGGCCCTCAGTCACAGCTCCCTGATATCAACACCGACCCCCAGCTGTGATGGGTACAAGTGACGCTATAAACCACTATTTAATGTTCACCTTTATACGCTTTTATCGTCAGGAGCAGTTGTATTTATTTGACTAAAATCCAGTTATTTATTATGATAAATAATTGTTTAACTGTTGCCTGTGTCTGGTTTCTATTTGATTGATTGGTTGCAGTGACACTGTAAGGAGATTCTGCAGGAGATCTGTTAAGATCAGCACATTCATAGAATCATTTCACTGAGACAGAAACTTTCAAACTGAATTCAGCTGAAGTCATCAGCTGAAAGGTGCTGCAGTCTGCTTTGGGAGGAGTGAACTGTTTCTGAAAAGGAATTTCCACAAACATCTCATCTACAGTTTTTGAGAGAGAGAGAGAAAAAAAAGCAAATGTAGAAAAACATCTCCAAAATGAAAATGATTTTGACTATGGTTCAAAAAAAGAAAAACGGCATTCTTCCTGTCTTTGCAGTTCAACCCGTGAAGTTAACGTCTGTCCCGATAAGCATGTAATCCTACAAATAAAAGACAGAAGGAAAAGGTTTATCAGAAATCAGTGGGGTTTAACAGTTTTATGTACAATCTAGTTCTGATCTCTGCAAAAGTCAGAACAGAAAATATCACGTCTCTAACCTTCATTATTTGAAGCTTGGGGTTCACAAGGTTCATTTTTCCGATTGCAGGAAGTGGGTAACCCTTATCGAGTTGAACTGTAAAAGAAAACTCAGGTTGGGTACAAATCAGACCACAAACCTTCATCCTGAAGACAGTTATTCATATAAATACTGAGTTGTTCATGCCATATGGAAATCCTTATAGAACATGTCGATTCATTAAAAACCAAGTTTCCTACCTTCTGAGAAGAGTTAACTAGTTTAGCAACATTAAAGTCATCACTTTAGTGAACATATTTTAGAAGCCATTTAGATTTCTTTGTACTTAGCTGTTAAACTTCATATAAAGGTGTACTGATTATGGTTGCTTTTACAGATTTGTACATTTTCTGCCAGGCAGGGTAAAACTGCAGCCTTCACATGTTAATACATGAACACTACTTACAGCAATACTACAAAAGTATTTAAACTATTTCATATGTCTCTGTCCTTCCATTTGGTATCTACTGCTTTTAACAGTCCAATAGGGGGAAAGCTGTTTTTTGGGAATATATAAGCCTAAGTTTATTCTGCTGGTTTTGCCGTATGTGGAAGATGTTTTGTTGTCGGCTGCAGTGTGTCTGTATTTTCTCACAGTCACATAAAACAGAGCCGTGTGTCTTTGTTTTATTTTTGCTTGGGATGTCCCTGCAGTATTGTCAAAGAAAATTGTAGTTTGTGCCAATTTTAAGGATTCCTCTGAAAACACAGCAGAATACTTGGACTGAAGGAAGATGAGATTTATGCATCACAAATCTGCAGATGACGATGTACGTATAATGAAGTCTTGTGTGTTTTGTGTTGTCATTTACTGAATAGCCTCAGCTATTCTGTCTGATGTTATGTTACCAACAATATCTGTGGAATTATAGTAAACAGAAAGTGATGGTCAACATTGAGAAGAGGCAGTTTAAAAAAAATCAAACAGACATTTGGGCATTACTGATCCTGTCTGAATTATTATTTTACATGGTGAGAGAAGTGCTTCTGCTCTATCCTCATGGTTGCATTTGCAAAAAGACCCTTCATTTTTTGTTTTTAATTATTGTGTTTCTTGGTCTGCTTCGGGGTCAAAGGTGAACTGTTGTACCTCTGTTTGTAGCCATTTTCATGTGTCTGAGGTTCAAATGTAAACACTGAGTTTGGAGAGCAGCAGCTTATTTGCATTATTGTGACATAGCGATAAAAAAGCCACTTCTTATTTTAAAAAGGTAGGAAAAGAGTTATAATTAGATTATAATTAGATTATATAACCAGGCCATGTTCTGTTTAATCCAGAGACTGTAACTGTAAAACTGCGACACCTCATGGGATGTTTGAGTGAGAAACAGAGGGAACCTCTATGTCTTTAAGATTGTAATCTATCAGAATGAATGAATTTTTATGCACATTGCTTTGCATTTGAAGACAATGTGAGTGAAATGTTTCAGTTATTTTGGAGTGAGAATTATTTGGAACTTTTTGTAGAGAAAATTCAAACAGCAAATTTGATTAACTTACCATTAACTATGGGTATCACTACCACTTTGAGGACCATTCGCAGCACACTGTCAAGGGCGCTGACCTGTCATCCAAAGGAAGAATTTCAGCTTCAGTTTGACTCGAGGGCCCTTACAGAGACTCTTCAGGAAATAGAGATCTCACCTGAAACTGTCCCACATAGCTGGTTCCCACAGACAGTTTCATCCTACATAAGCAGAACAAAGTTAGAACTGATTGAACATCCGTTCAGAGAGCTTAAAGGAACATTTCCTGGCATCTTTGAGCAACTCACTGGTTGAGAGTGAGGCGTCCGGCGATGTTCAGTCCTCTGACGTACACGTCGGCGCTCACGCTGCTCTCCTACCAATAAAACGTCAGAAATGTTTAAACGTCAGAAATGTTTGTTCCTTTTTCCTTCCAGTCAATGATTTTCCATCTTGTCGTGTGACGTACCAAGTTCAGGACGAACAGAGGGGAAAGTGTGCCGTTGGGTTGGATGGCGTACGCCGTCACTGTAGCAATGGCCACAGCGGTTGCATTTTTGGGCTGGAAAGTGATGGAGGGACTCTTCTCAGCCCTCACCAACAGCTTCATCATCAGGCCTGGATACTGCTTTGCAATCTGACAAAACAGAAGCAGATCCACGATGCACTGCATGCCATTGACGATTGCGTTCCTCAATGAATCTTTGAAATGTTCCTCACCTGCGGGATGAAGACTCCGAACGTTTTGGTGTTGAGTCGGAACGGGGAGCCTTTGGGGATCTGTTGGGACGGAGCAAAGAATGTTGTTACACAAGTGGTACTTTGTGGACTCGGAGGCCATAGAAGAGTGAAGAGTGGCGCACCATGTCGTCTGTGATGTACAGGCTGAGGATTCCAGCTTTGTTGTAGACGAAACCTGCAGAGTTGGCAGTGAAGGCGGACAGGGCCATGTACAACATGTTGTTGTTCTGGGACGGCAGGGAAAAGGCTGCAGGGCTGAACGGAGGCTCCTGGTGCTTCCCAATGTTGTAGAACTCACCCTATAAATAGAATAAAAAATAAGTGATCTTAGACTTTTAAAAAAAGTGTATAATTAAGGCTCTAAAAATGCCCCGTCGTTCACAATTCTTTACCTTCAAGTTCAGATCAAGAGACGATTGTGAAATAACTGGAGATGACACCATGGAATATTCAATCTCTGCGTATTTGTCCACCTTGGCCAGCACTGCGACAAGACAAAGATGTGAACTAACATTCTGGAACAAACATACATTTTCATTAAGTGCAAAAGGAGAAGCTTTACCGTTGAGTGTTTGCAGCTTAGGGTTTAAGCCGGTTACTGTCTTGTCCACCAGAGGACAGATCTGCAACAGGAAAGAAGAAGAAAAATGATTCTCAATTCTTTCTGAACAAAAACAGTTTGAAAATCAATTTTTACAGACCTGAGCAATAACTTGCTGAGATTGGTTGGTTTATGAATTAATGGTTTGATTGTTATTAATATAGGGTACAATTATAAAATAAAATGTAATAAATTGAACTTTATTTAAAAGTTGAAATTTTGACTTAAAACAATTTTTTGTAACTAAATCTTTCACACATTCCTGTTGTGAAAATGTTTTGTGGAAAACCTTTCAGCTGCTTTGCTTTTCATGTTCAAGTTTCCTAATTGTTGACCTGGGAGTTCCCCGCCTCCCTGAACTGTTCGATTCCAACTGAACTGTTCAGTTTTTATTGAAATGATGTGTAATCGGTCCAGAAAGCCGACTGATGTGGAAGCAAATGTGATGGTAATGGGAGTGAAAGGAGGATCTGCCTCAAAACTCAGTGAAAGATGAAAAGGGATATTTACTGCTGAATGAGTCAAAGAAAATGGATCACTGATTAAATGTAACCTGATCAAAGTTGGTTGTTGAAGTTTCATTTTAACTCGACATGTAAATCTCGCCACACTACAATGTGTAGGATTCATGTGTTAGAACAAAAGTCGCGCATAAATGTGAAGTTGTAGAAAAATATTGATTTCATTTTTCAAAATGAAATCAATCTCTGAATCCAACTCAAAACATTGTGATCCTTTGTGTTGCTCTGTGACTCAAGCTCCCATCTGAACTTTGACCGTTGGGTTTGAGTTTAAGGGGAATGAATATTCCTCTATGAACTCAGAAAGTGGTGGTAGATTTGAGCGTCTTGGCTGCTTCAGCCTCACCTGTTTCTGCAGAGCGTTTCGAAGAGCCTTGTTTATGAACTTGCTGAAGAGATTGTAGAGCCAGCTGAAACAGACAAGCACAGCACAGGTTCAGAGTTCTGCAGCGTCAGTTTGCAGTCATGTTCCCTCACGGTTTTCCCCTTTACCTGGCTCCACCATGGAACTTGACTTTGGCACTGGGCACATTGGCTACACAGTTGGTACTGCTGACCACCGGCCGACCCGTCGCGTCACTTTTCACAACGATACTGGTGCTGATTGTGAGTCCGTTGACGTTCACGTCAAAAGAGCCGCTGTCCTTTCTGTCCGGGAGAGATCCACAGAGGGGTCAGCGCTGGAGCAAGGGGCTTCATTTCATGTCTGAGAGGGTCTTTACTCACATCACTCTGAGGTACTTGACCCTCCAGTTTCCATGCAGATTCATGAAGGCGTCGCCGATGGTCAGCCTGACCCCAGTCCCTGGCACCAGAGTCACTGCAGACCTCGGCAACCCCACATTCACCAACCGTATGCTGGGACAGACGGTTTCAGGACACTTGGTCTCGGTTTTTCATGAAATGCGGAGTGGTTAGTGGAGAATGCCTTACTTTGTCAGACTGTACTTGACTTTGCCAATGGGAGACACCCTTTGTGAGCCGGAAAAATCTGGAATTTGGACAGATTTAAGTTTGTCCTGCATGGCGGCGATGCCCAGTTGTTTCCCTGGAAACAGAAGAAAAGCAGAATTGATGGTTGTGAGGTTGTGATAAAGAAACAAGCGAGAGGTCTTAACAGATTAGGAAGCTTACCATATTGGAGGCCTTTATCAGTCAGCCTGACCGTCACGCCCGGGTTGACGCTCAGGGTGGTGGAGGCAACCGCCAGCAGAACCAGCAACAAGGACGGAGCCGACATGACTTCTGGAAACACACAGGAAGAGCATTCCTATGTGAGCTATAGGTTCATGTCGCCACGTACTGAAAGAAGTGAGTTTTCTTACATATATTCAAATTTACTTCTATTTATTGATTCTCTCTTAGAGAAAAAAGTAAAAGCTTTTTTTTTAAAACAAACTGGATTTATAATGTCGAAAATAAATAAAAAATTTTATCATGACAAGACAATTTTCACAAAAAATGAGAGACAATACATCCTGTCCCCCTTTTTGTGAAGGATATTCATAAAATAAATCCAGCCTGCCTTGCTTAGAGGACTGAATACAACAGAATTACTTAGTTTCACAGAATTCAGAACTGAAATAATGCTTTTTATAATTTACAAACATCATAAACTCCAAGTAAATAAAACTGCAGTGTTCTCAATATATTTGGGATTCTTGTATTTGAAAGAAATGCCTGTTTTCCACTGGACAGAACCACATGACTGTCGTTAAGTGATTCAATTATCCTGCTAGTCCTGCTTGGTTCCCTTCAAATGAAGGATGTTTGAATCAGAGCAGAAAAACGTTCCTGACTGGATGTTTTAGAACAGAGTGTCGAGTCACAGACAGAAGCCGATGGAAGTGACCCGGTTCCACCAGAGACCTCAGACCCAACGGTCAGTTAAAGTCCTCCTGCTTCAGCTGGCCCAGAACCAAACAACTGGGTCATTACCAGCTATGATCAGGAAGTTGTTTTTTTTACAGTTAAATTCTAGTTGACCTAAAACATCTGATTGTAAACACTTGTCATATGAATTGGTTTTAGTATGTTAGTTTAAAATCTTGACCCTTGAACAGTCTGCGTGTTGCTGCTGACATGTTGAATGCGTTTTTTAAGAGGCTATTGATCTATTTATGGATTTATCTATTTCTGGTACCGAAACTATGAAGTAGGGCTGCACAGTGGCGCAGTGGGTAGCGCTGTTGCCTTGCAGCAAGAAGGTCCTGGGTTCGATTCCCGGCCCGGGGTCTTTCTGCACGGAGTTTGCATGTTCTCCCTGTGCATGCTGGGTTCTCTCCGGGTTCTCCGGCTTCCTCCCACAGTGCAAAAACATGACTGTCAGGTTAATTGGCCTTCCCAAATTCTCCCTAGGTGTGAGTGTGTGTGTGCATGGTTGTTTGTCCTGTTTGTCTCTGTGTTGCCCTGCGACAGACTGGCGACCTGTCCAGGGTGACTCCGCCTCTCGCCCGGAACGCAGCTGGAGAGGAACCAGCAACTCCCGACCCCGTTAGGGAGAAGGGTGACGGAAAATGAATGGATGGATGGATGGAAACTATGAAGTAAGTATTTAGATTTATTTCAATACATTATCCTAAAAACAAGTTTCTCTAACATTTGTTTCAGAAAATTGCCATGGCTGCACACATTTGGGAAATGGTTTTCTCATATTAGTGGAAAACTCTAATTATATCTCCATTTCCTCCTGAGATGCAAAATATAGGTTGGGGGATAGGAGGATGTTTTTCGATGCGACACCAGGAAGTAAAGGAATCCAGCAGTGATGAAGGAATGGGACTTGGCTTTGGGGGAAACCATCCTAAAATTTCTCCTTTTAAATAACTGAAAATATGGTTTGTTTCATTTTTTTTGCAGCATAATTTTGTTCTGATAAAGATTTTCAGACTTAACCTCGGTATGTTTAAGTGTTTATTTACTGTTTCTTGTCATGTGATCTGCATGTTCACTGTTAGTCAGTGATGTTTTGTTATCCTTAGCTGTTGTTTTTAAGTTGAACTCATTTTGTAATTTTTGTGATTATTTGCTGTTAGATAAATTTTGTCAGCTATATTTAGAAAATTATACAAAGGTATATTTATCCATCCATCCATCCATTTTCCGTCACCCTTCTCCCTGACGGGGTCGGGAGTTGCTGGTTCCTCTCCAGCTGCGTTCCGGGCGAGAGGCGGGGTCACCCTGGACAGGTCGCCAGTCTGTATATTTATTTTATATTTATTTTATACATATTTATCTTTCTGTCTTATTGCTTGGCCCTTGGAATGGGATGAGAAAAGCTTTCTGATTCTTTAAGCTGCATTATAATGAACCACATCTTTCCTGTTTCTAGCATAGAAAAAATAAAGTGACATAAATTTAATGTAAAGTTGAATCTTGTCATAATCTAAACATACTTTACCAATTGTTGCCAAAATTGCTTAAAAAGCATCACTTTGTGAAATTTTTTTTTGAAAATTGCTCAAGTTTCTGAACTAAAAATACAATTTTTTCCACTGTCATCCAAATAAAAGCAAACGAGTCATACCTGAAGCAGTGGGTCAGCGGTAGTAAATGATTCTTCCTTCCCCGACACTCTGACTGTTTACAAGCCTGAGTGAGTGAGGAAGAGCAGCACATGCCTCTAATATACTCCCAGATTCAGGAAGTTGAACCTGCAGAGGGACCCACCCACCGGCCTGAAGCAATCACGGGTTTTCTCTCTGGCTCCTCCTTAGGCAAGTCTGAAATCTGGGCACGTGGAACCTTTAGATGTTGACATAGTTCTCTCTCTGCATATAATTCATGTGTTTTATTTTTTGTTCCCAATCTGCAGGTCCAGTAAATTAAAACATAGAGGTCTAGAAAGAGTTCCTCTCCTTGCTCCCTGCTTGTCTGTGTTTGTTGGGTTTGGTGAACTGGGTCACAGTAGAGGAACTACAAACTGTCATCTTGCTTTGTGAAACTGCTCTCATGGTCTGAATGTGTGTGAAGTCGGCCTCTGCACATTCTTCAGCTCTATACACTTCAAGCACATGTTCAAGGTTAACGGTGTGAAAATGTGCCTGAATAAATATCAAGATATTGAATGAAGAAAGTTGTGACATGCCATTTCTTTGTGAAGCTGTGACCTTTGGGTGATTTTTTTAAGGTATATTTTATAATATAATACAAACAACTGACATACAAATTACATTAAACAACCCCAAAGTTAATAAATACATATAATCCAAGAACAAATAATGAAATGATAGAAAGACCTATCATGCTTTGCTACAGCTATTGTGGAACAAGCAAAAGTGGCAACATTTTTTTTACTTGAGATGAAGATACTGATGACCTCAAATATGTTAATATTTTCACTTAAGTAAAAAAAAGTGAGTTGGAATATTATTATTTCAATGATTTCAATATGTGTGTGTGTGTGTGTGTGTGTGTGTGTTTATCACAATCCCCTCAAGGCTGTAGGCTGTTGCTACTTTTTCTACCACATTTTTTTCATCCACTCAACTTTTCTTCAGCATACTTGAATAGAAAACTTTGTGAATATGAAGCATCTAAACCTCAGTGGGCTTCTGTTGTTATGGAAACCGCCTGCTGGACAACTATCAAGTCAGCATAAATCTGGTTTGTGGTCTGTAAGACCATGGCAGGATTTTTCTTTATTAAGAATCCGTTGCAGCTGGTTGCTAAAGAATCTTGCTGTTCACAGTGAAACATAATATTTGGGAAGTTCTGTCAATGGAAAACATGAACAATAAAAAAGAACAAAAGGTTTTTTTTGTTAACAGTTTAATTTTCTAAGAAGCCTAAATTTGGATTTTTTTATGACTTGTGATCTATAATCATTAAAAGCAAAAAGAAGAAGAAAACTCTTAAAATATGCCACTCTCTGAGTTATGACTATTTGGCTTCCTCTTTCTGAATAAGATTAGTAAAATAAATTAAAAATCTACCTTTTAGTGATACTATTACTCACTGACATGCTCCTGCATTTGGAGTCTTTTATGATATTACAACGTTATTTTTGTGCTTACAGTCGGTTGGGAAACTCCATTTGAAAGCAGTCCAGACCTCCTGGAACAAAACATTCTGCTGCCGCATTCGTAATGCATCCATCATCATCACCATCATCATCATCATCGCTGAGACTTTTATTTTCTCTTCTGCGTCAGCTGTTGCCAGAGCAAATGTGTTTTGGACTTTCTTTTAATGCTCATGTTATAGCAGATTTTGAAGAATGAGCTAAAAAATCTCAACAAAATTATAAGATTCAAGTTTCAGGATGTCAAAGGTCAAGTTTGAGGAGAGCTCCAAGCATGTTATATTTCAAACTGGACATTTTAAGGAAGTAATAGACTTTTTGTTGCACCTGTTTTTCTTCCAGCTTTGTTAATCAAGCACATCGCAGCCCTATGACAAACCTTTTGTTCCTTTTAGTCTATATATAGATTCATTTTGCTGCTTTATAATGCTTTCATTTTCATGTGCAGCGGCTGGAAAGCAACAACAACAAAAAAAAAAAAACGCTATTGCACAAGTGGCAAGTGTTTCCAGTAACAGCAGCCAACCAGAGATTTACAGCTTCCTGAGTTGGTGATGACCTGCAGGATCGGCACACGTTCCGCTGGGAGCTGAGGAATCCTGCATGAAGTCAGGAAGCGTTGAGTTACAGGCCGTGACTCAGACAACGTCTCATCCAGTTTTTGTAAATTACTGCAGAGATAATAAACAAATCAACAAACTGAAGAAATCCTGGATTTCTTCATCTGTGGTACAACACATTGTGAAAAGACAGAATGTCTGCACAAGCAGCGAAGGTCAGCAATCACCATTGATTTTTGTTTTTCCCACAAACCACATTGAGAAACCTAACCACACCTGAACCTTCTCCAAATGATTTAGAAAATAAATACATGTGAGCTGCTAGCACAGAGCCAAGAGAGAAGGGCATCTTAGAGTTGGACATTTCTCGTCTGACCTGAATTCGCTGAAACGTTTCCATCTTTTTCCAGTTATGAATGTTTCTCCTGGTAAATGATTGGCTGGGGAACAAATGTTGGGGCCCCATCGCGTCCCTTCAAAGACCAACAGGCACCAACAGTTGCTACTCTGCAGGCCTCAGGTTTGCAACACTTCTTCTTCCAGTCAAAACCTCATTCATGATTTTCCCACCAATAAGCTTCCAGCACTAAACCAAAGCTGCCGGTTCTTTGGCTCTTTCAGTAAACATTTGATTCTGATTCTTAATTTTGCCATTAGAAGAACTTTTAACTATTTCATCTTTAACCTTTTCCATCACGTCTTTTTTTTGAGTCACTAACGTAGTTCTTATTTATTAGATCTTAACAGTTTTTGCACATTAGTTCCAGGTAAACCTTCTGCTTCCTTAAGTTTAGGGTTTGTGGGACAGATTTATAAGAAAAACAATCCCATCAGCCACCTGGGTTTAGAGAAATCCCTGCTGGCTTCAGCTCTTCATCGTTGGTATTTGCTCCGTTTTAATCAGTTCGCACATTATGATGAGACTGCTTCATAACAAAGTGTCAACCCAAACTGTCTGTGGCTGAATTACAGATGATGAAAATGTAAATACTGCAGAATGAACATTATTTGTTAAGTTTCCTGAGTGTTTTTTAACGTTTGAGAATTGGGCTCACCCCCTGATTTCGAAAACATTTACAAGCGATTTCTATTTGCTAAATGCCATAATAGTGAAAGATAACATATCAGGAATTTATTTTGAGAATTCTAGTTGTCCTAAGATAAATTTAGTTAACTTTAGGTGGCATTTCCATTGACTTTGAAATTGTGCCAATTGGAATAATGGAAATAAATTTGCTTAATGGAAACATGGCAATTTCTGAAACAAAATAGTCTGGGCCTCCCTTCTGAAGTTGCTACCCCTCGACCCGACCCCTGATGAGCACAAGAAAATGGATGGATGGAAAACAAATACACTTATCAATAAAACTTCTTGTCCTAGGATGAGGAATTTCGTAATGGAGATACCGCAGTTGCAAAATTGTGTGTTTTCAACAGTAGCAGAATACCGAATTTGGAAACGCAGATAGTGAGAGAAAGTGGTGAATGTTCCTCTTTGAAATGTAATAAGCTTCTGGTTTTAACTGTATGTGGACATAAAGCACCACATCCGTTTTTACTCAAAAGGCTGTTATTTTTCAACACAGAATGCAGAGAATATGTTCCTCATCCTCTCAAAAGTTCCTGAAAGAAGCGTGTTGTCCTAATCGTGTTTTTGCACATACATAAGAAAGCTAGAGCCAAAATAATCAATTTTTGTTTGATCAGTCAGTGCAGGTTGGCTAATTCATCCAGACAGCAGACCTGACATCTCTCTTACAGCCAGGGATGTTTTGGACATCCTGCGTTTTAAAACCCTAATGCATGGAGGCGTCCAGACAGTCCTGCACTTCAGACAGGGTTCTCAGGTCCTCTCCTGCCTCCAGGCTGTTCACCGCCGGATCAAAAACAGAGAGAACTTTCCCTGTTTCTGCCTCCACCAGAGCGCAGAGCTCAGCCTGCAGAGGAAGGCTGGACTTCTGAATACACCAGCTGATACTGACATTTAAATTTACCACCTTGACTCTTTTAGACATGGACTCTTAGTTTATTATTATGCTGGGGCTCTGACAGAGTTATATTATTATCTAGAAAAAGTGGAAATGATTATGTTATGTAGTTTTGTGTCTTTGTTGCCACTTATTTACTGTTTCATTTGTTTTTAATGTTGTAAAATGTCCTGTCAAATAAAATGCATTATTATTATTATTTATTATATACAACACGTCTATCTATTCTGATATTTCCAGGGAGTTTCTATCCTGCAGAGAAACGGTTCATTTCTGCCCTCTGGTGGTTAACAGGAGTTTGGACATGTGGATGGCAGCCATACACGTTCATACAGATGGTTTTTTATGACATTGTGTAAAATTGTAACATTTCTTAAAAACAGCACATAACAAAAGATTAATAGATTTTAATGAATGTCTGTAAAATAAACGTTTAAATTTCTGAGAAGACTGGCATGAAATATTGCACTTTCACACAAGAATCCAAGTTTATTTGTGGGTTACCTTTAACAGGCAGTCTAGTCGAATTCTTTATTATTTTACAAACCCATTCAACAAGTCAAAAATATTACTGGAATATTATTTTAATGAATGACGTAATCGTCTCTCCGAGAACTGAATGGTGCTTGGAGACGGAACAGATCTAAAAAAAATAACGACTAAATTTCAGCACAGTCATATCGATGAGGTGCTTGGAACTGGACTGTGAGTTCAGCATTCCTAGAACAACATGGAGAGGGAGGAACAGAACAGTCATAAATCCAGAGCCTCTGCAGCATCTTGTTTTCTTCTTCTCACATGGTCACATGGGGCCACGACTGCTGCCAGAGGCTCCCAAAGTGACTCACCACACACCTAACAGATCGTGTTTGTCACATCTGAGCTTTCAGCACAAAAAAGAAAAAAACATTTTTGAATACAGACTGACTCACACTCTTTGAAACTACTCAAAGGTTCTGCTCCCCTTTTTTAAATTCTCCATGAACTTTTATATCTTCGAACTGAACCAAGGGCGTCTGAGATTGGAAACGCTCGGGCGGTCAGGTAATGGGATGACACAGATGGCCTGAGCCTCCTGTAGTCATGCTGTGGGCAAATTCACAGCCAGAGCCTGCAGAACAGAAAGCCTGTCACATTAGGCAGCAGACACACAGGCACAACTCACCTACATTTCTATCACATTATTACTTGTGCTGGAGTTTTTCTAACTGAGAGAAAAGAAAATTTGAGTGTGGTAAATTATAGCATTTACTTTTGACAAGTTTGGATTTTACTCCGCCATTCAGTTGTGCGACAGACTCTCCTACCCTGAACGTTCTGGAGAACCAGAGAGTTAAGGTGTCAAAGTGCCACAGTGACTTCATTTCAGATTCAAGCTTAATTGCAAAATACAGCTTCTGGGCATCAGTGAAACACACACAGCAGGTTCTTGAACACCTCTCAGATGAAATAATCTAAAACAGAAGTGGAAGGCGAGTTTTAGCATGACAGAATCAGGTGTCCTCTGAAGACTCTGTCAGCTCCTGCTGTTACAGGACGCGCTCTGGTTTCCATTCTACGTCTCAGCCCTTTCTTCTTGGTGCCAAAGGTTTCTTCTACTTTAAGTTCCATCTTTTCCAGTCTGAATCAATCCAGCACCTTCTGATGATGTTCCTATGTTCAGACTCTGCAGATTTGGTTGCAACTTGAGGCTAAAGACTGAACACTGAGTCATTGATTTTAACCCTATGAAGAGCCTTGGACATGTCAAACTCAAGGCCAAATCCTTCATAGAAACACATAACAGAACCAATTAAGATGGCAGTGATGTGCTTGAATATTACCTTATCAATCAAATCAAAGCAGTTTTTATTGTTTACTGCACTGGAAAAATGTGCAAAAAGCTCACATTTTTGCAAAGAAAGTGTAACAAGTGCACTAAAAATGAGATGTCTGTAGATGTCCAAAGTTTGTACATACTTAAAAACTCAGCTGTAAATGGAGCCCAAGATATTCACTCAGGAACATCAAGCATCCTTTTATTTCCAATTTTTTCTCATTATTATGCAGCAGTTTGTGCCGGTGTGTCATAATTATGCACAAATAAACGTAGTCAACATTTTCAACTGTTGTTGACTGGCTTAGGCGAGTCTCACTAATTGTAAAGTGGAGCTGAATAAGAAAAGTTGCTTTGCAGAATTATGACAGCGCCTCCGGCTCAAACTGAGCAACTTCCTCCCTCCCAGATCGTAAACTAGTCAATGTGTGTAGGCAGCTGAGAAGTGCAATGAATATTAACCAGGAAACTCTGGACCAGCAGACTGATGGCTACAGTGAAAGAGGTGGAAGTGGATGAATTTGAATGAGAAGCAGATTTAGAAAACATAAAATGACCCGGTTCTGTTTGTCCCACCTGTTGATTTCTGGAAGTGATTGTCAGAGAAAGTAACATACATGCTGATGTGTTCTGTCATCAGAGGATTCAGTTTATCAATATAGTTACAATGCTTGGTAAAATTATTCACACAATTTGAATTTCTCACATTGTCTCATGTTACAAATACAAACTTTTCAGCTTTCTACGTAACAAACCAACACACACACACACACACACACACACACACACACACACACACACACACACACACACACACACACGCACACGAACATGCACACACACACACACACACAAAAACATGATTGTGAAGTGGAATAAAAACAATGACTGGCTGTCCAAATTTTAAAAAATGTAGATATAAAAGTGTGGCGTTGATTTTCAGACTTTGACTTGTCCATTCAGATCTGTGATCTAAATCATTCCATAATAATTCAGGCTGTCTGATTATTTTGGGGATCTTTGACCACAGTCCTTTGGTTTTCTTCCTGAATTGTTCTGTTTGTTTCCATCCATCTCTTCATAGCTGTGACCAGCTTCCCTGTCTCTGTGAAGAAGGGAACCCTCATGACCTGGTTTCTCTTCAGAGATCATGTGATCAGGTAGATTTTTATTATTATCTCTTATGACTAATAGCAAACTTTAAAGAGGTCATTTTGATTCTCCTACCTGAGCTGTGGATCTCTGCAGCTCCTCCAGGGTCACCATGGTCCTCATGGCTGATTAATCCTCTCCTTGTTTGATCTGTCAGTTTTGATTGATTGCATGTCTTGGCAGATTCATGTTCTGATATAATTACTTCTGCAAGGCACTGCAAATATGAAATAATCAGGAAAAGACCTTGTTTTGCCTGCAACTCTTTCATTTTTTTAAATGTAATTCCTTGTTTCTGTGTCGGTCATTTCAAACACCATGACTGGAAATCTCTCTAAATTTCCACAAATAAATGGTTCATTTTATTTCAAATCCTTGCTCTCGCAGCGCTGCTTCTGCTGCTGTTGTCCTGCTCCTGCAGCCGGGGATGTCTGTAAAATGTCCAGTAATAAAAATCATATATACATCATTTCATAAAGAATATGTTTGGAATATTCAGAGGGCTTCACTAGCAGAGACAGTGAGGGGATTACGTCACATTTCATATTTAGACAGACTATATCTGTGTAACATAACTACTATGTTTAATAATCTAATATGTAAATATGTCAACTTGTTATTTGATTTATGGATTAACCGTTTTCCACTGTTTAAAACTGATTTTGGGCAGCAGCATGGATGGTTTCATGTGTGACTGATGAGAACAGTTAAAAAGGGGTGTGTGCATGTGTGTGTGTGTAGGTGTGTGTGTAGGTGTGTGTCAGGATTTATCTATTTAATCCCATCTAATTTATTTTTCTCTCACCTGGTCGAATATGCAGCACTGTTTCTCTTCTGATTCAGTTTACAGTAAAATCATTGGAAAGGCAAATAGATTTACTGTGAAACATAAAATAAGATTTGACCATGGTTCTCATTCAGCAGCTAATTGGTGCTCAGTTCAGTCCTTTGTGAGCACATCCTTAGATAAGATTGAGAGGCTTGAGAAACAGAAGAAACCAATAAAAATTGTAGTTATTTCTGTTTTGGTTTGGGCTCATATTGACAATCCATATTGTTACATTTTATTCTTTTAGCCATATTCTTTTATTCTTTTGTTGTTATTTTTTATTGTTTGCATTGTCGTTTATATACCAAACATGTTATTTCCCCATTTCTTATGTGTATCTTTTAAAATGTTCTCACCACTTGGGGGCGCTGTGAACATGACTCAGTTGCACCCAATACAGTGGAAAAATAAACTTAAATGTGTATAAATTGTCAGAATTTGAGACAAAATGAAAATTCTATGAAAAAAATTAAATAATGTTTGATTTTGTACTTAAAATGTTCATATGGTGAGCACAAATGAGACGAACATTTATTGAACTCATTTACATTTATTCATAAAATTCTTCCCTTCAAACATTTTTAAGAAAAAATATTAGGATCCTCAAGACAGAGAAAGTACAGTGAGATATCCCTGAGTCATTTATAGTAATCTTTTTCTTTTTCTTTTTTTTGCTGCATTTCTTAGATGACTTTCACTTCCTGTACCTCCTTTGCTTAAAAGGTTCATAAGCAAATCCATGTTTGCATTAGAGATGTTGTCGACTGTCTGGTTGCCTGAACTGAGGGAGACACAACATCAATGCTTCAGTGTGTGATTCATGAAAGGAGCAATGTGCTCAGAAGGCCTGTCTGTGCCCTGGAGCTGTGCAGCTGTGGCCCCGGCCCCTGGCCCAGGGGCCGAGACATCTACAGCCCTCTAATTGGATGGTCCTCTCTCTGGGGCCCCAATGACTGAAAACAGTAAAATCATTTTTGTAGGTGGTGGAGAGAGAAAGAACTCCTCCTCTTTGTTCAATAAGTTATTACAGAATGACAACAGAAATGTGCAGCTAAAAGCAACCAATCACAGCCAGGAGGAGGGGCTTAGTGCCGTCAGTCAATGTTTCCAGCTGGATTAACTGAAGCTGGGCGCTGACTCTATCGTTCCTCTTTAGGTCCAAAATGCAGTTCTTGGGTTTTCTTTTTATTGAACTGAAGGCTGTTGGGATGTGACATCATGAGTTTCCATGAACGTTTTTCAGCATTCTAATTTTCTGAGATTCGCAGTTTAGGTTTTTATTGTCTGTGAGCCAAAATCATCAAAACTGACAAGAAACAGTGTGTTGGAATATATGAGGAGTCAACGTGTGATTATTCTGTAAGAGATCCGCTTTCTGATCTAACTTGCAAGAAATATTGCATTTCACACAATATTCTAATGTTTATTTTGTTTTTTATTTATATTTTTTGCTTAATGATGAAAATATAGTAGATTTTGTTGTTTGATGTCAAAATAACTCTTTGTATTTTCTACAAATATTAATATTTTTTTAAAACAAAGGACAGAATATTTACGGAGGTATATTTACAGATTTAGATCAAACACATCTCAGCTCATCAGTGTGTGACCTTCTGCTCTCTGGCTGGATGAGGAAGGCAGGAGATGGGCTTCAGTCTGTGGTTTTTACATCTGTTTTCTCTGTTTGGAAATTCACTGATCTCTGAAATGTGTTTGCTTTTAGCAGAATGGAAGACAAGGCAGGGGCTTTCCTGCGCCCACAGCCTTCACGCTCAGCAGCACGCTCACCAAGGCCTTTTCATTCACCGTGAGGCGAGTGCTGTGTGTGGCTTTTCATTTCAGACGTTTGATTCTCTGCTGCTTCCACTTCCAGTTTCCTGTGGACATGCGATGAGGCGATGAAGTGGAAACTAGGAGCACCAAATACAGTTTGTTGTCCGTCTACTGATCATTAAAAAGCCTGACCTGCTGATTCTGATTTTATTTTGTTTGAAATGTTGCTAAATGTAGAAAGAAAGTTGCTGAGTTGGCAACTGTGGGATGACTGTTGTTAACTGTAAATGTTCAGACCTCAGAGGAGAGCAGAAGACGACAGTGATTGAATTAGACCGTTGCTGCAGTTGATAAAATTGGGGGATTAGATCAGCTTCACATGTTAGTATCGGCCGATCACTGATCTTAAAATGAACTAAATCAATGGTGATAAATCGGTGCACCCCTAGTGGAAACTTTTGAAAATGCACAAACCTACATGGGGAATGAAGTGTTATAGGTGACCTGGGTTCCAAGTTTTCCAAAATCCTACAATCTGATTGTTAAACATCTGGACAATTTTTTTTTTTTTAACAAGATATTGATTATTCAAAAATCCAAACCAATTCATCAATATGATCTTTTATCCAGCCTGGCCAGGTGCTTTCAACCTCAGTGATCCAAAGACAATTTCATCCAATCATGCTCTTTATTAAAATGAGCTAGAGCTGCAAAACAGAGTTTGGACTTTAAAAAACATGTTTCTGTTGATTTATTTAATTGTTAGCAAGGCCAACTTTATTTATAAGTACTTTTAAAACAGCAAATCTGACCAAAGTGCTGGTCAGATTAGACATCATATAAAAACATCACAATAAAACAATTGTTTAAAAAAATGCAAACTAACACAAACCTTCTGGGTCTAAAGTATATGATCAGAAATGATCTGATCATTTCATGATCACATGATTTGATACACCAGTAAATCATCAGTGTATTGTACAATTTTAGGATGAATTTTATTTCATGTAAAACTTATAATAGCTGAAATGTAAAACATTTACTTTGACAAGCAAACAACTGTTTCCTGTGATGCCTGGTTCTCACAGCCAGATTGTTGCCATGATCTGGTTCTGGATCAGAGTTCAGTAAATTTATCGAACATCCAGATGTATTTGCTGTTGATGTTGATCTGGTGTCTACTGCAACATATATTATTGATTCATTGTTCAGCGTTCTGAAAACACACTTGTCTTGCACCAACTTGAATGTAGTTCATCTAATAGTTCCTGAGTTCTGTTGTGCTGTCCTGAATATTGGTTCAGGTGCTAAAAAAGATTTTATTGTTTTGTTTGTTTGACCCCACTAAATAAGTCTTTGCAAATGGATGCTAATGTCAGCCACGCCTTGTTCAGACCGGCCTCTTGTAGAGGTAACTGACCGGTATTCTGCCTGTCCTGATTGGACCTTTGTAAGTCTTTGCTGCAGGTAAATGAATTTGTTTCTGAACTCGTCTCTGTCAGGATCGACGGCAGTGAAAAAGAAAAACCTTGATGAGTTTTTGAACATAAACAGGTTGTGAAGCTGGTTTGTTTTATTGTATGAGTATAAAAACAACTCCCTGCACTGATGCCATCAGACCATCAGTACTTGAACCTTTTTTTTTTTTTTTTTGTCACATCACAACTGCAAACTTCAGTGTTTCATTTGGACCAAAACATGGTGCACAATTGTGGAGGGAAAAGAAAATAATTAATTGTTTTCAGTTCTTCATGAATACATATCTGTTCATTTCATTCAGCTCTCCACACCGAAAACTGACTGGAACCTTTTTGCTGCAATTACAGGTGAACATCTGTTGCTGTATGTCCCTAATAGCTTTGCACCTGCACAGATTCAGTTTTTGCCAACTCTTCTGCACCAAATACTTCAACCTCAGCCAGATTTAGGGAGAGCGTCTCTCAAGAGTCATTTTGAACTCTCAGTAAACAGATTCCATCAGATCCTCAGTTGGAATTGAGCTCTGAACTTTTCATTCACACTGCAGCTCCGTTATCCTGCTGCACAGTAAATCTTTCCATCCCAGTGTAGTCTTTCACAGCCTGTTGAGTCCTGAAGGACTGAACCACACAAGTAGCACTGAAGGTACACCGAATCCCAGAATGTATCACAATGATCATGTGATCTGATCACATGATACGGTTAAAAAACAGTTAAGTATGTAACTATTATAAAAATGTATTATTTTATTTCATTTTATTATTTTACATTTTTGAAGCTGTTAATAGTGACATTATGTTATGAGAAGGAAAACCAATGAAAACATTGATCTCTACTGAAGTCTTTGAGAGCTAACTAGAAACAACCAATTGAAGCCAGGAGGTGGGACTTAGCGCTGTCAATCACAATCTCATGTGATTGACAGCTCCATGCCACTTTGCTTTCTGCTACAGGTTTTCCCTATTAGCACATCTTCTGGTTAATGCTAATCCTTGTTAGCATAGCCACCAATGCAACAGCAGCTGAGGGAGGAGGTGGAGGGGATTGAGCTTTTCACAGAGTTTCAGTTTCATTATGCTGTCATGACACAGTGACAGTTTTAACAAATATGTAAAAAAAAAAAAAACTCTGACTCATTACCAAGAGTTCCCTCTTGTTTCTTAGCTTCCAATGCTACATTTGGAAGGGCGAGTGTGAAACGTCCTACCTGCTGGTCAGGAGGAGGTTTCACCATCAGGATAGGAAAGAGATGAAATGTGTTTTTGCAAGAGTCTCAGATGTTTTACCTGAAAAAGTGAAAGATGTTACAGGTGGTCAGATGCAAGAAGCTTATCGTTGTCTTGAATAAAACCCCTGAGGCCATCTGTCTTGCTTGCCAAAAACTCTCCAGATCAAATTTATTTCAGTCTTACTCTGAGGCTCCATTGAGGTTCAGCCTGAGGCAACAACAGGAAGAGGCTCATTGGGGCCTTGGGGGGGGGAACCTGCTGTAAGGGCACAAATCTGTAGTGTGAATGGTTTAAAAGACATTTCAACGCAATAATCTCAATCTTTAAGTGAGTGCCTTGTTGTTGCACCTGAAAGTATTCAACCAAACAGCTTTACACTAGTTTGAAGGTCAATATTTAATTTGGAGATAATGGTTTATCTTAGAAACTATATATTTAGCCTAAATTATTTCTGTGCAACTTTACAACAGAACCTCATGATGAGGAACCTGAGGTTCACTACCTGAGGCCAACCTGGTGCCTGATCGGCTTCACTCACCTTTTTTGGAAATGTCTGAACCAAGAACTGCAGTGAGGTCGGAATAATTTTTGGTGCAACTGTAGTTGGAGATAAACTTTCTATTTTTAGGTTTGAGTGTGGCGTCACTGTCAGTAATTGTTTTGATGGCCAGCTGTGGGGCAGCAGCTGCAACATTAAGGAAGTAACGGTTGGTTTTCTGCAGCTGGGATTAGACCTGTCACAATAACAGATTTTTGTCTCAAAAATTATTGCGATAAACGATAATATTGTTTGAAGACCTTTTTACATTGATTTAATGGAAATTACGTAATAATACATGCAATTTCCTGCCAAAGATAGATACACTTTACTTTAAAAAGACACTTAACACTGGGACTGATACACAAAATAAATAAAACCAAAAAAAAAAAAATTTTAGTCTCATTAACAATAAATGTACTTGAATAAAAAAAACTAAACAACATAAAGCCAAAGTGGAAATAAATACTGCATTCAACCAAAAGAGTGCAGATTATGAAGTCTGTATAGTACATTGGCCTTCAGTAATCATTAGATTTAAATAGAGAGACATCCGACTGCCTGATGCAATAGTTCAAACTACAGGATTTTATACCATGAACTACAATCTTAGAACGTTCTTCGTTCTGAGATCGTCACTAGTGTTGTGTGTTACGGTAGATCGTTGTGCCGCTCCGATCTAAATCAAGGATTTATCCAGACTGGGAGAGTGACGCAGCCTGTTGAATGTGACCGGTAGCCAATCAGAAAGCGCGGATTCCCCTCCTGCTTTCTGAGGGGAAACATAGAGGGAATCCCGAACAGCTGACACGGTGCAACCCGAAGTCCAGCAGACATCGGAAACAACATGAATGTTTATTCAACAGTTTGTTCAAAGAAAATATAAATAACTAGGGGAGGAGTTGGAGCGAAATTTCTACCAGAAAACCCGGTAACTTTTCAGCTGTTCTTCGTTAACGTGACATAAATAGTTATAATGATTTTCATTCAGTCAGACTGACATTAGCCACATGCATTGCAGGGAGATTGTAGTAAGGAATTGATTAATGCCTGGTTTCAAAATTAGTGAACTGGCCTTGTTATTTTGTGTCCATTGTTGGACACAACACGGTTTCGATGGAACCGTTATAGCTAGGATTTCTGTCGGCTAATGTGTCTCAGGTTTTGATAATGGACCGACAATCCGCGACATAAGATCGTGCAGCGCGCTGGGCATTACACTAAGGAAGTAAGGAAGGGAGGGTTAATGGAGAGAAACGGAGTTGAGCCTTTTTTCATTCAGTGTCATCAACAGTAAGAGAAAAAGGCAGGAAGAAACGATATAGCCGATAATTAAAATGAGGTCGATAGTTTTAATTTATCGTCCGATTAATTGACTTATCGTTTATCGCGACAGGCCGAGCTGTGAAGGAGCTGTTGCTGCTGTTGTTGCTGCTGTTTTTGCTTTTGCTGATGTTGCTGCTGCTGTTGCTGCTGCTTTTGTTGCTGCTGCTGCTGCTGTTGTTGCTGCTGTTTTTGCTGCTGCTGCTGATGTTGCTGTTGCTGATGTTGCTGTTGCTGCTGCTGTTGATGTTGCTGCTGCATTCGGAACCTTTCTGACCAAACAGTCTGTTTCCACTCTGGCCTGTGATTCAACAGATTCTCTCACCTGGCAAATGAACAAAATCACACACAGCTTAGCTGCAGCTCTGTCAGATACTGAAGAAATACTGAAGCTCTAACCTTTGGGGCGGACTGCTGAAAAGTCAGGGGCTCAAACTGTAAGAACTCGGTTGGCTCGTTAAAAACAAAAAAGTCTTTCAGCTCATTTTGAAACAATGTTTTATAATTCTATCAGTCAGATGTTTTCTCTTTGTTTTCATCCAACAGATGGCCGTTGAAGTTCAACCTTTGTCTTTCGCATTTTAATCCTGGTAAACAGTCACAAACATGAAAGGTCAGGCAGTGGTGAAACAAATGAAGAGAGGGAAACGACCAGCAGATAGTGGTGAGGGTGAGGAAGAGGAATCAGACAGGAGGGAGACAGGATGCTGCAGGTCTCCTCTGGGCCTCTTCAGAGAGCCTGTAAATCACTGGGAAAGGCTCACGCCATCAGTTCTATACCAGACTGTCACAATGACTGCAACCCATTTGCGTAGTCAGAAGGAAAAACGGCTAGCAACAGAAGCAGCGACAGCAAGCAACAGAAGCAGCGACAACGGCAACAGAAGCAGCAACAACAGCAACAGAAACAGCGGCTTGTTTTCCACAGTGGGCAACCAAACGTGGAATTTTCATGCAAATTTTTTACACAGTTAAGCAGTTGGTGCTCAAGTGGAGCTCAGAGAGAAAGCTGGGCCTGTGAGGCATGGAAGTTCAGTTACTAGCAAACACATCAAGAATGACCCACATTTAGCTCAGAGAACAAACTTCCAGAAAACTGAAAAACAGCTGAAATACTGAGTTCTTTTAATTCAAAGCTATCCCACCTGTTTAGAGTTACGTTGATGGACATATTTGATGTATATTTTCTTGATGGTTTTGATTACAAAATGTAATGTTTATTTCTTGTTTCATAATCACTGTATTTTGGTTTTATGGTGTAAATCTCTGCTGAAATGTCCTGTACAACATGTCTATTAAACTCAGCCTGAGTAACAAATGCATCACTTTGGTACTAAATCACCTTGGCAACTCCTGCTGTATACAGTCATTACGTCCAGTAACATCCATCCATCCATCCATCCATCCATCCATCCATCCATCCATCCATCCATCCATCCATCCATCCATCCATCCATCTTCTTCCGCTTATCCAGGTCAGGTCGTGGGGGTAGCAGCTTAAGAAGGGAGGCCCAGACTTCCCTCTCCCCAGCCACTTCCTCCAGCTCCTCCGGGGGAATCCCGAAGGGAGGCCCAGACTTCCCTCTCCCCAGCCACTGCCCGCCCCGGGGCCTCCTCCCGGTGGGACGTGCCCGAAACACCTCACCAGAGAGGCGTCCAGGAGGCATCCTGACCAGATGCCCGAGCCACCTCAACTGGCTCCTCTCGATGTGGAGGAGCAGCGGCTCTACTCTGAGTCCCTCCCGGATGACTGAGCTTCTCACCCTATCTCTAAGGGAGAGCCCAGCCACCCTACGGAGAAAACTCATTTCGGCTGCTTGTATTCGCGATCTCGTTCTTTTGGTCATTACCCAAAGTTCATGACCATAGATGAGGGTAGGAACGTAGATCGACAGGTAAATTGAGAGCTTCGCTTTTTGTCTCAGCTCCCTCTTCACCATGACGGACCGGTACAGCGCCCGTTTCACGGCGGACGCTGCACCAATCTGCCTGTCGATCTCACGCTCCCTTCTTCCCTCATTTGTGAACAAGATCCCGAGATACTTGAACTCCTCCACTTGAGGCAGGACATCTCCCTCGACCCGGAGAAGCACTCTACCCTTTTCCGGCTCAGGACCATGGTCTCAGACTTGGAGGCCCTGATCCTCATCCCGGCCGCTTCACACTCGGCTGCGAACCGCTCCAGTGAGAGCTGAAGATCACGTCCTGATGAACCCAACAGGACCACATCATCCGCAAAAAGCAGAGATGTGATCCTAAGGCCACCAAAACGGATCCCCTCAACACCTTGGTTGCGCCTAGAAATTCTGTCCATAAAAGTAATGAACAGAATCGGTGACAAAGGGCAGCCCTGGCGGAGTCCAACCCTCACTGGGAACGAGCCCGACTTATTGCCGGCAATGCGGACCAGACTCTGACACCGGTCATACAGGGACCTGACAGCCCGTATCAAAGGGCCCGGTACCCCATACTCCCGGAGAAACCCCCACAGGGCACCCCAAGGGACACGGTCGAACGCCTTCTCCAAGTCCACAAAACACATGTAGACCGGTTGGGCGAACTCCCATGCACCCTCCAGGACCCTGCTGAGGGTGTAGAGCTGGTCAGTGTTCCACGACCAGGATGAAAACCACACTGCTCTTCCAAAATCCGAGGTTCGACTATCCGACGGACCCTCCTCTCCAGTACCCCCGAATAGACCTTGCCAGGGAGGCTTAAGAGTGTGATCCCTCTATAATTGGAGCACACTCTCCGATCCCCCTTTTTTAAACAGGGGGACCACCACCCCAGTCTGCCAATCCAGGGGAACTGCCCCCGATGTCCATGCGATACTGCAGAGTCGCGTTAACCAACACAACCCTACAACATCCAGAGCCTTGAGATACTCCGGGCGAATCTCATCCACCCCCGGGGCCCGGCCACCGAGGAACTTTTTAACCACCTCGACGACCTCACCCCCAGAGATTGGAGAGCCCAACCCAAAGTCCTCAGGCTCAGCTTCCTCAATGGAAGGCATGTTGGTGGGATTGAGGAGGTCTTCGAAGTACTCCGCCCACCGACCCACAACGTCCCGAGTCGAGGTCAGCAGCACACCACCCCCACTGTAAACAGTGTTGGTGCTACACTGCTTCCCCCTCCTGAGACCCCGGATGGTGGACCAGAATCGCCTCGAAGCCATACGGAAGTCTTTCTCCATGGTCTCTCCGAACTCCTCCCACGCCCGAGTTTTTGCCTCAGCAACCATCTGAGCCGCACGCCGCTTCGCCCGCCGGTACCCATCAGCTGCTTCCGGAGTCCCACAGGCCAAAAAGGCCCGATAGGACTCCTTCTTCAGCCTGACAGCATCCCTCACCGAAGGTGTCCACCAACGGGTTCGAGGGTTGCCACCACGACAGGCACCGATCACCTTGCGACCACAGCTCCGATTAGCCGCCTCGACAATGGAGGCACGGAACATGGTCCACTCAGACTCAATGTCCGCTGCCTCCCCCGGGACGTGTTCAAAGCTCTGCCGGAGATGGGAGTTAAAGCTCCGTCTCACAGGGGACTCCGCCAGACGTTCCCAGCAGACCCTCACAACACGTTTGGGCCTGCAAGGTCTGACCGGCATCCTCCCCCACCACCGGAGCCAACTCACCACCAGGTAGTGGTCAGTGGACAACTCCGCACCTCTCTTCACCCGAGTGTCCAAGACATACGGCCGCAGATCCGACGAAACGATGACAAAATCGATCATCAAACTGCGGCCTAGGGTGTCCTGGTGCCAAGTGCACATATGGACACCCTTATGCCTGAACATGGTGTTCGTTATGGACAATCCGTGACGAGCACAGAAGTCCAGCAACAGAACACCACTCGGGTTCAGATCGGAGGGAGCACTCCTCCCAACCACGCCCCTCCAGGTCTCACTGTCATTGCCCACGTGAGCGTTGAAGTCCCCTCACTGTCATTGCCCTCCAAAAAGGGTGGGTAAACTGAACTGTCATTTGGCCCGTAAGCACAAACAACAGTCAGAACCCGTCCCCCACCCGTAGGCGGAGGGAGGCTACCCTCTCGTTCACCGGGGTGAACCCCAACGTACAGGCACCAAGATGGGGAGCAACAAGTATGCCCACCCCTGCTCGACGCCTCTCACCGTGGGCAACTCCAGAGTGGAAGTACATCCAGCCCCTCTCAAGGAGACTGGTTCCAGAACCAGAGCCATGTGTCGAGGTGAGACCGACTATTTCTAGCTGGAACCTCTCAGCCTCCCACACCAGCTCCGGCTCCTTCCCCACCAGAGAGGTGACATTCCACGTCCAAAGAGCCAGTTTCTGCAACCGAAGATCGGACCGCCAGGACCCCCTCCCTCGGCCACCACCCATCACACAATGCACCAGACCCCTGTGGCCCTTCCCATAGGTGGTGAGCCCATTGGAAGAGGGACCCATGTTTCCTCTTCGGGCTGAGCCCGGCCGGGCTCCATGGGTAAAAGCCCGGCCACCAGGCGCTCGCCAACGTGCCCCACCTCCAGGCCTGGCTCCAGAGTGGGGCCCAGGTGACCCGCGTCCGGGCGAGGGAACACTAGGTCCAAAGTTTGTGGTCATCATAGGGGTCTTTGGGCTGCACTTTGTCTGGTCCCTCCCCTAAGACCTGTCTGCCTTGGGTGACCCTACCAGGAGCATGAAGCCCCTGACAGCATAGCTCTTAGTAACATCCAGTAACAACCTGATGTAATTTTGAAGCCTGAAGTTAAAAGTAAGACTCCTAAATAAATAATTTGCGTATTGCTAAGTTTTGAATGCATTCCATTAAAATAGTAACCTGATTTTTAAAAGATGAGAAATAACTTGTGGTCATAAACAGGGTGACTCGGTGTAATGCTAGAGGAGAATTGGAGCGGCTTTGGGAATCCAAAGACACACTCACTGGTCACTTTATTAGGTACATCTTGCATCAGTTCAGTATGAGGCAGCGGAAGCGGATCTTTGCACTCTGCTACACCACAGCTATGCTAGTTAGCGACGACGGATAAACAGTTTTCCTGGAGCGGTATGTTGTTTCCACATCATAGCATATTTAGCAGTGAGTACCAGAGATTGATTGACAACGCTAAACCCCCCCTCCTGGCTCTGACTGGCTGACTTTGGTGCTTTTTTTCAGAAGACAGCAGCAGCTCAGGGACAGTGGTGGAGCCAGAGGGGTGGCAGTCGGGGTGGCATTTGCCATCCCCAACAGAGCCCTTACCACCCCACTGGAAATGGTCATTTTAAAATATAAAACTGATGAAATCGGCAAAGATTTGCTTGGAAAACTGTAATTTCCGACTGTCCCTGAAGGCAGCCCGATGCAGTAGCAGCCTACGTGCTGCTCACTGACGCTGTTCATTGGTTAAGCTGACATGTTGGTTCCTGCTTGATCCAAAACATCCGCGGCTTCAGAGTTACACCGTCGAGGAGTTTTGCAGGTATTTCCAACATTTTCCCCTCAGCGGTAACCGCTGTGTTACCTTCCTAGTGAGAGGCGGCGCTTGTCATACATGTAAGGAGGCTATGTCATATGAAACCTAACTAGTTATATTAATTAATTTAATTAATCTATTTTTAATTTAGTATTATTTTAGCTAGCTACAGAAAACTAAAAACTATAGTTTAAATAATAGTTAAAATAGTGTTGTCTCTGCCAAACAGTCATGGAGTCTAAATACCAGGCTCTTATTTTGTGTAGAGCCCAAATGAAGAGAAAAGGGAAAATCTCCCAGTTCTTCTTAAAGGGCCAAAAACCAGGGCCAGACCAGGACCAGACAGAACCCTGCAGCAGTGACCAACCTGGAGAAGCCAGCCAGGAGACACCAGGCCCAAGTGCATCACCAGCAGGTTAGAGGCTGTGACAGAGAGTTATTCAGTAGTAAAATCCAATAAGCCTAATTCTAAAGGTTAGCATGATGCTTTTTGCATTTTTTATTGTGTCTGTTTATGCATTTCACAATGAAGTTCCAGAGAGAGATGAGGGTGATATAGATTCAGAGTCAGACCTTTCGGTCATCATTTGTATATGGACCCCTCTGATAAAGCCTTGCTCACCCTTGAACCCCTTTAACCCCTTGAAAAAATAGTCTAGCTCCGCCACTGCTCAGGGAGGAGGCGGAGGTTGAGCTTTTCACAAACGACCTGTCTGACCTCATGTTGTATGACATGGCGACCGCTTTAATAAGTAAGAAAACAGTTTTAATAAAAGTCAAATACTGCAACCATGAGTCACCCAAATTTGTGATAATGCCATAAATAAATGTCCTGTTGTGCTCATCAACACAGATTCACTCTAGATTCCAGTCACTCCATCATTTATCATCTCACCTGTCTCTGTTAGTTAATAGTCAGACATGCAGCAGATCATCATGTGTCTGTGGATGAAGTTAAGGCAGGCGGGGGAGTGAAACTCCAAGGACTAGAAATGTTGAAGGCGGATAGTTTTAAGTTAAGGTCAGAAATCTAAAGCAACAGGCAGCAAGAGAAGTGAGAACAGAGTGCAGGCAGGTGGAGGGGGTGGGTGGAGGCGAGCATCAGGGGGGATTGGTGACTGGAGGACAGCTGCAGGAGTGGAAGAAGAGGCTTACAAGATGTCAGTGATGAAGCTTTGGAGATTGAAAAAAAAGATCAGTCTGGAAGGCAGGGAGGCTGTTGAAGGTGTATGGATGGAGCAGGAGCAAAAAACAAAGTCTGACTAGTTTTTTCTAGTTTCTAGTGCAAATATCCGAGTACACTGGAAATGACATAAAATTGTCAAGCCTTCCAGTAATATTGGTCTCAGATCCACGAGCATTTACAGAGCAACTGCTGACTGGGTTAACATGGTGAAACAGATCTGGGTTCTGGTGCAGACTTTGTCTTTTATAGCAAGACAAACAGTGAGGCAGAGCTCTGATTTAACATCTGTGATAGAATCCATGTTATAGTCCACCCTACAGTAGAGTTACTGTACATAGAAATAGTTAGCCTACATTTTGATTCTTGTCTTGTAATAAATGTCAGAATCAACAGAATCTGTACTTGTTGCATAGAAAATGTTTGGATGAATGTATTTCTTATTTCATCTGAAAAGCTCCAGCTTGTCCACACCAGCTGGGTTTGGAGGCTCTTCCGTCTCAAAGACTCTGAATGTATTTATTTTCTCTCTTTCCTTTCCGTTTGTGAAGTGCAGAAATAGAAATATTGCCAGTGTGAAGTTAATGAACTAATTATTTTCATTAGCAGCAAATATCAAAGCCCAGACATGATCCTTGTTTCTCACTAAGTGGTCATTTAAACTCTGAGCTCAATTAGATTTCACTGCCACTGATCTTTCACTGGTTAAAAGTTTGTTTTAAAAGCTGCTCAGTGTAACAAAGTTCAAGATGTTCTATTATAATGTAATAATGTTAGTTATCATTGCAGATCCATTCAGTAAATTAGAATATAACTGAAAAGCCCATTTATTTTAGAAACTCAGACACTGGCTGAAACATGTTATATAGATGGATGATGGAAGCTTTATTTCTGCTAAATGTGCTGATTTATTTCAGTTGAAGATAACAAAAACATATTTCAATTTTGAATATTTTAGACCATTGAAAAAAAACGTCTTAAAAACAGAATTGTGAGTCTGGAGGAGATATGTTTGGTGCCAGCTTAATCTAACAAATAAGCTCATCTGAGAGCATCATTCTAAACGATTGAATATGAACAAGACTTGACAGTCAGGTGATTGACATTTGACAGGAATCCCAGCTCGTCTCAGGGCCCTGAAGGGCCGATCGTCTGGCGTGGTTTAGGGAAACAATTTGTCCCTAAAGATCAGTAGCTGATCTGGTTACTTTAAACCAGGTTTAACCAGGTTTAACCAGGTTTAACCAGGTTACTCTCTCTGTGCCTTTCATCCGTCTGACTCGTCCTGCTTCTATGTGTGGAGCAGAAATGTTACAGCTGCTGCTCATTTCTCCTGCTTGTCATTTTGTACTCTTTCTATTTTGGCATTCTTGAAGCCAACATGATGAAAATGAGAGCTGTGCTTTGGAAACCGACCATTTGAAATGATTTTTATCTGCTATTATCTGCTGTTGGTCTGCTGCCCAGGGCGTACCCTGCCTCCTGGATAGCGCCCTGCAGAGTAAGCCAGCACAAATAATGAATGCAGCAAGGAATTATGGTTAAATAGAACAAAAATATTCTAGAAATTCAGATGTGACTTCAGAAAAGTGACAGGTACTCAAGGCATGCAGGTCCACAACAAAGTCTATTGTTAACTAACCAACCAAAGAACAAAAATTTGAAAAAACCTTTTTATTAACTTAAATAAATAAAAAACAATCATTAATGAGGAAAAACTATAATTAACTAGACATATATTGCGAATTAAAAAAACTACAACTTATTGAAATTGCAGATGCAATATCTTTTATTTTTGTGTTTCTGAATCTCTCAATTAACCTTTGAAAGGATGTGAAACTCAAAAACAATTGACATTGTTTTTCCACACAAGCAGTTTACATCAGCTGTCGGTTCAATACAGCATCATGTTTCAACATTTTTATTTTTAATTTTTTTCTTTGAAGATGGTATCTTCTGTGGAGAATTATTACCCAATGGATGTTTAATACAAGACAATCAACACTTTGAACTCTGCACCTGAAAGTAGGAAAAAACTAAAACTGCTACTAGAACAAAAAAAACAACCTAAATTGAAACTAAACAATATGTTATTAATGTAATGTATTAACGCAATAACAACTAGGAAATACACTAAAAATGAATTACTGAATTAGACCAAAAAAATTGAACTAAACTATGGTCAAAAACCCAAAACTATTATAATCCTTGTTCACACAAGGATAAAAGTCTAAAAATAACATTGCTATACCTTTCTGTAAGGGCAAAATTACTGTGTAGCTGTCAAACATAATGTACCAAGGTTCTTTGTGCATTAAAAAACAACAAACTATTTGCAATTTACAAAAATGAAAACAGAGCAGCAGCACCAGCAGGGATGTGAACACTTGGCAGCTGAAAGTCAGGATCTATGATATCGCTGCTTTGTGCATGTAGGATGAACTTAGCTGACCGCTAACTCTCAGCTCCACATTATAGTAGTAGGTGACTGACGCTTGCCTGGAGGCCAGCAGGGTCTTCAGTAGTTTGCTGACTAATTGCAGACAAAACTAACACAAAAAAGACTCTAAACGAATCAGAGACCTCCAGATTTCCAAATGTCATCGCTTCAAAACAAGTCTTCATTTTTATAACCCAACAAGATTCTAAATATTAAAAGTATCAAATTCCAAGCATTTAATTCAGATGTGTGTCTTCTGAAATTACAAGCAGCTGTGCTGGAATCTAAATCCATCAGGCTGTCTGAGCTGATCAGACAGAACCAGTTTTCACCAGAATCCTTCTGCTCTATTTTAACGCAAATGCATCATCCTAAGTATCGCTGCCGTGACTTCAGTCACGTTTAGAACTGCTTATTTATGCCTCGGGGAGCAATTTGAGGTTGAAGTGTTCACCAGCGTACATGCACACAAACAAACCATTCACACATGAAACATAAAAATACAAAATATAACAGAGGAAGAGGAAGAACAGAAAGGGGGTTAATATCTGCTCTCCTCTCTGCTGCTGGCAAGAAAACAGCAGAGTGTCAGGGGGCAGAAACATTAACATCATGTAGGAGACAAATATTACACAGTAGACAAGGCAAACTGCCCACCTCTCGTACTTATATTTAATCTTTATTTTGTAAGTAGTACATTAAGGCAGCTTACAAAACCACACATTTCTGTATTGGAGTTTTGAAATCATAAGAAATGTATAAAAGAGCAAACAGGGGAATATGAAGATGTCAATTAGAAGATTTCTGAAGGAGTTTAAAGAGTTCTGCCAAAGTGTGTGCAGCAGTCGGACCTGAACCAGGGACTGAAAATTAGCAACAATGCTAAGGTTAGCTACAATGTAGCCAGTAGCATGTGGGGTATCACTAAGTGGACTTGCATTGACTTAATCCATTCAGTACGCAAGAATTACTTTATAAGCTAAAATTATAATCTAAACATTGGCATTAACATGCATTCAAACCTGAATGGACCAGACTTCCTTGTTTCTTATTTTAGATGAATCACATTTATTGTTCCTTTGTTTCAGATCAATAAACACATTTATGTTATACTAAAATGAATTGATGTGATTCCTTTTATATCTAAATTCTTCAGTTGGTTTACTCTGGCACTTTAGCCCAATTTCCAATTCCACACATGACAGTTTTTTGTTGGACTCATTTTGAATATTAATTTGAGATTGTGAGTTTGTGTAATGTTATAAACTGTTATTTCAGCATTCTGAAGTTTGAGCTGAATTGCACATATATAGATTTTTTTAACCTTTATTTTAAGAAATCCCATTGAGATTAAAAACCTCCTGGCCAGGAGTTAGCCACAAACACAAACACAACACAAGAAGTTACAGATGAAATAAAAAACCGGTACAGGTCATTGATCTTTCAGACGCTTAGATGTGAAAACACTCAAAGTTTCTTGTTGCCAGTTCCATGAAAAGGCAGCAGAGTTTTTTAAAGTTTAATTTTGTATAATTATCGTTAATCCATTAATAAAAATCAAGCTGCTAGCTTCAGTTTATGTGCTGTCCTACTCTTCTCCCTACACACGCATTCTAACTGTTTCTTGTCACTGACTGCCCTCCGTATCTCTGCTTCCTGCTCTACATGGACACAGTTATCAAATCTTTCTGCCCTGAGCTCTACTGTCTGAAGAGCTGTTGTTGTTCCCTGCAGAGAGAGATGGTTCATTATTAATCAGACTGGCTTTGAAGTAGATCTGATTGATTTGCCAATCTGCAGCTTGAAAAAAAGAAAAGAAATCTGCATATTACAAAGTCCAGAGTGTAGATCAGTGGCTGAGTGCTTGATGGATTTTTCAGTTTTGCTGCTTTATTGCAGGTGGCATGTGCATGCAAACCTGATCAGCTCCAACAGCTCAGAATTTTTACTGCATTAATGTTTGTTTTCACTTTTATGTTTGACAGAGCGGCTCGACTCGAACGCTGCCTCACTCACTTTGTAATTTTCCTGGGGAAAATGTTTTCATGATGTAACCCTGAGAAAGAATTAGGGATGCAGAAAAGGGCTTGGATGTGACATGCGAAAACTTTTGAGGGAGGAAGGAAAAAGACGAAATGAACGAGACTGAAGAGGAGCGAGAAGGCGTCGATCTTAAGACCAGAGAGAGAAAATATCCAAGGTGTTCGCTGCTGATTTTCAGGAAACATACAGAAAAAAATGGAAGATTTAATCATCACTTCAGCCGCTGAACTAACTACCTCAAAATCTATTTATAGTAGCAATGGATTTGAGGGGAAAAGATATTTCCAGTTCCCATGACGATGGATAAAAAATACATGTCGGGAAAATCCAGTCATCCCTCCTTTTTTGTTTTTCGCAAAGGCTCCAGAAACCACAAACTATTTTTGAAAATCCTTCATCTAAATCTTTTGATTCTTACATTGCAGTTTTAATGCTTTTGAAATTCTAAATTAGAACCAGTGAGAGTGCTCCCAGTAAGTCACAAAATATTTTAGATGATGATCAAATGGAGCCTAGTTAAAACAGAAAACAACAGCAAAGAATTATTCATAATAATTCTTGGACACAGATGGAGACGCAGACACTCAGAGAGGATCTGGTTTTCATTCTCTTTGTTCTATTGACGAGCCAAACTGCTGACCTATGACCTGCTTCAGTACAGCTGAGGTTTGTTCAGCGCTAAAATCTAAACGGATCATTTCAAGACGAGTCAAAAACTGCTTCCTGTTTTAATCCAACATAAGAAGCTCAAACCCAGTGACTCACTGCAATGCTTTGAGAGCTGAATGTTGTCCACCAGCCTGAAGCAAAGTCAACACAACGAGGAAACAGTTGAACTAATACTTCCTATCTAACTTCAGAATAAGAGTCTGGTCCAAAGCAATGCATTATGGGTGCCTAAAATGAATTCACTTATTCACTGGATGAAGAAGCATCCTGACAACATTCACTGGCACTTTGTGATGACAAATGTTGCAATTTAATTTTGCAAGATGCTGCATCCCTTGACTGTACAGAAAACCCAGTTAACCAGCAGAGAGGCTTCATCTCTGATCATTTGTTGATGTTAATATCTGTGAGTAGCTGCACTCTGTAGAGGTTTTACACATTAATTATAATCAAAGAAAGAGATTGTTTCATTCACATGGCAGAAATCTGATGAACTCTCTGAAGAGAAGTCAGCTGCTTTGCTCTAATGACTTCAACAGGCTCTTGTTTCTGCTTGAGGCCAGCAACAGCAGGCTTCATTTGAAACATCATAACTGAGAATCAGGAAACAGAAAGGTTGTTTTGGTTGGACATCATCAGGACCTGCTGCTGAGACGCATCACCACACGCTTCTCAGTCGGGACAGTGTGTTGGTGGTGATCTGCAGTGTTCGGTGTCCAAACATTGTGTCTAATGGGCAGAAAGCTCCAGTTTGGTTTCATCAGACCAAAGAACTTTCCTCCATCATGGCGTCTCCCACAGGCCTCTGGGCAAACTCTAGTCAAGCCTCGGTCTGAGTTTTCTTCAAAGGTGACTTTCCTGTTGCCACTCTCCCAATGAAGGTTTGACTGGTGAAGAAACAACTGTTGTCACGGTTACGTGGTGTCTTCTCTCTCCGGTCTCTCAGGTTGTGAGAATGTGGCCGTGATGTGGCCACGTTGCTTCCATGTCTGGACGGATTTAGCTGAACGCTACACCATGTTCAGCTAAAACACTGTGTATGAAAGTGATATTTTCTCACATTTTTTAAATGGTCAGTGCAAATGATGGTCAGTATGATTTTCAAGTCATGAACTATTACAGTATTAATCACATTCTATTGAACAAAGCTCCCCATGAGAACAGTTTTTTTTTTTTTTTTTTTAAATAAAAACCTCAAAATGCACTGTTCCAAATTATTATGCACAGCATATTTTCTAAACATTTTATGGATTATAAAGAACTGCAAATGGTCATTTTTTGAATGTGCAGCATTAATGGTCCCATGTACTAAAATCAAAAGCTGTTTCAATCAAAAACATCTTAACAGACAGAGTTACATGTTAACATAGGACCTTCTTTGATATCACCCTCTCAATTCTTGATCCATTGAACTTGTGAGTTTGTGGAAAGTTTCTGCTTGTGAGCTCTGGTTAGGGGCCCAATAGTAGCTTCATGCACTGCAAGCCTCTGGAGGATCCTCCACCTTGAGGTTCCAGAGGAACCAGCAGCTTCAAATAACTGTTTGTTGCTTTGTAAGGACATTTTAACAGCTGCTCTCTTAATCCCATGAATTTGTCTGACAGAAACTTTCCTCATTATGCCTTTATTTATACAAACCCATCTTTGTTCTGAATCAGCCACAAATCTCTTCACAGTATGATGATAACACTTCAGTTTTCATTAAATATCAAATGTTTTCATATCTTGCCATACGGCACTACACTATGATTAGTTTCGTCAGCAGAGAGATTCTTCCTCTTTCCCATATTGCTTGAAACCTGTGGCCTGCTTAATAATGTGGAACATCCTTCTTTAGTAGATTTCCTTTCATTGAGCTCAGACAAACTAATCAACCAGCTAAGTGAAATTGCAGTGATCAAAGAGCCCTGACACACAATACAATCTATGCATTTAATAGACAACAAAAAATGTCATCTTTATGACATTTTAATCCAATTTGCATAATACACTGCCTGGCCAAAATAAAAGTCGCCACCTGGATTTAACTAAGCAAATAGGTACCAGCCTCCTATTGGATAATTCCTGCATAGGCGATTATCTTTCAGCTGACAACAAGTTATTTAACCCCAGCTGATGCAATGAGTAACTCCTCATTTCTCAAGCAACCATGGCAAAAGACACATCCTGAGGTCGTGGAAAAGATGTTAGTCTGTTCAAGAAGGGTCAAATCATTGGCATGTTCAGTTTGCTAGGGAGCATAAAGATTGGACTCTGGAGGAATGGAAGAGGGTCATGTGGTCTGATGAGTCCAGATTTACCCTGTTCCAGAGTGATGGGCGCATCAGGGTAAGAAGAGAGGCAGGTGAAGTGATGCACCCATCATGCCTAGTGCCTACTGTACAAGCCTGTGGGGGCAGTATTATGATCTGGGGTTGCTGCAGTTGGTCAGGTCTAGGATCAGCAACATTGTGCCCAAAGAATGAGGTCAGCTGACTACCTGAATATACTGAATGACCAAGTTATTCATCAATGGATTCTTTCTTCCCAAATGGAACGGGCATATTCCAAGATGACAATGCCAGGATTCATCAGGCTCAAATTGTGAAAGAGTGGTTCAGGGAGCATGAGACATCTTTTTCACACATGGATTGGCCACCACAGAGTCCAGACCTTAACTCCATTGAGAATCTTTGGGATGTGCTGGAGAAGGCTTTGCGCAGTGGTCAGATTCTCCCATCATCAATACAAGATCTTGGTGAAAAATTAATGCAACACTGGATGGAAATAAATCTTATGACACTTCAGAAGCTTATTGAAACAATGCCACAGCGAATGCGGGCTGTAATCAAAGCTAAAGGCGGTCCAACAAAATACTAGACAGTGTGACCATTTTTTGGTGGCGACTTTTTTTTTGGCCAGGCAGTGTAATTTGGAACACGGTGTAGAGGACACTCAGTGCCTAGATGTTTTCAGAAGCAGGATGTCTCAGGACGAGCCGTGGCTCATCCTTCACCATGACAGATGGTGTTTTTGTAATAGTGTGATGAGAAATAGGCTGTGTTCACACAGCAAGTCTTGATGCTCAATTCTGATTTTTTCTTGCTGAAATCAGACCTCTGTGTGAATGTTTTACGACCCCAAAGCAACTCAGATGACCAAGAACTCAGACGTGACGCAGCTGTGCTCTGTTTAGTTTGAAATAATGGACAAAAGACAGAAAACTAACAGCAATGACCTTTTGTGGATCATCGACTGCAGTTTCTGTAAAGTCTGTCTGGATGTGGAGTCCGATCTGAGAGCAGTTCCTTCAGGATATGATGCACTTCAGTGGAGCAGACTTCTTTCATAATTCATAACTCAGATTTATTTGTATTTTTATGATCAGTCAGGTTCCTTCAGGTGCAGAATTGTGATGCATGTCTCAGGTCAGTGACATAAAGGTCGAGTTAAATTCAGGAGGAGCTTTGAAAACAATCATCTGATTTAGCTCCATATTTGGAAATGAAAAATCAGACTTTTTTGGTGGGTGAAAAGATCTGATTTGGCCGTTCAGACTGCAGTGGAAGAGTAGATATAAGCAAAAAAATAAAATAAAAAAAGATCAGCTCTGGGTTGCATTTTTCTGCTGTGTGAATCCTTTTTTAAATAACAACAATGTTTGAGGTTCAGTCTTGCCACCAAACTCCACCTGTAGAGTGGTGAACAAAATAGCCCCGACCTGCATGCTGACATATTTTGCTGAAATCCAGAGCAATGTCCCTTTAATTCTGTTATCCTCCTGAATGCGACCCCACTTCCCTGAGGAAACTGAGAGAGATTAATCACAGCAGGAGCAAGCAGGAGCTGCAGCAGGAGCAAGCAGGAGCTGCAGCAGGAGCTGCAGCAGGAGCTGCAGCAGGAGCTGCAGCAGGAGCTGCAGCAGGAGCCCACTGATAAATTTTGTCAAACCAACCTTGCCTCTCAAAATAAAACCTTGTTAATTTCGAGGCGGACAATGGAGGAGTGATACCTGACTGACGAGCTTCCGTCACTCGTGTTTACAGGAGCGGGTGTTAATAAATCCTGTGTGTGGGTGTGTGTGCTCACGCGCGCCCGTGTGTGTGTGTGTGTGTGTGTGAGTTGGCTGCCTGCAGTTGATGAAATCAGGGGGACCGAGCATTCCTGACGACACAGCGCGAAACAGCATCTCCTCCTGGAGCAGCTGGAGGGTTGAAATGTTTCATGAAGGAATCATGTTTTACTGTCCCGCTTCCCTTCCAGGTGGGCTTCAGTGGTGCGCATCACGCACGCATCGCGGTCAGTCATTCCACGCAAAACCGCGTGACTGCAGCACATCATAACAGATTGTATCACCTTGTTGGCTTTTTTTTTTATTTACATTTGAAAACTTGCTGACGGAGACGGAGGTTTGTGCACGAGCGGTGTTCATCTCCGTGTGTGTGTGTGTGTGTGTGTGTGTGTGTCGCGTGTGTGTGTGTGTGTGTGGTGTGTGTGTGTGTGTGTGTGTGTGTGTGTGTGTGTGTGTGTGTGTGTGTGTGCGTGTGTGTGTAAGTCTCCCCTTCTTTGCCTCCACGCATCTGACAGCGTCCCTCCCTCTCTCTCCTCCTCCTCCCTCATTAGGCGTTACACCGGCAGCACACCGACCCACTCCCTGTCCTTCTAACCGGGAGATAAACACCGAGCGGCGGCAGCAGCGCTGAACTCCCCCGGTGAACCGTCCACGGTCCTCTGGATGCCTGTCTGACAGGAGGGTATGTTGGCAATTCACCTTGTATTTTCCTCTGACAGCTGACTGCGGGTAAACACGGTGTTGATTTCCTTAAATGCGCCTTTTTTTATTGTTTATATTTGTTTTAATGCGCATGATTCGCAACTGATGGCGGGTTTTGTGTTTTTTGTGCTGTGGTTGGAGCTGATCCACACATCGGATCATTTTCTAACACGCATGGACTTTACCCTGCGCTCCCTGCCGGAGGGACAAAAAAAAAGAAGAAAAAATCCTGGGAATGAAGCAGGAGCAAGTTGTTGCGTCGTTGTTTTTTTTTTTTTTTTTGCGCCTCCTGGCCCTGGCAGCGTGCAGACAACATGACCAGCAGGCAGGAACCAGAACACCCTCCTACCCGGGTTCCTCCTTCGCTGCGTGGAAAAGCAGCTCTTTAATGCTCTCAAGCAGCCATAACCTTTCTTGTCATTTTTTAAAGCTTCAGAGATCAGCTGCTCTGCTCTGCTCTGCTCATGGCCCAGCCCAGCAGAGCAAACTGGATCTGCTTGTGGATTAGTCAGTGTGTTCTCATACACACCCATTGCTAATAACTCAACTGCCTCATTTCGCACATGTGCAGAGCCTTGCAGAAATATTCATACCCGTTGAACTTTTTCTGTCTTTGCTCCATCAGCTTCATGTGTTTTTGTGTTTTCTCTGTCTGATATTCACATGTTGACATTCTTCTTAGAAAGTCGCTGAAACTGAGTCAGATTAGACAGAAAGCAATCTTGAACATCACATTATAAATTTTGCTACATATTCTGATTTATTTGGATCTAAGTCTGGACTTTGACTGGGCCATTCTAGCACATGGAAATGCTTTGATCTGAACCGTTCTGCTGAATCGGCTCCAGTTTCAGGTCTCTGAACTGCTTTTCTTCCAGGATTCTCATGTGCTTTGCTTTATCCATTGTCCCATCAGCACTGATTAGCTTGAAGAAAATCATTCCCACAGCACAATGCTGCCAACACTATGTATCACGTGTGGGTGGGGTGTTGGGTTCCCACTATATGTGCCGTATAGTTTTGGCATCTTGGCCAAAACATTTAACTCTGGTGTCATCTGACCAGATCACAGACGCTGTCCCCTCCAAACACAAAAACTGAAAGTATGACTTCCAGCGGTTTGTCTTTACACTTACTGTATTTATGCTTTAACACCCATAATTATACTGAAATTATTTAACACTGAGGGTGACTCTATGTACTGCTTACTACCTCCAGGTATCAAAGAGGCTGAATACCAGTGACGGACACTGCTAACCAAAAAGTTAGTTCGGGCAATTAGGCAATTATTCTGCTAACACTAAAGCACTACACTAATATTTAGCAGAAGCTAGTGCTAAAGACAGACCCAGTCAACACCCTGCTGCCGTCAGCAATAAACCTTCGCGCTCACCTTCAGTTCTGGAACGAGCCTCATGAGAGAGCGGCGGCGTCACCCTCACCTCCTGATTGCTCGTGGAGACTCCACGATTACCTTCGTTTTCATCTATACTGTTGCTCAGCACGTCTTCTAGCACTTCAAACTTTGCTGTGAATCTACTGAGCCAACTGGACAACGCAAATAACACGGGCTGCCGTTAACTAGCTGCTAACCCGGAAATGTGTGATCCCTGCGCAATATCGTACAATTCACTGAAGGAAGAAATTCATCAGCTGGGGGAATTAATTAAAGGAAAAGATGAACTGCTGAATGACCTTATTTCGGTCGCGTTGGCCCAATCCAGTCAAATTTCTCTTCTGCATTCATCTCTTACAAATTCCCGTGCTCCTTCGGCAACTTCCCATTCTCAACCTAACTTCGATACTGCATCAACTCTACCGTGGCTCCCTGCCTACGGACCAATCGACCGGAACTCATCTTGCAAAAGCCCTGAAATCATCATTAAAAAACAATGTGCCCAACCCAAATCAGAGGCCGTCAAACAAAGCCTCACCTCAAATCAGGATATCGATCGGTATCAATCAATTGTTGATCAGCTATCTACCGATTGGCCTCGCCTGGGTGCCCGACCTAAAGGCCCCCTTCTTACTTCAACTCCGAGCCTGATCCAAGACTCTAAAACGTCATCCTGGACAGATGTAGTTCGTAAAGGGACTAACGGCAAAACTACATTTACTGAACGTCCTTGTCAGCCACTAGAAGTCAAAAACCGGTTCTCACTGCTTTGTGCCAACGCTGACGAGCGTCCTCTGGACAACGCTGCAGCCTCGATCCCATATGGGCCGGCGCCACTCTCTTCGTCAGATGGAATTCTACCAGCAACTGATCTATCTCCTCTGGATAAACGGAACCGGCAGCTGATTCGGGGACCAGTTTCATCATCACGCCGTAAGCTACTGAGCGAGGCTGTAAAACGAAACTGCGAAAAAGTCCCAGTTCCTCCTGTGAAAATAACCGGTTCTACTCCGCGAACCGCTGATAGTCCGCAGCAAATTATCACAGATGGAGATTCGAGTTCTCATCGTCCGAGAAAGAAGGTTTTGGTCCTCCCCGACGCTCGCAATCTCAATGATGAAGGAAAATCTCCTAGACCGCTGTTTCCACCCACAACTCTGATCATCGGTGACTCCATAATCAATGCAATTACTCACTGTACACCCGGAGCCACAGCTGTGATCATCCTAAACAAACTCCAGGAAATATACCCATCCTTGCCCTCCACTATAAAAAGAATTGTTCTTCATGTTGGAACAAACGATACACTACTGCAACAATCAGAAAAAACTAAAGAGGATTTTAGGAAGCTTTTAAGTTTTTTAGAGACTTGTGACCGAACTGTTTTTATTTCTGGGCCCATCCCCACTCTAGGACGAGGCTCTGGGCGTTTTAGCAGAATCCTCAGCCTACATACTTGGTTGCAATTTACATGTAGAACTCAGAATATTGTTTTTATTGATAATTTTAACTTATTTTGGGATCGGGAGCACCTCTTTATGAGGGATGGAGTTCATCTCAACAATAATGGCACCAGGTTACTTAAAACTAATTTGCATTATTGTATTTCATTGACTCCAAGTAATCAAAACTGACTGTATATATCTACACAGCCTGTCTTTAGGGATATCTCCTCCACTATTTATTCTGTTAAGTGTGTGCTTCTCCATCATGAAAATGAGATATTACAGAAGAAAGCTGCTGAGATTCATCTTCCTGACTTCAGCTCAGTGAAATCAACCTCTACTTTTCAGGGACCCTTAATGATACCAATTCTGATAAATAATAGACAAAAATGTATTAAATCACGCAGAGACAAAAAAGTCTGTAAATTGCTAAATTTACTGTCTATTCCACTTCTACCAATGTTGAAACCAAACCGAAATCCTAAAGCTCCATGCTGCATATTAAAATTAGCTTTATTGAATATTAGATCATTGGCAGGAAAATCATATCTAATTCAAGACTTTATTACTGATCATCATCTAGATTTTTTGTTTCTGACCGAAACTTGGCTTAATCAAAATAACAGTTCATTTATTCTTATTGAATCATGTCCTGTAAATTTCAGCTTTATAAGCCAGACTAGAATAGACAAAAAGGGAGGTGGAGTTGCAGTCTTGTTTAATTCTGCCTTTACTTGTAAGCAAATAACTTATATTAACTTTTTATCTTTTGAATATGTCGCAGTACAACTAAACTCATCTTCTCGTATTATGTTGTTGAATATTTACAGACCTCCGAAGCTTTGTACAAACTTCTTTGATGATTTCACTGAATTATTGTCCCTAATTTTGGTTGATTTTGATTTTGTTCTTATTGTTGGTGATTTTAACTTTCATGTTGATAATCCAATGGATCGAGGCAGTAAAGAGCTACGTCAGATCCTGAATAACTATGGACTGCTCCAACATGTCCTGGAGCCCACACATAATCATGGACATACTTTGGACCTTATTATTTCTAAAGGACTCATTATATCTAACATTGCAGTGCTTGATGTAGCACTTTCAGATCACTTTTGTATTTTTTGGGACAGTTCTCTCCCTGTGCAAAAAGACAACTGTTCACAAGTAGTTTCAAAAAGATGCATTACAGAAACTACTGCCGAACAATTTATTCAGGCTTTTCCGTCAACTACTATACACTTCTCTGAGTGATCTAATAGACAACTTTAATTTTTAAAAATTGAGAAGGTCATTGATACTATTGCTCCTGTTATTACAAAAGTAATTTCTGGAAAACGTAAACCACCTTGGAGAAATTTTGAGTCAGTTAGAAAAGGAAAAAAAGAATGCAGGAAAGCAGAACGTCGGTGGCGTAAAAACTAAGCTGCAAACCCATTTAGATATTTATAAAAAATAAACTCAAAATGTTTAATTTTGAATTGAGAAATGCAAGAGAGAGTTTTTTTCTCTAATATCATTTCTACCTCTATTAACAACTCGCGTGTTTTGTTTTCGATTGTTGACAGATTGACAAATCCACCTTCTTCAGTTAACCGTGAATTTCTCTCCTCTGAGGCCTGTGACAAATTTGCTGCATTTTTCATAAATAAAACAGTGAAAATAAGGGAGAAAGTAAACTCCTCTGCATCTGCTGTGAGGAAACAACTTACTATGTTTTCCATCAAACAGGACCTACCTATGATGACCCACTTTAACCTGGTCACTCCAAAAGATTTGAGTTACACTTTACATCAAATGAATTCTTCAACCTGTTCCCTTGACATCATACCTACTAGGTTATTCCTAAAGGTGTCAGATGTTCTTACTCATGATCTTTTACAAATAATCAATAAGTCACTCTCCTCTGGAGTTGTTCCTCAGGCTTTAAAGACTGCGATAGTTAAACCACTTCTCAAAAAAACATAATCTGGACTCATCGATTCTAAGCAATTATCGACCAATATCAAACTTACCTTTTTTGGCTAAAATAATAGAAAAAATTGTTTTTCAACAGATTAATGGCTTTTTAGCTCTGAACAACTGTTTTGATGTCCATCAATCAGGCTTTCGTCAACATCATAGCACAGAAACTGCTCTTGTGAAAATACTCAATGACTTCCGTCTAAACAATGATCGTAATAAAATCTCAATACTAGTTCTACTTGACTTGAGTGCTGCATTCGACACAGTTGATCATGATATTCTATTATCTCGATTAGAAAATTGGGTTGGCATTTCTGGGGTGGTACTCAGCTGGCTTAAATCCTACCTGTCCAACAGAACCTTTTGTGTTTCCATAGGCAGCTTTAAATCCAAGATAAATAAAATTACCTATGGAGTTCCCCAAGGTCCATCCTGGGGCCACTTCTTTTTAATATTTACATGCTCACATTAATTCAAATTATAAGAAATAATAATATAGAATACCACAACTACGCTGACGATACACAACTGTACATTAGACTTTCACCAGGAGATTACAATCAGGTTCAAGTACTCACTAAATGTATTGAGGAGATTAATATCTGGATGAGCCATAACTTTCTTCAACTAAATCAAGAAAAAACTGAAATATTAGTATTAGGACCAAAAGAGCACAGATTGAAAACAATCACCTACCTTCATTCAGTCGGTTTAAAATGCTCTGACAAAGCCAAGAATCTAGGGGTGATCATTGATCCTGATTTGAATTTCAATTATCACATCAAATCTATTATAAAAACATCATATTATCACCTTAAAAATATTGCTAAAATCAGACGACTCATGTCCGTACAGGACTCTGAGAAACTAATTCATGCCTTTGTTTTTAGCAGACTCGATTATTGCAATGCCATTTTTACTGGATTATCTAAAAAAGCATTAAGACAGCTCCAGCTCCTACAGAATGCTGCTGCAAGAGTCCTAACTAATACAAAAAGAGATCAGCACATCAGTCCAGTTCTCAGATCTCTGCACTGGCTGCCTGTTGGTCAAAGAATTGACTTTAAAATTTCCTTAATAGTTTATAAAGCACTTCATAATAGAAATCCAAACTACATTTCCGGTCTTCTGCAGCCCTACGTACCACTGAGACCGTTAAGATCATCAGAATCAAACCTATTAACTATACCGAGAGTCAGAACTAAACATGGTGAAGCAGCTTTTAGTTTTTATGCTCCAACACTATGGAATAAACTTCCTGCTCATTGTAAGTCTGCCCCTACCTTGAGTTTATTTAAAACAAGGTTAAAAACTTTCTTATTTGAAGTTGTCTATTCTTAATTTTTTAATCCCACTCACTTACTATAATTACAAGTTTCTTATTTGAATTTTCTTTTCTTATCTTTTAACAGTATGTAGTTTTACTTTTCTTGTACAAGCACTTTGAATTGTCTTTGGCTGAAAGGTGCTATATAAATAAAGTTGCCTTGCCTAAAGTGCTAACTTCAGTTCAAACTACATCTACCAATTTAATTTTTACATGATAATTTACACAATGCCTGCAGATATCATATTTATGCTAATATCTTGTTCTTGCTCTTGTTCTTGTTCCAGTAAGTTAGTGCTTTAGAACTGATCAGGAAAATGAATTTAGGGGAAGCTAAGTGAGCTAATAATTTTCAAAGTTAACCAAAGCACTAAAGCGCTAAGTGAAAAATGAGCTCTGCTATTAGCACCGTGCTGAATACTAATGTATTAGTATCAGAGCACAACCACAGAGCTCTTTGATTTTTTTTGTTGCTCCACAGGTATAAACTGCCTTTTGTAGTTTTCTCACAGAAAATCCCATCAAAATACAGGGAAGTTTGTGGATATGACATAATAACATGTGAAAAGGTCCAAGGGGTGTGAATACTTTTCAAAGGCACTGTCCACTCAGCATGCGTTGGGCTCTGTGTTGCACATGTTTCACCAGCAGCAGCACAATGTGGTTATTTTTTGTCTTCAGAAACAAAGAGTAACTAAACTTGCCCTCAGCTCACGGTGAATGAAGCTGTCAGTGTTCAGTGTGCAGAAGGCTGACTTCAGTAAGCAAATCTGTCTGCAGAGGTGGAGCACGCTTAGCCAATTCCTTACAAGCTATGCAAATAGCTTCACAATTATTCCCCCGGCTGTCACAGCCGATGTAGAAATTTTCTGGCTTACTGTGGAATATCCAAGGAAGCTGGAGGACTTTGTTTTTTCTTAAAAATGATCACGTATGTGAATTATTGACCATTTAGTAACATCTGAGAATACAGGGAAATGCCATTTTTAAGTGTTGTTGTTGTTGTTGAGGGTGTTACTGCCAGAGGCTAAACATTCAGAATGACAGTTAGTCATTAAACATGACTGTTTAATCCAAACTGTTATCAAATGCAAATGCATTAAAAGATACTTTGATCTTGTAATCCGTTTAAAGATGTCTAAGGTTCTAATGTAAATATGTTCCATATAAACATATTTCTCCCCTGGCCTTTTCCTTCAAACAGGGGAAATGTGGTGTAGTTTTTGTTTCTTGGAACCAGACACCAAAAGACTTGAAGCTCTCTGATTTATGCACCTAGATGACAGAAGCCTTGAAGAACCCATGTTTTACATCACTGATTATCTAAATGTTCGTCCTGACATTCAGTGTCTTGTTAGTGGAAGTAAACACCCATTAAAGCACACTTCTAAGGTTCCCTGTTGACCCTCATCCAGGACCAGGATGTACACACGGTCATGTGGCAGGTTTAAGAAAACACAGTAAAAACAACTTCTGAGGTATGAATAATGAAGAACTGCATCAGACAAACATGATGATTTTGTCATCAGACAAAATCTTCAAATTTTGTCCTTCATCCAATTGAATTTGGTGAAGGACATTTTTAATAAGTTAGCATGTGGTTATCCAAATGAACTTAACTCTGCAAAGTCAATAAAAAACTTGCACAACTAAAAACAAGCAACATCTTCTTCAGATCAGATGAACTGAGCAGCCTTGTTGATTTCAAATTTTACTGGCGTGAGAAACCATCAGTTCAACAAAATGACTCAAAAGAAAGAGAAGTTTTGTTTTCAGCTGCATCACATTCTTCAGACTTGATCGTAGGCTGTTAATGGGACTGCTTGGCAAGTGCAAAAAGTCGAAGATTCGCATAAATGCACATTAACAATATTTCTAATCCGCTGATTTACTTTAAACTGAATATTGATTTCATATTTTCTGTCTTATTTCATTATTTTGATGTGATGGGATTCAAACATGCATTTGAAGGCAGGCGTATTCACACTCCTCCAGACTTTCCCTTATTTGAAGTGCGCTGCTCACATAGTGCTGGTTTCACAATATGTTACAAAAATGGAGATGCATAAAAACAGTCTGCCAGGGATTGTGATGCCTAATGTTGCCTTGCACTTTGCAAAGGCAAGTATTTTTACAGGCTCAGGTGGACTTTTCTTTTTCATATTCAACACATTTAATATTACATTGTATCACTTAGTTAGCTATTTTCTGTAAAGTTATACAGCAAGAATAAAGTAGGGCCTAAATTAAAATCCTGAGAGATCCTGTTCCATATATTCATCCTCTTTGTCATAATCTGATTTATACACCCACTAATAGTCCCTTTTAAAACTCTGCCAACATTGCATTAAACTACAGAAATGTCCTTTGGACTGTGAAGTTTGGAGTTAATTGTTAATAATATTGTTTTGATCATTAATCCTGCCTTTTTTCTAATAAGTGATATTGAGGATATGCCATAAAGATTTATTGCTTGCATGGTTACTTATGTTTTTCCTTTAGTCAATGGTTCTTGCAGGTGTTGAGTGGTGAATGAAAGGGAAAGTTAGAAAATATGGCTATGTGGCCTGTGGTTTCGTAATGGTGGAAGGCTCATTCAAAGTAAATACTATACAGGTGTCTAAAACAGCATGCTGCTGTTGCGATTTGATAATACACAAGGCCAAACAAAGTTAGCTTTGTGCTTGTTTTCTGATTTACTGCTAAACAGCATTGCAGAATTAGTTGGTTGACATGTTCATTATTGGTCACCATGGCGCTACATGTCCTGCTTTAGTCCTGAGACAACATTTGACTCAGTTTCATAAGTGTATCTGTGGTTCCAGTTCTGTTCTACCTTAACACTGTTGCTCAGCAAAGGCTCAGAAGTCCTGCCTTGAATGACACTTAACCTTTGCCACAACACTTATCATGAGGGAATATTAAAAAATTGTTCTAAAGTCCAAATGCTGTAAGGCTTTGAATTTGTCAGCTCTAATTCAAGCATTTTCTGCTGACTTTGACATCCTAAAGTTCTGCAGCGTTTAGCAGATTGCTTGTCTTTGGCCATTCGATCAATCAAACCCTCTTACTCCTATTAGGCACCTTCTCACTTCTGACTTTGGTACCCTGAGACAAATCATTTCATACTGTAAAGATGATTCCTTTATGCAGATCTACAGAAAAGCTCAGGAGACACCAGAGTTGGTTAAAGAATTGCTATGGTTTGCAAGCAAGGTATGAATTCAGTCAGTCCCTCTAGCTTCAGCTGGCTGAACATACATTAGCTTATCACTAGGGCAAACCGACAAATCAGCCTAGAGTTCTCTAATTTTGGGAAATGGTCGATTTATCAATAGTTACATGAGAAACTGGTCTTATCCTCCAAGCCTGTCTACCTCTACAAAGGTCTGAGAATCAGCCGCTGTTCTGTTTTGCTGTGCTGACTGTGAGAGGATTGACTGTCAGAGTTGTCCAGTAGGTCAGCTTAGCAACAAATTCAGTGACACAATCGATATCAACCAAAACTCTTTGCACAAAGTTAGAGTTCATTTCTGCTTTTGCATGCTTTCTACCCTTCCCATGCAAAGTCATAAACATCAATAAAACATGTAAAGAATACCAATCCTCTTGAATCGTTTGGCTTCTGTGGACAAACGATTGTCCACAGAATGGACGTATGTTCTGTCATACGTCCTGCTGCTGCTACTTTAATACAGAGAATAGACACAAGACAGCAAATGACACACATGTGAAAGATGAGCAAATGGGAGAACAGAAAACATAACGTTAATGTTCTTTATCATCACAAAAATCTTCAAATTACACTTTAAATTTAAATCAATTGTATCCTTATTACACCCTTTTCTTGTACTCTATCTCCATTTGTCATAGCTGATTATAGTAATGAGTTCCTTCCATGTTGGTTAATTCTTATGCAACATGACTGATCAAACCAAAATAATAACTACCTGCCAGAGACCCGACTCACCTCCTGCAGGTAGATGATATTCATCAGAGTCATGGAGCTAAATATTAACAGTAAATTATAGAAAGTGACTCTTTTAAGTCATTATTTGTCCAGGTGATTATGAAATGAGCTTCTGGCTGTTGCCATACAGTTGACCTGAAAAGCAAAAGGTGACTCCATTTTGTGCCAAAAAAGTGAGGCACTACTGGTGAACACAGAGAACAATAGAGGATTGTTGCCACACTGCTTCCCCCTCTAGTCATCTAGTTTTCTAGTCATCCTCTTCCCCCAGACTGCTGGAACTATAATCATCATATGGCAGCATGGCTTTCAAATCTCATTAGCAAGGTAGCTAACATTTCATCTTTGTAGTAAACTACATGAAGGTCAACTCTCTGAAAGTGAATCAAACATAACGATTCTCCATATTTGTCCTGTACATGGAGCCCATGTGAAGGCAAAGTCTCGCTCCTGGTGAGTTCATGTCACTTTTTGTATATTGACTTCAGCTGCCAGAGGCTTCTGTTGGGATTTTGCAGCTCAGCATGCTGCCTCCCAACATTTGCAATTCAGATGAGCTGTTATGAAGCAACCGAAGCAGTTGTCCTCTTCTCCAGTTCTGTTTGGAAGCAATCATTCCCTGCACTTGGAAGTTAACTCAACTGTTTCGTATTTTAGTTTTACATCAGTGTCGGGGGGGAAAAACAAAAAAAAAGGGCTGCTGCTGGTTACCTGTCAAATTCAAAGGGGTGGAATAAAGACGGGCTTTTTTCTCAACTTGTAGTCGATTTGGTATATGCTGTGTCATTTAGCGCATTCTTAGAAGGCTGCATAACGATGTGAGGTCACTGCGATCTGACCTGCGCTGCTGACAGCAGGCTGTGTGTTCGTGTGCGTGGGTGCTTGTGTGTACGCATGTGTGTGTGTATGTGTTGATGTCCCGCACTTGGCTGTCATTGGTTTTGGCTCAGTTGAACGTTATGTGACCCGTCATGATTGAGTTGCTTGGTGAGTGCGGTCACGTCTCTTCCTGTCTGCTAAACTCCACTGACCAGTCATACATGCACCCACATCCGTGTCCTCTATACTTGTGAGGACTCTCTATATCAAAGCTGCATGCTGCCTGGATAAATTCACAGCACCTTATACTGTAGGCACAAGTCTTGATAGAGGTACATCATTTCATCTGCTGCTCATCTTACCCCTCAGCCAGAACAGAATGAAACACGACTCATGGCCTTTTCCTATTTTCCTAAGGACCTATCTTTATGTTCATAGAAGATTGAAGCTAATTTTTTTTGAATATCCTCCCTGATAAGTGGTCTTCATAAGGCACTTGTGTAGTTCAATTACCTTAAGTACACTTCCTTTAGTGAGAGCAGAACTCTTCTTACTTTTTATTATTAAACCTGGCTCTGAGGATTATGTCTGCCTCTTTTCAGTGTGGCTTCACGCAACTGCATTCCAGTATTCTTCACACCACTTTCCTTGAGGATGGAGGTACTCCACTTCCACATCATAAATTATGTTCATCCTTATCTTAATTGGTGCAATCTGCTTAGAAATTTTGTTAGAACAAGAATTTGACCTAATGCTGTAGAATGTATTAATTTTCAGTCGTCATCACAGCATCAGTGTTTGCATTGCTAATGTCATAAAAAAGCAGCTGAAGGTAAGGTTGGGTGGTTTTACTGTTTGCTTGGGGTCAACATCGTCCTCTGAAGGACAAACAGAACGGAGCGGGTTTATGAGCTCTGTTTCTGACCCGAGGCCATCAGGAACAGAGCTAGAAGCTGCGTATGATGCTGTGATCACTGTCATTTGCTTACCCACAAAGTAAAATGTTGCTGTTCTGTTAATTCTAAAATATCAATTTTGGACATTGTTTCTTAAAATTAGGAGCAATATTTTCTCACCATAACTTCTGCAGAGAAATGTGAGTTTCTCCAGAGAGGAGACATAAAACCTATTTTTCAAAAATATCCCTGGCGATATGAGCAGGGCTTTAATTTAACATGGATTGAATGATAGAAAACATTGATATGAAATTCTGTTTTTGTGTTTTCACCAAATGGATAAAGGTTTTATAAATTCAGTGAAGTTTTGATCTGTCAGTATCAGTGTTAGAGTCTAAAGTTTCTGGGTGAATGTGACTCTAGACTAAAGAACCTTGACTTGTTATAACAGGTATGTAATATTCTCTGGACAATGAGTCACTCTGGTGTGTAAGACGCGTTTATTTAGAAATCGGGGAATTTGTCCATGTTAGGATCCTTCAAGCAGTTTTCTTTAGCTTTCTTCACAGCTGCAGTCGGTAATATTCACTCCCTGATTCATGTCAGTCAGTATGAATTAATATTTAACATATCTGTCAAAATATATGTAATGAAGAGACATGTAGCTGATACCTTGCTATAAAAAGACTGTGTTTTATAGCCCAGGTAATAGGGGATATAAATGTAGTCGTTCTGTAGTTTGAGTGCACAACTTTACTGATACTAAAAATATCTAACATTTAGTTTTCTTCAGCTGCTGTACTGATGAGTTGTATTAGAGTTGTATTAGCCCAACTTAGTAGCGATATGTTGCCTTCACTGGCCTGAAAAAGGTCAGATTTTTTGGTTTTCTGACCTGCCAGGTCAGAGTCATTTCTGGTTTCTGGCTGAATGAGCACCTTTCATTTCCCATCCAGCCACAGGTTCAGTTCTAAAAGCTGCCCAGATGGACCTCAGGTAGGATTTTGTCTTTGTTCCACACAGGGTAGCCGGTGTTTGGGTTTGAAAGGTTTGGAGCAGAGAATCCCGACACCTGATAGCAGATGAGTTACGATGTGGTATTGATTGTTGACTGACAAAGCTGTAATTTTAGTACTACACCAAAGTACTACACTGAGACTACGTGTTTGTTTGCCACATGTGCGCCTCTGTTTTACCTCCTCCTAGCGTTATAGCGCTGCTGTCCTTGAGTCTGACAGTTATAATCACAGTGGTGGTGTGCTTTTTGTTGTAAGGCAGCTGAATTAAGCCCTATAATAATGCAGCCTGCACTGCATATGTGTCAAATCTGTATTTTCCAGGGCAGCCTACAACATTATTCAGCTTGAATAGAGTGTCAGGGATTTGCCTACAGCAGTGATCACTTATTTGGTCCTTCCTCTATTGAGAATCCTTTCCCAGAGCAGTTGTAGTCCTGCTGCTGTCTGTGTCATCGGGGGCTTTTATTTCTATTTTTCATTTATTTTCTTGATTTTGGTTTGCCTTCACACGGCTTTGGGGGATTTATCGCCTCCCTCAGATTGCATCATTCTGTTTTCAAAGAGAGAAAGGGGACCTATTTCATGTCCTGAGACAGTTTTATTTGACCATTCTATTTCCAATCTCCGCTCATACGGCTTCTCAGGGCTGATGAGAGGCGTATCACCGTGTCCTTCTGAAGGAGAAGCAGCGAGGAGCTCTAGAGCCGCCTCAGCCCCATGACTGCCGTGAGTCAGCAGGTTCTCCTTTCCCTCTCTCTCTCCTCCTCTGCATTACTACACTTGTCTCCCTCATCACGGCCGCCTTCTTTGAACAAATCTCCTGCCTCGAGCCTCATCGTGTTGTTTTTGACTTTGATCTTGAGTATTGGCGTTCAAAACGGTGCTCAACGCTCCCTCTGTGTTGCCGCAGCAGAATGCATGTTGTGGGGAAGCTTTGTATTTGGGGGAAAGTCGTCTGTTATTTTCAGGCTGTTTATTCAGTCTTTGCAGAAGTTTGCTCCGGAAATAATCTTTCTCCTACTACTCTATTTTGGCATCTCTTGACAAGCTCCACCAGCAGCCATTGTTTTCCTTTGGCTACTTCACACTTGCTAGTCATTAATTAAAGCCTTGGCATCCAGCAGTTGTGGAGGAAGACTGATTCCATTGTCTGTCAGTGCTCAGTTCTCTTATTAGTAGGATTGTTGATTTCCTCAGTCTTGCACTAGTAGATAAAGTATTCATACCCCTTAAACTTGATCACATACTGACAGCAGTTTCAGCTGCCACAAGCCAGTAGGACTTCTCAGTAGGACTCAGGCCTGGACTTTGACTGGAACTTATGTTTAATTTCCCTTTGGGATCAATAAAGTATTTTAATTAAATTGAACTGAAATGAATTGAATGACCATTCTTTGATCTAAACTCTTCCATTGAGACTGTATGTTCAGGTCGGTCAAAGGTGAACCTTTGGCCCAGCCTCGAATCTTTTGCTGCCACTAACATTCTTCAATGTGAGTTCTGAATGAAAAATGTATGACAAAATGTTTGGCTAACCTTCCAAATTTATCTTAGGAACATGATTTAAAAATCAGATGTAGGCACATTTATCTAATCCGCTATAAAAGCTGAGCTTTGTTTTGCGATTTTTCTTACTTTGAAAAAGCTTTGCTCACCTGGCTTTTCTTAAGTTAGTTCTAATTTAGTGTAACCTTTTAGTTCAATAAAGTTCAACATTTGTGATGAAGCTTTGGTTATTGACTGTTAAGAATTTTTCATATAGCAAAGGACTTTTACTGTAATCCTGCAGTGAACCCTTTAAAATCTACTGATGCTTTCTGACCCAAACTCTACCGTAGCCAACCAGGGACAATCTTAAACAGAGTTAGCAAAAGTCAAGAACTGAGAAATCAAATCTCAAAAAAAAAAAAAAAAAAATATATATATATATATAATCCAGTGTCTCTGAGTGTATTCAGTGCCATTAGCATAAAAACAATGTTTTCTTTGGGACGATTAAACTGCAGGTTGCAGGTAAAATGTAGCTAAATAAAGCCTGTGGTCTGAGATTGAAATTTGTTGTTGCCTCTTTGTGCGTCACAAGATATAAAACTCATCTGAGGGGTGAGGGTTCGCTCTAACCTCTGCGTTATGTTTCCCTGGTAATTATTCTGAATGATGATTGTGCACCAAATGTTCAGTGAGACAGGTGGGTGCAGTCTGCATGCTGGCTGTGTTGCTGTTCTCTGCCGGTCCTGCTGTACAGCTCCCTGTTTCTCACCAACACACCGTTTTCCTGCTCAGGGGTCAGGGGTCAGGCGTCAGGCGTCAGCCTGCCTGAGCTTTCGGCTGATTGGATGTTCTGAACTGGTCCAACAGGTTGCAGTGCAGATCCACAGCAATGACTGTGCACTCACAATTAGAGTCTGTGTTTACTGTTCTTGGTTCTGATCCGTGGGCACACTCCACAAACATTGTGTGTGTTTTCTGTGTGGTTAGCCTTTTGTTGCTCCACCTCGCTGTTGTTGCTGTGTTTTCAGCCTCGTGGAGGATCAACTGCACTGTATCCTCATCCAGGCTTTCAATCTGGATCGTGTTGGAAAGCCTGTAAATGATGTGTTTCTGTCTAATCTCTAATTCTCAGGAAGAAAACTCTATATATCTTCTCTGTGTGGATTGTTTAGTTTTATTTCTGTTGATTCTCCTTACAATGAGAACTCTGTGCATTTTTTTCTGAATCTTTCTTCAGCCTAAAGTAGAACTTTGCACATTTATTCAACATGGCAAGAGGACTTTGGGGAACATCTGCCACATAAGGCCTTAGCTCATTGTGCAAAGCAGTTTCTATTTCTATGTGTTAACATCTTAAAAATGAAATTCACAAGCTTGCTCTTACATGTGAGACTCGTGTTCACTCACTATATGTTGGCCTTTCCACAGACTGGCAATTCATGCAAATTTCAGTAGCATGTGACTGGTTGCTAGAGGAACTTTTATTATTGTGGCTAATGGTAGCTTGCAGAGACACCACAGAATGCCCTCAGTACAGAGACATGCAGAAGAAGTTATCCTTATTTTGTTGTTTTACAACAACAAACGTTTTTTGCAGGAGTCAGTGTGATAGGCCAACAAAGAAAGAGCAGTGTTTCCATTCAGTCGGCAGGAGAATTCTTTAGCAAACTTTTAAAAATATCACAAAGAAGAAAACAAAGCTAATTAAGGGCTTTTCCATCTACTGGTTTGGAGCAAATCAACCAAGCAAAGTTTGATTCATCAGATGTTGATGGCTGTTGTCCCCTTTAAGAGACAATTTCCCAAGGTTTGAATGCAGCTGTTAAATTCATCGTCTGAAAATAGAGTGGCACAACTTCAAACCTACAAAGACATGGACATCCTCCTAAACTGACCAGAGTATTACAGTCCTGTTGACTCTGGAGGAGCAGCAGAGATGCCAGAATCTATACACAGCTGGTCATACTCCACAAATCTGTCCTCAATAGAAGACAGGGAAGATTGTCAAATTGTTGAAACACAGCCAACAAAGAGTTATGCTCTAAAACATTCTGGCCATGTTCGGCATTTCACATTTCACTCAACAGCTGAAGGAAGTTTCAGGTGGCGTCGGTGGTTTTGCCGTTCGCTGTAGTTCCCTCTGTGGTGAGGAGAATCTAAGCTTTTTGATCGTAAGTGCAGTGATTACGTGATGTGAGTCTTCAGGATTTTATGGTTTGAAGAAATTGGAGGTTGGCTGAATTTTTTTTTTTCATTGGCAGAATTGCGCTAACATTGATCTCTGTAAAATCAATTCTTCGTTTTCCTTCTTCTCCTCTAAAACGTTTCTTCTGTCAGAATGCAAGTGGTTTCATGTGCAGGGTGTGGGGGCGTGATCACAGCCTGGCTCTACACGGTGTTTTCTGGAGACGGTTGCCCTGCTGGGATAGTAGTGGTGCTTGGATAATTCTCTCTGATGTTCTCACCGCTCTCTGCGGAGGCTTGCAGTGTTTGGTGCTGCCTCAGTTCCACATGAAGATCAGAAGCTCTGATGCAGCTGGAACTATTGCTCCTATAAGTGTCTATCAGATTAAACTGAGTTTACACGATAGTAGGAGTCATGTAATTGAAATTATGATCGTCATGTGTGAGTTTTATCATTTTGGCAACTAAAGCTAAGCAGAGGCTCATTAGGGACAGTACAAGACTATCAGCTTTCTGAATATGTTACTAGCATACACCATGTGAATGCGTTGCTCCAGTATACACTTTCTTCATGACTTTGTGTGTATTTTTGGCTGAACAAGAAGATTCTATCACTTGTTGTGCATTTTCTTTGAAAGACATGAAATATCTAAGAGGTGCGGGTCTTTCGCCCTAGAGGTAAAGAAAGCTGGAGAATGGTGTCTCAAGGGAAATATAGCCAGAAGGATTACACCGGCGAGCGCTTCATGAGACAGACTTCACTTTCATCAGGCATTCCTTTTACCAGACTGAGATTTTATGCCTTCAGATAAAACACAAGTTATTGGTATCGCTCATTTAATTTGTTGTTTGTTTGGTATAATTATGGCTGGGAACTTTTGCGGTGCTGATAGTTCACAATAATAAGCAGTAAAGATGGTCAAGAGTCAGATGATTTTTCGATTTATTTTAGCCTTCGCGTTTTGAAAGAAGCTTTGGAAAGTGAGCGCTCTGAGGAAAAGAAGCAATAATCTACTGGAATAAATAATTTAGCTCTTCAGTTATTCCGTGGCCTTCGACAGGGTTTTAGAGAAGCTCATGCTAATCTGCAGAACGGTTTCAGAAAGCATGAGGCTTTCTGTGTAAAAGGTTGGTGCTGCTTAATGATCCCAAACTCACATCAAGGATCACCCAGAAGAAATGAAGTCAGTTTAACTTAACTAAGCATAGTCTAGTAAATTTGTGTTCAGTTCATTTAATCAAATTTAATCCAATTCATTTTAATTCACTTCAGTTCAATGCAGTGTATTCAAATTATTTCCAACTTGATCTAGTTTGGTTTCAATTATATTTCCTTATGTTCAGCTTGACAGAAGTCGTCTCAGTTTAGTTCACGCAAAGTGATTCCAGTTCATTTCAGTTTAAATCAATACTGTAAATCAGTTTGAATCATATTAATCTGACTCAATACAAATGTAGCTTAATTCACTTTGATTCAGTTTATCATTCAAACCAATTTGTTAAGTTCTGTTTTGTTTCATTGACATTATAGTTCAGTTTAATTCCTTTCAGTTCATGTTTTTACAGAACCAGTTCACATCAGGAGTCATTATAGAGCACAAATAAAACCCCCAAGTTGTATCAAATTCAATACAAACCATAAACCAACTATTTGATTTTATTGAAGTTAGCTGTTCAGTTCATAGGTGAGCTAAAACTCTGACTACAGTGCATTATAATTTTTAAAATTATATGTAAATAACCATTTACTATTTTGTGGCTGTAAAGATGTTCTAGTTGGAGCATTTATTAGAAAACATTTTCACAGCACAGCTGCAGTTTTCCTTGCTTTTTCTTGCTCAAAGGTTGAACTTTTTACTTTCATCTGTCAGTGTTGAATTGTCTTTCCCCTCATTGTTCCCATTAACCATGTCTTCCCTCTGTGTCTCCGTGTTGGGTTCTGACTCCATTAATAAGCGTGTTGATTTATGCTCAGCAGGCTTGGCTGTGATGATGGTCTGGATTTCATTGCTGAGGCTCCGGCGTGTGTATCTGGCATGCGTACAGCTGTGGTCCGTCTCAGCCGTGGGTGTGGAGGAAGTTAGTGTTTTTCTACTTTAGGTGGTCCTCTCTGCAAAGTGTTTGATCGCTCAGGCATTTGTGTTATCTTTCCTCACAGAACGCTCTCACTTGCCCCCCTCCACCTGCTCTCAGACTGTGGTCAGGCTGCTTCTCGTCGCCACAAACCACTCACTGTTTTGGCATCAGCACTTCGTTTCATGTGACTGCAAGCTTGTCTCTGATTGCTTTGCAGTTTTCGGTGCCTTTCGCCCATGGATGCTCTCATTTCACCGTCGGTTTTAGTTTTTGCTCATGTTTTGACGTTGGCAGCGATAATGAGAGGCTCGTTTATAATTCATGGCGTGATTGATGTCCCTCTGGTAGCCGTATTTGTGCGGCAATCTCAACAGACGTGTCGCTGCCAGCAGCGGGTACACCCCATCAGAAACTCTGCTGGCTGCCGGTCCTGATGTATGATTCTGACTTGAAAAGCTTAAAGGGCCAGTATTATGTAAAATCTACTCTTTTGAGCTTTATATCATGTTATAATGTTGTTCCCTCATCAAAAACATACTTGGAGAATTGCCATTATTCTTTCTTGGATGTTTGCAAAATCCTTTAATCTCGATGGTGCAAAATGCTTATGTGGACCTAGCTCCGCCTTCAAGGCAAAGCTCCTCCTCCTGCAGAATTCTAGTTTCTGAATTTCTGCCTCACAAAGCAGCCCTTCTACATTCAGCTCCTTCAGTCTAGCCAGTAGTAATTAGCAAACACCTGGTGAAACTGAGCATCTATTGAGCTCATTATAGGAGCTACTTCTCAGAGCAGTGCTGTAAAAACGTTGTTAAAGGCTTCATAGAGGAGCCAGATTGTTATGACTTCCTCAAGGTGGAGTTTCAGTAAGAGTAGAAGCTTCTTAAAGAGACAGAGGTCCAATATCAAGGAACAAAATTACATGGAAAAATGTATTTGAAGTCATACTTTGGATATTCAGCATTTATAACAATTGAAGGTTACGTAGATTGTGCTATAAAATGTTGCTATGTGCCTGGAAAACACCTGATACCGCCCCTTTAAGAGACAAGTTTTTGATGGTTTTTGATGTTTTTCTGCTTGTAGCTTTTCACTCTTAAGCAAATAAGATTGAGCTTCTTGTTTGGAGTCTTTACAAATCTTCCTGACACAGACACCGGCGACACAGAGAGGCTCCTTTCTGCCACAGCTCTGATCCAAATAAGGACCTGAATGGCTCTATACAGGCAGCAGAGTCAGCTTGGACGTGTGCCCACTGGCTTTGTGTTCCCAGGGCGTAGTGCTAGTTTCAGACCCCCCTTCCCCTGATGTGCTGGTAGACCTCTGCTGAATTGGCTGGTGGTCAGGTCAAAGGTGAACAGGATGAACGGCTCTCACAGCTACATGTCTGGTCGGAACTGATCATTTGCTTGTTTTTGCTTCAAGCAATGTTCAAAACAGCTAACTTTATGGCAAAACAAAAAACTACCATTAAAAGAATGACGCTCTCCTCATGTCAGTCAGTGTAGCATTGGCTTAAAGTGACGTATGAAATACGAGAACTTCAAGACGCGGGACACAAATGATTCCTGCCTGAATGGATGTAAATATCAGTAAGTCATAAATGTGTTAAGAATTTTGTATTTCTTGTACTTTTTTATTATTTCACTTTGTTTTACCAGTTTAAATATAAGGCTTGAGTAAGATCCCTGATAGCGACATTAGGCTATGGAAAGCAAATGCTACCCAAGTGCAGTTTTTTTCACAGCATCCTGAATGGCTGTGCCGATGTTTTTACCAAAAGAAGAAAATACGATTATTGCCACTTCCATATGTGTTGCTAAGTAGGATATGTTTTGAAAGTGTGTGTCGTCTGAAAGGTCTTGTTGAGTTTTATGTCATAGTTCTCCAGCAGAAGAAGCCAGACGCTGCAAATCAGGATGTAAACAATGAAAAATAATGATTAAGAAATGATGAAAGTGTCACTGAAATACATCACACAGCACAATCCCACCACTCTGGGCTCTGACTTCACAACCAAACAGGTTTTTCTGTAGACAATGAAGTCAATGCTCCATAAGACTCCATTGATATTAGTTGTGCTTTGTTTTTTTGCTTAGCTTCCGTCATATTATGATTTTGTGACGATCCTGTCTGCTCCCATTCCTGTATAACTTTAGAAATTGACCCATACACAATTCAATCATACTTTATTAATCCCAAAAGGGAAATTACATTTCAGTACTGCCTGTGAGGCATCCATTGTTACTTCCTTAAACAGCTCTGTGACATCTGTGCTCTTCTTCTACACATGAGGGGAAGAACATGCACTGTGGGGTCACCGTGGGGCTGCTGTGAGGTCACTGTAAGGTCACTGTGGGGTCACCGTGGGGCTGCTGAGCCATGTTGTAATGACTTCCTGAAGCAGAAGTTTTTTAAAGAGTCAGAGGCCCAATTTCAAGGTGTTAAATTACAATGTCAAGTTTCTTTCATATGTTACATTAATATAGCAGTTTTATAAGAATTGAAAGTGACATAGTTGCTTGATTGTGCTATAAAATGAATCCTTGTGCCTGAAAATACATAATACTGCCTCTTTAATACATTGATTTGTTTTCATACAGGTATTTGCAGAAATATTCTGCCCCATAAACTCCATTACAATGATCCTGTTACTACTACTTCCATTTCTTAGTCCTCTGGGTTTCCTTTGCTCAAGTGAAGACTTTTATTTTATGTTTGTGAGACTGTCTGATCCTCTTGAAGGCCAAGTTCATAATTCTCACCCAAAACGATCGCATTTTTAATATTCTATTTTCGGGGATTCATTTGTCAGTCACTGGAGAAATTAAGCAGACTTCTCTAGAAACAGTAGCTGTGAAAATCAGTGCAGTTTGTATTCCAACTGGTCAGTCCTACTCACATCAGCTTCCCATTGGCTGATCCATTATAATCCCTCAAGTAGTGCTGCTTCGTTTCCTCTGCCCCAAAACAGCATGTTAGGACTGCAGCTGCGCTATACAATTGTTTAACTGTAATGTGTGTGTTTAGCTCACACTTCATTAAGAGCAGCTGATTGCTGCCTGGGACTGGCCCCAGAATGAAGGACAGAACAGAGAACAGAACAGCAGCCCTTGTTCAGACAGAAGATTAGTCTGAAATTAATGAGCAAAAAAAAAAAAAAGAAGAAGAAGAGGAAGGATAATGGAAAGGTCATGTAGTGATGGAATAATGAGAGTCAGGAGGAAAACACTTTCCATCAGAAGATAAAGAAAAGATAAAGAAAAGATAAAGAAAGGGCAAAGGAGGAAAGGAGATCAGATGTTTATATCCCTGATGATTCTTTATTTAATACAGTGAATATGTGAGTTTGTTAATTGGAATTATTCTGTTAATGTTTGCCTTTAGTTTCTTTATGCATCTCATAAGATTGTTTTTAATAGCGACCTTAGCTTATCCAGCTTCTTAAGCTTAAGCAGCCATTACCCACAAGATGAATAAATTTAATCCCGAAAGAATCAAGCATCTTTGTCACCGAGTGAAATTGAGAATCCAAACTTTAACGCACCTTTGCCTGCTTCAACAGTTTCACTTATTGATGTTGATGATTTATTAGGGTTTTGAAAGTAATTGTTGTTTTAATGTAGTCAATACAACAGTAACTTTTTAAGATGCTACTTTGCATTGAAATTGATTTAAATTGAACCATTTTCATTTTGGGTTGGTGCACAACTTCCTGAAACAGCCCTGCAGACACACAAGCTGTGTTTTCTGTCATGTTCCGTGTGTTTCTGTTGTGTTTATTTGAGTTTTCTGTGTCCTGAGTCTCCTCGTTGTCCTGTCTTCCCCTTCATTGTTCCCAGGTGCGTCTTGTTCCCTTAATTACCCTCAATGTATTTAGTCCCTCCTGTCTCCTTTGTTTCTCGTTGGGTCCTTGTCAGTTTTGTCACTCTGTCATCGTTGGTTCTTGTCCGCCTGTTTGACCTGTTGCTACCGGTGTGAGCCCTGGCTTCCGCTCAGTCGTGCTGCCTGGCAGCGGACGACTTCTGTTGACTGTATTTGTTGGACATTTTTGTATTAAACATCACCATTCACCTTACCTGGGCCTCCAGCGTCTGCCTCACCACCACTTCATGACATTTTCATCCAGTTGTTATATAAATTTCAAGCAAATTTTTGAAATCTCGCAGAGAAGGAAATGTAAATTAGCTATATTTGCATCTGCTGGGTTGACAATTATCAACCAGGCCACGCAAAGCGTTGCAACTAGCATGGACTTCTAGGCCTGACACAATAACTAATTTTGCCAGACAATAAATTGTCCCAGAAATTATTGCGATAAACGATAAAATTGTCATGTTGACACCATTCCAATAAATATAATAGTAACGGTATAATATTGCGAGCATACTCTCTGCCGAGCCTCTGAACCAGAGGTTTGGACTTCAGAGTTTTGTGCCTCTGGTAAGGCACAGACCCTCCAGAGGATGGGAAGGTTTGCTCTGTCTGAGCTTGTTCAGCAGCTATTCATGTTTGTTTCTGCTATTAGAATTATGAGAATTGCATTTCTTTTTTGAGCATAACATTAGCAATATTAGTTGACATGACAGAACAGTTAGAACTTCCTTGCTAGCAACACATTCCTGAAAACCTCTCTCCATTGTTCTGAGATGAGAGGATGAATGGTAGTTTGCAACCTCTACTTCCTGTTTATGACAGCAATACATAGTTATAGATAGTTTGCACCTAATTTGCATTTTCATTTTTTTTTTTTTTTCATTTTTTAATTTATTTTTATTTTAAAAGTTCACTCAAAATGTGCATGACAATTGGATGGAAACTTAGCTAGGTTTCCATCCTAGCTAGTAACTAGCTAGAGTCAGTAACTAGCTGACTCTAGTTACTGACTCTAGTAACTAGAGCCAGTAGCTAGGCGCTAGTTACTAGAGTAACTAGAGTAGAGTCAGTAACTAGTGGCCCTACTGGAGTTTGTACATTTGTACATTGGGACAAACAGCCTCCATTAGGTAAGCTTGACATTGGTTTATCATTATTCTGTTGTGGTAACTCCTTGGTGTGACCCTGGTGACCTGCTGGAAACCAGTTTATTCCTGGAAGACATGAGGCGTGTTAAACCTCACCTTAGTTCAGTCTACCGGTTTAGCCCATGTTGGAGCAGGAAGGCATCAGAGGTCAGGTGAAAATATGAAATCTTCTTCATGACTCAATCTTGGCCTTGCCCTCTCCTCTGGCTTTTCCGCTTTACAGTTCTTCATGACTAAAATCTAAATGTGATTTAGATATCAACTTCCACGGTTGACATCATGCCTTAAAATTTTATGAACTCCCCTAAACGCTCACCTTCTTGTTTTACTAGCTCAACTCTTATAATGAATAATAATTCTGCCAGTAGTCCGATAAATCACTTACCCCTGACCTAATAGGATGCAACATTTTTCTGTTTATGAACAATACAATTGTCTAGATGTGGTATTTTCTGCAGATCGATGTGTCCAGCGGAGTGTGGACTGTTTTCAGTGGAACATGAGAGATGAATGGAGCCAGCAGGGCTTCGGTCCCTCTGTGTCGCCTCATGAACACCATTGATTCCTGCATCTCTCTGTTTGTCATGCCCACTTGAATAACTCATGCTTATGAACCTTTAAGATTTCTCGTATTTCATGGTTGAGGAGGTAGCCCGTTTTTCAACAGCTCCCACCTCGTGTGGTTTTGTTTGTGTTTGCATTAATATTTAATGTCTGCAGATGAAGTAAACGGCTGGAGCCCATTAAACCTTGTCAGCAGGATGATTAGTGATTTTGGGGAAAATCTTGATGCATTATTGTTTGTCCATTGAGCTGTGCTCAGTCAAACTTTTCAGCTAATTCACACGATTTTATCTGTGAGATGCCGGGCTTTAAACGTTCTGCAGAAAGCGTCGGTGTGTGTGTGTGTGTGTGTGTGTGTGTGTGTGTGTGTGTGTGTGTGTGTGTGCTTGGCTGCATACTTCACCTTTGAAAGATCATAACTTTGCACGTCTGCCTTTCTTTCTCCAGTGACAGAATTGCCTTGGCTGCAGGTTTTATTTATTTACATTTTTAAAAGTAACTAAAATATATTAGTATGTAGATGCCTGAAACACTGAGATAAGTTCAGTGTAAACTCTGAGAAAGTTTTAGACATTCTTTAAGAGGGTGAAGTTATTCACAAACCAAATCAAATGTCTATTTAATGGTCTGTTGTACTGATTTGATCTTGAGTCGCAGAGTTTATTTTGTTGTGTTTTTCCAGGCTGGCTTCCTGTAAATAATGGCTGACAGGTTGCCATTGATTAGTCAGGGGAGTATTCTATCAAGCAACATTTCAGCTCTCAATTTTTATCTCTTTTCTTTTCTCTTTTACGTCCCCCTCCAGTCAACATTGCACCTCAGCTCTAAAACTTTAACTTTCTGTTCCTCTTGTATTGAACATGACATGGGCATGCTAGGAACACTTAGAGGCGTCATCGATTAAACAGGGCGACAAGTTATTAGCCATCTCTTTTGTTTATCCAACTCGATGGACTCTGGCAGAGCAGGAAGCCGGGCGCAGATCAATGTCAGATAGAGTCGGGCCTCTTTATCACGTTGCATCAATCACAGGTGTCTCATCCCTCATACTCATTTGATAGAATCTCTGTTTAGCCACGCTCTCAAGGTTATCACAATGGCTCCTCAACGGCCACAGCTGCGTGAGATTTGATTGAAAATATAGACGAGGGTGCCAGCCTTCAAGTGTGAGGGCTGTTTACTGAGGCCGGCTGAGGGAGCTGATAACACAAAGCAGAAAGAAGAAGTTGACTTGCAGTAAGCTAAATACAGAAAATGAATACAGCCACTGGGGGTCAAAAAAGTCACATTTCGAATGCCAGAGGATAAAGTCCAACTATGTGCATGAAGCAGAAGCAATGGAGGATGTATTTTTTACATCAACTATAAATGGGGGTTTTGTGTGGGAGGACTCAAGGGTAGCCCAAGAAAATCCACAAACATATATTAGGATTTTCTAATTTCACACAGACGCAAATCTGAAATTTAACCAAGGGCACTTTAAGAGTTATAAACCAGTTCGCAGTCAAACATAACACAGTCACTGGCGAAAAAAGTGAAGCATCCATAGAGAATGATACAATTTGGATGTAATTTAGAACACATGCAATGATTTTATTTGCTTCTCTAGGCAACAGTGGACAGAAGTGGTTCCATCAAGGGTTGAGAATCCTTTGAGGCAGTTTCCTGAAATGACAAGCTGACATTCCAGTTGAGCTTCTGAATGAGGAAGAAAGGGGGTTGAGTGGCTTTTACTGTGGCATGTTGTTTGGTGTAAGATGGGCTGGTCCAAGTATTTCAGGAACTTACTTATCTACTGGGATTTATTGGCCATCAGCTCAAAGGGAATGAACGATGCAAACCTGAACAGCTCCTCAAACTGTTTACAAAAAAGGTATTGTCTCTGAACAATGGTTCCAATTAATTTTGACATATTTTTGTATTTTTAGATTGCAGAAATAACTAATAACTCATTAAATTAGCACAGAAAGAAGGAGCTAGTGGAATGAACTCTTAAATGATAAAAAAAAATACAAAACAGTTCCACCCAGGCAGATTGCTTAGATCCGGCCCTCATTTATACTCCAGTCATGCAGCTGTGAGTCTTATTCATCGCCGTGCCAGACAGCGCCTGGAGAAAGGTCTAGTGAAAACCACGGTTTGGGGAAAAATGTCCTCTCAGGTTATTATATTTGCATTTCTCTTGGCCGGCCTTAATAATTCACTACGAATCTCTCAGGACCCGACTCTAATTGTTGTTTTCTCTATGAAGGAGTGTGTGGTTGTGAACGTTGAGGGGGTGTGTGAGTGTGGGCTGGCGGTCATTCAGTCTGTCAGCAAAGCTGAGTGGACAGATAGTTACCTACAGTGCTGGGTCAGCATGCTCAGCTTCTCTTATTTCACAGTGGCAGCCTGCCAGCTAACCTTTGAAAGGAAGAGAGAGACACCTGAAAGGCGTTTTGTGTTTGTTTTTGTTCAGTGGTGGATCACCTGCTGCTGCTTTTTACACTCATACTGATGTAACATAGAGATAGACTTATTCAGCCTCAACATGTGGGCCTGCGGTCGGAACCTTTTACTGATGAAGCTAGTTGGACATATTTGATTCGCAGTGTCATAAATATCTAATCATCAAATATGTAACTATGTGCACATTAACACACCACTGTATGGGTAAGAGCGCTAATTTATTCACAATCTTTTTCTGACCTTCATATTAGAAAAGCTATGAACTCAAAGGCTAATTTTTAATTCTGTACAGTGCAAAATGTTCAGACACATGGGGCTGTTAGGCAAGTAATGCTTAATGATTTCAAAAAATCCAATTTCCTGTTAATTTTGTCCATGACTGCTGACAGTTCCCCTTAACCTTATGTGTTTTTTTTCCATAATGGGGAAAGTTAGATTAGCAGGTTGGCTTTGAAGAGCAGCATTTATCAGATAGTCACTAAGTTCTCATTTCTCACCATTTGTTCCGTCTCTCCACTCCTTTCAAGGCCAAACATCTGTTGGAAGGAACATTTCCCTTTATTAAGGAACTAAGTTTGCAGGAATCCTAAACTTTTTGTCTTGTTCCTGCTCATCTCATTCTATGGTGATAATAAAGCTTTAATAAATCTCAAACTATGTTTTAGAGAATTTTGGTTTTTAAGCATTGTTAAACACTAATGCTGGTCAAGGACACCAACAGTTAGCAGAGGTCTGCAAGGTCTTCAGTCTTGCATGTAATAACTTAATTATATGTCTTAGTAAATCATCAGTATGTCCAGATTTGACATATAATCTTAAGTTACCTTAAATTTCATAAATTTGCTTTTTCTTCCATCAACTGTTTCACTCACCAACTTTTTCCGCTCCACTGCATTGCTTCTCGTTCCTCAGACCCATCAGGTGCTCTGATGATGGGTCTTGTTGGCTGAAGAAACAGTGCTGAGACAGTAAAAACTACAACATCTACCTTTAATATGGCTTTATTGTTTTCTGAAACATGATAAAGATATTTATCTTTATCATCTTGCAGGTTTTGTTGGAAAGCGATTCTTGTTTTGTTAAAAGTTTGAAGGCAAAATAAAGAGGAAGATCACTTTTTTTTTCTAGCTTCAGTCATCACTCCAAGAGGTCAGCATTTCTTTGAGCTGATACAGGGTGACACTTTAGGACCCAGAGGACCCGACAAAAGTTAGCTTTAAGAAGTGGAACACATCATTGAAAAAGGCAGACTCTGGAATAAGAAGGGAAATTAAAAGCAGCAAAGAAGCTCTTGACCTGAATTCACTGTGATCACTGATAATAAACAGAAGCAAACATTAGCATGAATGCAGAACATCAGAGCTCACAGAGGGGATTTATGCATCGACAAGGAGCATCACATGGTAAGAAGCTGCTTGTGCTGCAGAGCATTCTGCTGGATAATTTAAAGGCTTGATGATTGAGATGGATTATGGGTAACACGCCTGCAGCACTCAGACCTCCTCTCCCCTCCTCAATTATTCATCCATTCAAGTTCCAGATCAGCCCTTATTAAGTACAGATTGATAGATTTTATAAATGGCAGTTTTTTTTAAACTTATGGTCCTAATCCAGGGCCTGGTTTAGGACGGGCATATTAAACAGGAGATTATGTTCAGTGCCTTCTGCTATCGATCTGCAGGGGTGTCAGGGCTGAAAAACAGTGAAAGTGAATAAGTGTGTGTGTGTGTGTGTGCGTGTGCGTGTGTGTTGGTGCTGATTTAGAGCCAGAGGGCCGGCCAGTTCAGCCTGATTGCAGAAAGTGGAATCAGGCAGGGAAGGGTTTGGCTGGAAGTGGGAAGAACATGTTCAGGAAGTGGAAACTTTTGTTTCTTTGCTTTGTGTGCAGCTCTGTGTTAACAGAATGTATTTACATTGTGTCTTTGCACCTACCAAAGTAAGTTGAAATGGTGTTATAAAAGCCTGTGCCCTGTTCACCATGGAGAGTTTATTCCAGCCTCTGACTGCTTTCTTAATGTCTATGGCTGAGTTCTGGAGCTTTGCATCTCCTCCATCCAGCCTGATGAATGCTAGCAGCCAAAGCAAACCAAATGTAAAAGGAAGTAATTCAAGTATTGATGTTTTTTATATTTTCATTTTTTATGGTGCTTGAGTTTCTTGAAATATTCTCTGTTGGTGTTATAAAATGTTCCTCCAAACTTTTTATAGTTTCTTTGACCATTGACTGCTCCCCTCAGTGTTTGGAGAAGGGGTGACGTTACACTATGTGAGTGTGGGGGCAGGTTGAGAGGAGGGATAGCGGTTCATATTGCACAACCCTGCTGTTACATAGGATTTTTCTTTTTACTAGCATTTCAAAACAAAGATTACAGGGTTGCAGAGTTGACATTGCAAACCATCTTTATCATCTTGTATGCTAATCATGCAATGCTAGCATGACTAGCACAGTTTTTTTATAGTCACTTTTGTGCTTCTAAACACATCATTATTTCTTAAAATACATAACGTTGAACATTCCTCTAACAGAACCAGCTGCCAGACAGAAGGGACTTCTGCTAATTTATGGCCAGTTTTCAAATCAGAGACGACTGGGTGTTTGCTTGCTGGCTGGTCAGTTGTTGTTTTTTTGACATAAAATTGTCTGAATCTGATCAGCTGCTGTACTTTCTCAAAATTGTTTTAAGAAAACTGAAAATAAAAAAAGTGACAGCATTGCTGTGATGATGCTGAAAGTGATGCAAAGGGTTGGAGGATCTTAAAGAGACAGAGACTAATTTAAAGACATCAGCTATGACTATAATACAAAGCCTTTCTTTGAATTGTTTTTGATATTTTCAGCTTTCAACAACCGAAGGACACATAGTTACTTTATTGTTGTATAAAGTGCCATTAGCAATGGAAGTGGTGAGATTCCACACATCTTCTGCATAGTAACTGTGCTCATAAATTAATGTTTGAAGTGCTGTTCCCTAGATTTTGGGGGGCAGCACCTTTTTCTTGGAAAACATATTAGTGCATTGAGTGAGTGACACACTACAAGACATAAGAGCAAGTTATAAGAAACAAGCTTTTTGGAAATGACTGATATGTGAGTCTGTACACCTCATCAAACTGTGTTACCTTCACTGCCCATCCGTCTTGTTGTACCACATTGTTCTCTCCTAACCCTCAGGTTCTTACATACAGATGAATCGGTTGGTTTTCTGTGCTGCGGTAGCTGCTGTTGTTCCCTCAGCTGGAGGAAGGAGGAGACTGGAAGCCATTTATGCCCTCATTTAAACAACAAGTGGCCACTAAATTAGTGTTTGTTTGAGTATCGAATAATAGCCAAAGTCAGAGCTGAGACATATCGTCCTCTGAGCCGGCTGAAGTGTAGATTTATGCTCATTGACGATGAAGGGTCCGCCGGGCACTCCGCTGTGGATTCCAGATAGACCAGGAAGTAACTTCTCACTGCACAAGTGTGTCAGCACGAGGCCTGTTTTATCCTGCTGGTTTTACTGTTGGAATGTTGTTTGTTTCCCTCCTGAGGCTGCGACTGTACACTGGAGCATTATGTATAATGATATGGTGATGGCAGCACTAAGTCCAGCCTAAACAGGAACAAATTATCTGGAAAGCAGCCATGGGGACATTTGAGGGGACTCGTGTTAGGAGCAGTGTGTCCATTTCACCCTGATGTAAAAAAGCAGCGTGGCGATTAATGAGCACCAACAGGAATCTTTTTTTTTTCTGGTTTGACAGCTGCAGTTAGTCAACGGAAGAATTTTTAAGTCATATTTGCTGCAGCAGCAGCAACAGTATTATTTTTGGGAGAAAAGGAGACCTTGGTTTTAAAGTAGAGCAAAAATGAAGCTTAATATGTCAGCAACAGTTAAGGTTCATTGAATAGTCAATTGAATTGAGGTGTAGTGCTGTGAATCATTTGCTGGGTGAAACTGTGTGTTGAACCTTGTAAATGGATTTCAAGAATTATTTTTATGCCACAGTGTTTTTTTTTTTATCATTGTTTTGGTATTAGAATGCAGAAAGTACATGAATTTGTCTCAATAATATACTGTAACAAAGCGAGAAGCCCATGAAGTTCATTTGCAGCTTTCATAGATTCATTTCAGTGAGAATAATCAGTGAGGTGGAAGCTTGGCTGGAGATGGCAGCTCCAAGGCTGAGGTCAGTGGAACTGGGCGGGGCTTTGCGTAAAAAGGCGGAGCTTTGCATGAATTGGCGAGCTTTGTATTGGTAAGCATTTAGGGTCCCTCAAAATGGTTATCATGGGAGATTAAAGGACTTACTGGCACAAATCAGCACTGAAAGTATGTTTAAAATAGCATAACAAATTACAGCTGAAAAAGTCAAGTGTACATAATACTGTGCTTTAATTAGTCTATAAACAAGAACTGGAATCACACATTTGTGCTCATTGTGGTACGAAGAAAAGCGTAAAACATGGAGCTACATTTGAATGGACTGGCTGCAAACGGTTCCCCTCAGATCCACGGCTGATGGTTGAAACCTGGACAGAATTGGATGTTCTAACAGGGCAAAGACCAAACCTGATTTCTGGAACGTTTAAAGCTCCTACTGTTGTTCTGACATCAGCACTATTAGAAGTTTATGGACTGTGTTCAAAAGCAAGTAAATGAGAGAAAGCAACTTGGATATCCATCCAAAATAATCTCAGACGCTTGTTGAAAGGTTTTCCCAAATACTAGGGAGGGTGTATTTATATATGTGAGCCGATTAGACCTGTCACGATAACAGATTTTGCTGGGCGATAAATTGTCTCAAAAATTATTGCGATAAACGATAATATTGTTTGAAGACCTTTTTACATTGATTTAATGGAAATTACGTAATAATACATGCAATTTCCTGCCAAAGATAGATACACTTTACTTTCAAAAGACATTTAACACTGGGACTGATACACAAAATAAATAAAACCAAAACCAAAAATAAAATAGATTCTTAGTCTCTATTAACAATAAATGTACTTGAATAAAAACTAAACAACATAAAGCCAAAGTGGAAATAAATACTACATTCAACCAAAAGAGTGCAGATTATGAAGTCTGTATAGTATATTGGCCTTCAGTAATCATTAGATTTAAATAGAGAGACATCCGACTGCCTGATGCAATAGTTCAAACTACAGGATTTTTTACCCTGAACTACAATCTTAGAACGTTCTTCGTTCTGAGATCGTCACTAGTGTTGTGTGTTACGGTAGATCGTTGTGCCGCTCCGATCTAAATCAAGGATTTATCCAGACTGGGAGAGTGACGCAGCCTGTTGAATGTGACCGGTAGCCAATCAGAAAGCGCGGATTCCCCTCCTGCTTTCTGAGGGGAAACATAGAGGGAATCCCGAACAGCTGATACGGTGCAACCCGAAGTCCAGCAGACATCGGAAACAACATGAATGTTTATTCAACAGTTTGTGCAAAGAAAATATAAATAAGTAGGGGAGGAGTTGGAGCGAAATTTCTACCAGAAAACCCGGTAACTTTTCAGCTGTTCTTCGTTAATGTGACCTAAATAGTTCTAATGATTTTCATTCAGTCAGACTGACATTAGCCACATGCATTGCAGGTAGATTGTAGTAAGGAATTGATTAATGCCTGGTTTCAAAATTAGTGAACTAGACTTATTTTGTTGTGTCCATTGTTGGACACAACACGGTTTCGATGGAACCGTTATAGCTAGGATTTCTGTCGGCTAATGTGTCTCAGGTTTTGATAATGGGCCGACAATCCGCGACATAAGATCGTGCAGCGCGCTGGGCATTACACTAAGGAAATAAGGAAGGGAGGGTTAGTGGAGAGAAACGGAGTTGAGCCTTTTTTCATTCAGTGTCATCAACAGTAAGAGAAAAAGGCAGGAAGAAACGATATAGCCGATAATTAAAATGAGGTCGATAGTTTTAATTTATCGTCCGAACTTATCGTTTATCGCGACAGGCCTAGAGCCGATACGTATAATTGTGATCCTGCTTTAGTTATAGGAAATTCAGTCGTTTTTTTTCCTTTTCTTTGCTGCAGCAGAGCTGAACCTGCGCTTGGTTCTAAATATGAGACTAAGATGTGAAAGTCTTGCTGCCATGTTGGAGTTTATGCTTGGAAATAGTTTTACCTCATCATAAAAACAGCATTCTTCTGACTTTCTGCCTTCACTGCTGCTGCTGCAGACACTTTGCATCTTTTGATAAACACCAGGAATTTGAGTGAACCAAAAAAAGCCCATAAAGGGTCTCAGATTCTTTGTGCTTTAAGCTTGACACTTTGTTTCAATACCAGTAGGATCTGTGAAACCATTTCTCATGGAATACCTCAGTCCTGATTTGGGCATTTATGGGCATCTGAGTGAGATTTCAGTTTTCTTGTCTTCATTAACTGTCAGCAGAAGCTGGACTGGAGGAAAAGTCGGCTTACTTCCAATCTGAGTGGACCTGAAAGCAGAAACAGCCCCCACCACCCTCAACACCCCCACACGCGTATTGAGAGGAGAAAATAAATAGCTTTTTGAGTCAATCTCATCTTCAATTTGCGTTTTCACTGTTGAGGCAAAAAGAGATGCAAGAAAGCATTCAGGAATGAGATCTGGAGGATTCCTGGCTGCTCTTTCAAACAATACCTATTGTTTTGCACCTTGGAGACAATGTGAGGGGAAAAATATCCCAAAAGCTCTCAGGTCAGTGAGCCATGAAGCACAACGCCGCGCTGTCCACTTCTTCAGCTTTAGCTGATTCTTAAAGGTGTTTATCACTTCAATTCTGGAGGAAAACCAGATTCTCCTGCTTTACTCGACTCTCTCTGTTATGTTTTTATGCACATGTTGAAACTACTGGCTGACCTGTCGATCTGAACTTCTAGGGATGTGTGTTGGCTGTATGAACTGTGATTGTTTTGATCTGTTTTTGTATCTGACTATTAAATGAACAATCAAATGAAGAATATAAATATAGAATTTTGAAATGTATTTCTATCAGTTGTGTAATTTCTCCTAAGGAGAATTTACAAGGAAATACAATGATTTGGACAAATATTCAAACGTTTCCTCATGTTATCATGCTACAATTGCAAATATAAATATGTTTTATTCTGATTTCATGTGACAACACAAAATAACACATTTTTCTGAATTTGATGGAAAAGGATTATTTATAAGATTAAAGGTTATTAGTAAAGCAGTTTGTGAAGTTTGACAATGCTGTATGAAATATAAATCTATTTCAAAAATGGAATAAAAAATCTATTGCAAGAGTTCATGGATGAGGCAGTGTTAGGTACGCTGTACTGCACATTCAACATGACTGGATGTGTTGTGTATTGGATTATAAAAAAATAGAAAAATGTTTTGTTTTTTGTAAAATTAGGATCTCATTAAATTAACACATTAATATCACATAATTAATTACACGCATCTCAACATGTTAAAATTTTAATGCAATTATACACGTCACTATAATAAAAACAATAAATATCTTTATTGAGCTCATATGTGTGTTTATTCAATGATGCAGTAGCAGAAAGAAGTTTTGAATCGAAAATGTTTAGTTTTTGATTAAAATGTGCATAATTGTGATTAATTAATTACAGTTCCTGTGATTAACTCTTAAACATTTGAATAGAGTCCTACTCCACTTAGGATCAATATAGTCGCACTGATATCTTGCAGGAGTCTGTATGTTGAAGCTGTAGACTGCATAACAATATATCAGAGCAGGGGAACGAAGTAAAACTATAAATATTGAAACATGGGAAGCATATGTATATGGATGTACTGGATGAGTCAATGGGGTACGTTTTAGTAAGCGTTAGCTTCTTCCCACTCCATTTTGAACTAAATATTAAAGTTTTGCTTTTATGTTTGACTATTATCCATATTTTTTAGTTTTTTGTCAACTTGCTCTTTTTTTGCATGTTCAAAATAAATATTTAATATCTAGTAAATGTGGCATGCATCCAGTTCAGGTAGACATCATCACTTTTCCAAGTCTTTCTGCAGATTATCAATAAGATTTAGACTGGACTTTGACTGGTCCATTTTAAATCTTGAATGTTCTTTGATCCAAACCGACTTGTAGCTCTGGCTGCATGTTTAGTCTTGGTGAGTGTTAGTGTTTTGCAGCCTCCATCAGGTTTTTCTCCTTTGTGTTTTGCTCTGTCCGTCTTTCCATCAACTGTAGCGCAACTTCTCTTCACATAGCAAAGAAAAGCACCCCCACATTATGACACTGCCACCACAGTTCACCATGAGGGAGGTTGAGCTCAGCATGATGTCTAGCGTTGGTTTTATGGACATATGTGGACTAACCTTATTGGTGGGTTTTCAAACGCTGGATCTGTAAATCCATCTAATCTCCAGGATAACTCTCATATTTGTCTGAGAATCTCGCGTCCCCTGTCCTCTGCCTTGCCGTGTCTTTATCTGAACTTGTTGCGTGAAAAGCTCCGCCCATGTTGGAGGACTGAGCCACAGATGTTGATCGCAGCTTGAGGCGAGATTCTTCTTACAGACGAGGAGGTCACTCTGAGAAGGACGGATGGACGGCGTGGAGGAGCTCGTTGACGGGGGAAACGCTCAGCCGTTCAAAGCGACAGATTTTCAGCAACCTGCTGAATTTCTTCATGCTGGTTTTGGAACAGTTCATGACATCACATTCAGTAGTTTGTGTTGGGCAAACTATTTGCTGAATTCCAGGCTGAGGCTGAACGATGTTAGTAGGCCTGTCGCGATAAACGATAAGTCAATTAATCGTACGATAAATTAAAACTATCGACCTCATTTTAATTATCGGCTATATCGTTTCTTCCTGCCTTTTTCTCTTACTGTTGATGACACTGAATGAAAAAAGGCTCAACTCCGTTTCTCTCCACTAACCCTCCCTTCCTTATTTCCTTAGTGTAATGCCCAGCGCGCGCTGCACGATCTTATGTCGCGGATTGTCGGTCCATTATCAAAACCTGAGACACATTAGCCGACAGAAATCCTAGCTATAACGGTTCCATCGAAACCGTGTTGTGTCCAACAATGGACACAAAATAATAGTCCAGTTCACTAATTTTGAAACCAGGCATTAATCAATTCCTTACTACAATCCACCTGCAATGCATGTAGCTAGTGTCAGTCTGACTGAATGAAAATCATTATAACTATTTATGTCACGTTAACGAAGAACAGCTGAAAAGTTACCGGGTTTTCTGGTAGAAATTTCGCTCCAACTCCTCCCCTAGTTATTTATATTTTCTTTGAACAAACTGTTGAATAAACATTCATGTTGTTTCCGATGTCTGCTGGACTTCGGGTTGCACCGTATCAGCTGTTCGGGATTCCCTCCGTGTTTCCCCTCAGAAAGCAGGAGGAGAATCCGCGCTTTCTGATTGGCTACCGGTCACATTCAACAGGCTGCGTCACTCTCCCAGTCTGGATAAATCCTTGATTTAGATCGGAGCGGCACAACGATCTACCGTAACACACAACACTAGTGACGATCTCAGAACGAAGAACGTTCTAAGATTGTAGTTCAGGGTATAAAATCCTGTAGTTTGAACTATTGCATCAGGCAGTCGGATGTCTCTCTATTTAAATCTAATGATTACTGAAGGCCAATATACTATACAGACTTCATAATCTGCACTCTTTTGGTTGAATGCAGTATTTATTTCCACTTTTTGGTTTTGTTTAGTTTTTATTCAAGTACATTTATTGTTAATGGAGACTAAGTATTTTATTTTTGGTTTTGGTTGTTTTATTTATTTTGTGTATCAGTCCCAGTGTTAAGTGTCTTTTGAAAGTAAAGTGTATCTATCTTTGGCAGGAAATTGCATGTATTATTACGTAATTTCCATTAAATCAATGTAAAAAGGTCTTCAAACAATATTATCGTTTATCGCAATAATTTTTGAGACAATATATTGCCCAGTAAAATCTGTTATCGTGACAGGCTTAGATGTTAGAATGTGCATCTGTTTTTATACCGAGCAGAAAACAGGCTTCATTTCTACTGCAATGTTAGTTATTGCAACAAAAACATATATAAAAAAAGGGAAAAAATGCTAAAGCTGGATATAAAATGGTGGTTGATAGTTTGAATATGATTAAATGAGTCATCTCTGATATTACTGTACATAGGCTGAAAGTGAACATGTTCAGATCGTGTTGAAATACTGACAACAGAGGGTCAGTCAGTGTATTGATCGCTCAAGCTTGACATATTTCCCAGATCCATGTTGTGGTTTCAGAGGTAGCTGGAGATCTGCTTTTGCTTCCGATCCTGCGCTCCTCCTTGCTTTATTTGGTGTTGAATAATTAATGACCAGGTGTAATGTGTCATGTGCTATTGTTCATTTTGACCTTTTGTTGTATTTACACCTGAAACGGTTGGTTGTCATGGAAGCGTCAAGGAGTGCCAATTGGCCGCCACAGCTGGAAAAGTGAAAAAGGAGTAAAGGAAGAGTTTAGCAGTTAAAGGGTGGAGTTTTTTTTCTCTTCAGGATGTGTGTCTGAACATGAATGAATGATTTTACAGTTTCCCAGGCATGAGAGTCCCAAAGCATGAAAACCTGCTGGGGAAATAAACAGTTTTATGGTATCATGGTTAACGGAAGCTGAAATGTAAAATATGACCTATTAGCTTTTAACTAACATTGAAAAATATTACTTATTCAAAAACAGAAATATAACAACCTGATTAGGGCTGCTATTAACCATTATTCTGACGATTAATTGATTAATTGTCAGACTAATTGATACTTTCTGCAGATTTTTCATTTAAGCACTTCAGCCTTTTTCATCCAATTTTACAAATACATGAAAATATGCAAATACACCAACAACTGTCTTTTTTATAGAAGAAATAAACATTTTAATGCCTTACATGCAGTAACATAGCGTTCTGTTGCCTGCAGCTTTCTGCTTTACGGTCATGTTGGTCCTATTGTGCCAACTTTCCCACATCGTTTGTGGGTTTTATTTATCTATTTATTTTTAGCTGGAAGTATGCCTGAACTTATCTACCTTGTAATTCAGGTAAAAGTGTCCTAACCTTCTTTCAGAAAGCTGCTCCTCAGTACAGCCAGAGATAAGGCTTCTCTGGCATCTCACTGATAAGAAATGACTTAAAACCTCAAAATGCTTTGATACTGTTCACTTTGAACCATGTTCAAGTTTTTATTTTAATTGACACATGACATGATGCAATTGTCTACTGTTCCCCTGTAATGAACTGCTGGATGGTTTAGTTGTAGGAGGGAGGTGAAGCGAAGCCTCAGACTCACAGCAGCTTCTCTGTCGTCATCCAACAAACTAAACCAGATGGAAAACGTTCCGTCCCGTTTGTCGGTCTCCACCCAGAGACGATTTAAAATACATCCTTTAATCAAGCGATACCTGTAGCTAACGAGACAATTTTATTAAATTGAATTTTCTTGCACTTGTATGTCTGAAGGAAAATCCAACAGCATCCAGCAATGTCTTTGTTTATCCAGTGATAGAAATGCTAAGCGTGTTGAGTTCAGCAGCTGATGCTCTGAGGATTTCTTAAAGCTAGTCTTACATGATAATTGCATGTCACTATGACGGCTTCCACTATTATTATGGGAGTGTTGCTGCTGCGCTGCACCTCTGGAGATCAGCCCAACTTTATCTGCAAGCTATAATGGAGCTGCTGGCTGATAGCAAGCTAACTGCTTATTATTCTAAGCCTATCAGATCACAGGAGGTTTCAGTTTGGGGATGGAGAGGGTTTTAAATGACATTACCTGAAACATGCATTATTTTGGACCTCACGTCCTAATCTAAAGTCAAGAGCACCGCTCCCAGATCGGATGTTAATTACTCAGAGGGACAGGGCCTTCCTCTGCCGGAGCTGCTCTCCTGTAGAGTGATGCACTTGCCACCTTCGGTACCATATGGCGTGGCCTTGTGCCACTTTTTTTTTTTTTTCTGCCCTTTTTTAAGCAGGGCGAAACGGGGTAGACAGAGAGATGCTGCAGGCTTGGTTATGGCTGCTTGCGTATGAAATGATTTCTTAGTTGTGGCTCACATTGTCTCCTCTCCCCTTATTTTTATTTTTATTTTTTCTTCCCTCTGCATGTCCTTTCCTCACAGTGTCAGACCACTGCGGCATTTTGTGTTTGAGTATGAGCGCCGCAGATAGACATGATGCTATAGACCCCCCCCACCCTGACCCCTCCTCTCCTGCGCCCCGTCTCGGAAAATGCGAAACGGCTCGTTGCCAAAAATGATTCTGAATGTGTGCTGCTCTGCTCAGATGATGCAAAAGCTTGGCTTTGTGAATGTCAGAGTGGGAAACAGTGGGTGGTTTTTGGTCGGTAGTGGAGGAGGGCAGGGGGGGCTGTAGGCAAGAAACAAAAAAAACACGCACACACTGACTCACACACTAAAGCCACTGCCTCATTGTGTGCTGCACCTGCAGCACGCCCACCCCGTTGATGCGCAGCGCCTCGGCACTTAAAGCAGTCCATTAGCCAGCAGTAGCTGAGTGCGGCTCTAGCTAGCTGGGCAGCAGCAGGATGTGTTCAGCTGCTGCTGAGTGCTTCCACTGGGGTCTAGCAGGAGGCCCATCTGTGCTAAAGTACCATGGATCCAGCAGCATCTTATGTTTCCTTGTCTGATGCAGCAGTAACATTCTGAGCTGGTGTTTTTTTCCCTTTATGCCAAAGGTCGTTGTAGCTAGCGTTTGGTTTGCAGATGTTCAAACAACAGCATATGATTTCCAATTTGTTTCAAAAGAGAGGGCATAATCACTCACCATGCAAATCACAACCACTTGGGAAAAGTTTTTTCCTTAAAAGGTCAACTAGAAATATATGTGGCTTTTCTGTTTTAATTTTCCACAGTGAAGATCTGGAGCACACTAGTGATAGATTTTTTAAAGTAAGTTTCTGTACTGTGTTGACACTACATGTTTTTTTCTGCCGGGCTGCACCAATTGCAGTTTTGAAATCCTACCTACACTTTACAATTTTGGCTGATACTGTTATTGTTTCTTGTCTGAAAAGTATCTAAATGTAGCAGAAAAGTTGTGTAGTTGGCAAACGTGGGGTGACTATTGTGAAACGCGTAATGTGACCTATCATTTGTCCCTCTGTCATGGAAGAACAAAAAGAAAACAAGTTGATTTTCAGACTTTTGCAGAGGTAGATGAAACTGAGGGATATGATTGGTTTCTCACATGAGCCTCAACTGAACATCATTCATCCAAAATGAAGGAAATCAGGGCCAATTTATTGGAACATTTTGAATTTTTTGTTCAAGTCACTCAACTAGTCCCTAATATGTGGGCTAAACTTACCCTGAAGCTACATCAGGAATGGCTGCTAACATCTCCATGACATGAATACAGGAATGAAACGTTAAAAGTGACTTAAACAAAGTAAAAGAAGCTGATAGTGTGCAGCTCATTGGTTCCTGGAGGTAAACACAATGCAGAGTGAACTGTGAAGAGATGAGTCCTGCTGTGTGAGCCCTGCTGGCATCCACCATTTTCTGTTGATTTATGGTTCTTCTCTGTGCTTTTGTGAGGGCAAAGGAAAATGAGAAAAACCACCTTCGAGATACTGTGTGTATAAATACCAGCTCCGCTTCAGGAGGAATATTTGTTCCCACAGAACATATAAACCAGGCTGGTGGCTGTTTCTGTCCCACAGAGGACAGGACTCATGATTCAAGGACATTCTATTGCAAACCACAACTGAGCATGACTGTTAGCATTAGCAAAACACTATACATGTGTTAAGCTAATGCAATATGGGAGGAATATTCCTATGTTAAAATTGCAGGTTTCAGTGTTTTATTGGGACTTTTTGTGACGGAGCAACACAAACTATTGCAGAGTTTTGCACAAAGAGGAAAGTGATGCATCATTTTTCATCTTTCTTTCAAATAATCTGAACCGTGGATGTGGACTCATTTACCATGACACCAACTGCCGTCACAGGACACATAACTATGAAACATAGCTCAGCTCTGTGTAATTTCATCTCTTCTGTGAATACATCAGAGGGTCATTAGTGATGACCCCCCTGCTCCCCCTGGCATCTTAAAGACCAAGGAACACAGCAGGCAGGTCAAGAAGAAGGTTGTGGAAAAGATTAAAACAAGATTAGCTTATTAAGCTTCAGCAGATCCCTGCGTGTTCCTGGTTCAGTATTTGTGGATTCATTTATTTGCAGATGTTTCTGTGGAACATGAATCCAGATCATTTACAGAAAACCAGCATATTTTGGGATTTTTTTCCATAGAGGATCTCTAAATTGGAAAGACAATGCAGCTTGGGAAGATGGAATATTTAGACCCAATGCTAGTTGGTTGGCCTTCACAAAGTAGACAGTATAGGAAACCAGGAAGATGGTAAACGTTAGCTTCTGTGGTTGTGCTAAAACAGTTCCCACTATGTGTATTAATGGATATTAAATTATCCATTAATTTGGTCTCAACATCAATAGAAGAGGCACTTATGAGAGTTTTCAGATAATATTCCCTGATTTTAGACATTCTTGACTGGCTGTGGTCCTTAATCCTGTGAATACCAGTGATTTGATGGACTGTGTGTTGGTCTGTAACAATGTATTACAATGTTCCACATTGTGTTACAATGGACTCTGAAGTTGCAATGTGATGAAATGTTACATGGGTGTGAATACTTCAGCTGAATGTTTTGTCTGTGAAGCTCTCGGCACTGAAAGCAGCACAGAAAATGGAATATACTCGAATTGAGCATTGCAGGAATGAACTCATCTCAGTTCATTAAAAATTCATGAAAAAGTTTCCCAGAAGATAAGAGCAGACTTTCCTTTGGCTCATGCCTCTTCCTTTCCCCTAAATGGCACTCGTTTGCTCTTGCAGGTAACTAGAAATGGTTTTGCTATTTAAAGTTGAGTGCATTTTAAAGAAATCCTTCCGGCGGACCTGAAAAAACGAATCTCACTTCGTGCTCAAACAAAGACAACATTGTGTCGGTGCTTGCAACATAATCAGGGGGCATGATTTGCAACTTTCCGGAGGGTTGGAATAGATTTCACAAGCGACTCGGCTGTTTATCTCAAAGTTAAAGGCTAAAACCCAACTGTAGGTGGAACTGCTGACTGTAATCTGTCACCAATACTTGAGATGAAACTATTTAGTTGTAATCAGGACGAAGAAATCAAGACGGCCCTAAAAATCTCTCACAAATCTTTACTAGCTGCACTCTGGACTTCTCATTGAGACACTTTGAAAGAAGTCCAAAAAAGGAAATGGTGAACCCAGTCTGTCAGAGTTCATTCATCAGGTATCCTGTAGCACCTGAAAGCTAGAGGAAAGTCTGTTTGACAACTGAAGTGCCATGATGCTGTTTATGAATTTATTTATTTGTGCTTTTTAAAATGTTTTTAAGCGCTAAAAAGGGAAAATGTTTGGCTTATATCTTTTTAGGTAATCACAGGTCCTGATAGATGCTACCGCTGGATGTCCACTGTATCTTAAGTGACTTTTTCCTTGGTTGAATTCCTGCCATGGTCAAATACACTGATGTGATTCAACTGCTACCAGTCAGTGGAAGGAGAGTCAAAGCTTGTAATCTTTTATTACATACGTTAGCTAATATATAGAGGAAAGTGGAGTAGAAGCAAAAATCCTGGACTGTTGTAGTTGTTTTCTCTATAAGTTTAGCAGTTATTGATTCTGCTTGGTAAAATTTTGAACCATCTTTCATTACGACACTGTTTCTATTTATGTTAAGTGTGTTGGTAACTTTCTCTGCACAGATGTTTTTATAATGTTTACTTGTTTGTTGTTTTACGTTTTTATCATGTAAAGATCTTTGAATTGCCTGCTGCTGAAATGTGTTCCACAGAAAACTTGCCTTACCTTCCCTTGGTAGGTAAGGCAAGTCCCAGCAAAGGATTTGAATTCAGCTAATGTTTGGACGTTACCTGGACCATTGCAATACTTGCATGCATCTTTTCAGGCCTTGTCCTGGGATCCCTCTCTAGTTTAGGAAGCCATCTGTCAGAGAGATCAACTCAAGAATATTATGGTGAAAAGGCGAGTTCATGGTCAGCTCAGCCATTACAAGGTGCACAGTTTCTAGTGGAGGTTCATTACAGAAACCTTTTCTTTTGCCATGACTGTACAGTGAACCCTTGGTATTTGGTTTAGTGGCTATGGAATCTAGGAATGTTAAGGCTCCCTCTAAAAATGCCATAGCTTCATATAGGTCAATACCAAAACCTTAATATGAATTAATGCACACAGTCGAAACAGTCTCAGCACTGCAGCTGAAGCTAATGTCCAGCATCGTCCTTATCTCTGTTCTGGAGGGTAAAGTTAGCCGGGCCATTGCCTTCCTATTCCACTCTATTCTCATCTCCCTTCAATTCTCCGCCTGGAATTTCTCCCATTGAACTCAATTTCTCCAGTTGCATTTCAACTGGGCCAATCACGGAACAGAAGAAATAGTGGTGACTAGAGACGTCATTTTAGGGTTATAGTCTGGCTGTGATCGTAGTTTGGTAATGGCAGTGGAGAAAAAGAATGAAGCCATCCAGTCCACAACTCTAAAGATTGAGCAATTAAAGCCAGAGCAAGAATAATGCTTGACTTCTTATTGCTGGCAAAGATGTGACTCCACTCCCCACAGGATTGTTTTCAGGAAGCTTACATTTGTCACGGCCAAACAATAGTGATTTGATAAAATCGAATCCAATTGTTTCAACTTCAACAAAGTCCACACTTCCAGCAACCAATCATTTCTCAGCAACCGAGGGACCAGACTTCTGTACGTATTTTCTGTCAAATATTTAAGATTTGTAGTTGTTACTGTAAACAGCACTGAACTGATAGATGAGACCAGAAACACTGAATTTGTAAAAACAAAAGAAACAAAGTCATATTTATAGTAAAATGACTTTTGTACATTATAATAAACAACCACAGGGACAGAGATCTGTTGCAGAAAATAAAATCAAAGGAGGGAAGAATTACAAAGGAGTGTGTGTGTGTGTGTGTGTGCGTGTGTGTGTGTGGCGTGCGTGTGTGTGTGTGTGTGTGTGGTGCGTGTGTGTGTGTGTGCGTGGTGTGTGTCGTGTGTGTGTGTGCGTGTGCGTGCGTGTGTGTGTGTGCGTGTGTGTATTCCTTCAAAGGGAAAGGCAAAATGAGGATCAGACGAAGTGAGTGTGCTGTGCAAAACTTCAAGCAGTTTGGTCCATCAGACAAGTTCCGTTTGAAATTCTACAGACGAGTGTTTCTCTGGAACTTGAACTGTGGCACACATAAGCTTGTCTGCAGCTTAATGGGAGACAACACACCAATTTTATTTGAATATGTTGTGTATTATGTTGCTGGGACTTCAAAAGCTTTGTATGTATTTCAACCTCCTGGCTTAACAAGCAGGGAGGTGATGCATTAAGACTGTCGGGTCTGTAAGCATGCAGATTTGTCCTTGAACTGCATTTTATATGGAACCCACAATTATTACCACAATAGCAGTGAGTGTAATGGAATGATTGCATGCATTCACACATTGCATACCAATAATATATTGAACTGATGCATATGAAAGATCATTGTTTTTAGGGCCTGAGATGAAGGGGCCCGGAAATGATGGGAACATTGTAAAAATGGAAAGGCAGAAAAGATTCAGGAAATGTGAGCTCATAGTAGTTTATAGGCAAATTGCCACATGATTTTACACACAATAGAGAGGGCAATAAAACCGCTCAGTAACTTTGACTGCCACTGGTTTTAGCTGTCAAAATGACTCAGCAAATCTTAAATGTACGTGTGATTTATTAAAGAAAAAGGGACTCAGCTGCTACTAATTGTCAACACTACAACAACTAGAGAGCAAGGTCCAAGGGCGTCACATCAAGAAAACATTTTGATTGAAAGAATAGATAGTGAGGGAGAGAGAAGTAGATCAGTTATGCTAGCTTGACTTTGACAACCTCACCATGTAGATCTGCTGTGGAATTCAGTGTTTCTGTTCAGCAAAAAAAAAAAAGGCCCATCATGACTTTTTGACTCTTCTCCATCTTTCTGGTTGCATCTTTTAATATAATTTTACCTGAGCTGTCTATCAGTTTAAGTCAAAGTGAGGCGACTTAAACAGAACAATGATCTGTTTCAGAGCGAACTGCAGCACAGCCTGGATGATGACACTGAAATAAGAGCCGTCTGTTTGACGCCGGTGAATGACCTCACTGATTAAACTCACACTGCTCCCATGTTGAACAAGCCTCCTTTCAATTAATGATTCAATTACACACAATCAGCAGGAGGTACACCACGACTGTTGGGTCTACTGGTTTCTGATTATAAATAATTTGTCATTGTAAGATCATTTCTAGCCCCGAAAAAATAGGAAACCCTGGTGAATGTAGTTCCAGAACAACCGAGAACAGCATTACCAAAACCGATCTGACCTGATTTTTTTTTGTTGTTGTTATGTTTACATCAGCTCTTCATCTGCAGCCATAAACAGCTGTGATTGCAGTCTTAAGGAGCAGGAAACAATTTTACCAAACATAAATTACGATGCTGGAGAGTCTGGTTTGAAAAGTGGGACTGTTGAGAGAGTCTCTCATTAACTGGAATACAGTTGAGACTTCTAGTTGAGATAAATACACTCCAGCCTCAGAGAGTCTTGCAGAACTTTTTGGCTGAAACGGAGCGAATTTGGGGCAACGTATTCTCACACTTGGATATGTTTCAGAGGTCCAGCTCAGTTTGAGTTGTGCACACATTTAATGTATTCCACACAGTGGAAATAAAGCTGGCATTGAGACAAAACAGAAATGATTTAAAGGCTTGTTTTGGAAGGGATTTTGACAATGATAGATAAGAGGGGACAGCTCAACAACTAGCACTGTGCAGGGTACGGCCCTCTGTGTGTCATTTTTGTGGCTCTAAAGAGTTAAGAACAGCTTTGTCACAGCAATTAGAAACCAACAAGCTTTGTCCTGCCATTATGTGTCTCCCTGCCCTCGAGGTCCACGATGATGCCTTTTCATCCGCCTGCACGCTTCCACACCCATGTTTCTGTTTTAACACTCCGGTGTGTCGTTTGCATGCTGCCGAGGTGCATAATTCCAGAAATGGTGCCTTTGGTCATTTATCATGGCATCAACAGTGGGAGTTGGGGAAGAACTGCAAGGAGAGAAAGGGTCGGACAAAAAGAAAAAAACCTTTTCAGTCCTTGAGGTGCACAATGTGAGGCATCTGAAGACAGATTTGTCTGAGGTAAGGCAGCTGTCCTTGGGAATGCTCCACTGAGCTCTAGTGCAGATTGAAAAAGTCTCCTTCAAAAGAGCAAATACAGCAATTCATAGAAACCTGTAAATGTCACTTTGCATAATATTAATCAAGCATATTAGTTTGGGACAGTTGAATAACAGTTGCATTGTGACTATGGGACTGTAGAACATTCATTTTGATTAATTAATCTACTAATAGAGATTATATTGGTATAAAAATTAAAAAAGGATTTAATTTTTTAATATTTTGTATTTTATTTTTTACGTGACGGTTTTGAACGGAATCTTCTTTATGCAAGTTTCTGGTACACCCATAAATCTGATGCACAGCCAACATCCACAAACAGCAAACGAATGACGAAGCTGCTTCTCTTGGAGCTTTGGATTCATTTTGCTTCAAAAAACAATCATTGGATTTTGAAATGGTGCCTTTTTCACCTTTCCTCTTAGCACAACATCTTAGCAAGTTGTGCTAGGAGGAGTTAGCCTTTCAGCACAGTATAGCTATCAGCATAGCTATTCAATGCTAAGCTATCATTTCATTGCTAAACATGCAGCAGCAGCCCAGACATCCCCAATGTTGCGTCAGCATCCACAGTCCACATTTCTAAAGAAGGATTCCCTTCAAAAAGTCACATGAATGATCAGAAAACACTGAAAGCTGAATGAGTATAATATCACTTTGCACCATTCTGATGGCTGAGTAACGTAAGAACAGATTATCACTCTTTCTTTTCAGCAGGAAAAGAAAGAGGTTTTAAATTGAAAATGTTGCTTATTTTGTTGATAGTTTTCGATTTAAATGAAGATCCTGCAATTAACTTGATTAAAAATTTTAATCAAGTCCCACCGCTGATTATAACATTAACTACCTTATTTTAAGAGTTTGATTAGAATAAGCTGATGTATTTAGCTTCATGAAAGTATGGTGTACAGCACTGCTGCAACTGATACGTCAACATCAGTTGCATAAATATTTATTATATTTATTATAAGTTATGAACTGTACAGTTGAGAGTGGGAGTTTTTAAATTCGTTCGGTAGCTGAGTTTAACCCTGAATCAGTTGTTACGTCTTAGGTGTAGTTGGCCTGAAAAGTCTTTATTTCACACGTAAAAAAATGCACTTAAAAAGTGTATTACTATATTATTAATATCTGATGCCTTCATCTAAAAAAATGTTCTATCAAAATGGAGGACAAATCAGATGAAAAATGATCCACTCTGCTATTTTATTTAAGACTCTTTCAGCTTTCATTGTTCAGTCCCATTTTTTTCTATTTAAACCAGACAGTGTGTTTAATGGGAGTGAGAGTAATCCTGGAATTTTATGTCAACCACTCCAGCTCCAGCAGTGTCAACGTCACACTATCAAAAAACTGATTTCATTTCTTTACTGGAGGTAGTTGGTAAATAAGAAGCGCTCCGAGCGATGCCCCCTGGATCTCATCAGTGCTAACATGAGTTGTCAGAGTGTGTGTGTGTGTGTGTGTGTGTGTGTGTGTGTGTGTGTGTGTGTGTGTGTGTGTGTGTGTGTGGATCTGGTGCTGGGTGAGTGACAGTGGTGTCCTTGAGTCTCCCATGCTTTTTCTGGGCCACTGTGTGAACTCTGACTGACAGGCAGCAGTGGGGCGACATGCCAGGCTGAGACTCTGCTGCCTTCAAGGTACAAATGCCAACATGAGACCCTGCTGGACAGTACAGCAGCAGAGATCCAGTAAACAAAGTAACTTAAAATATACATTAGCTTGTATTACTGAACAAAATTCCATTTTACCCATGCACTTTTTCTTTATTATGTAATTTATTATTTTCTCAACTTCTGGAAAGAAAGTAGCAGATTATTCACAATCTGACACCAAGAGGACAAGAAATACTCTGTTAGCATGCTAAAGTTAGCATTTAGCATTCTCTACAGAGAAGAAACTAAAAATCAATAAAAGCACAAAGTTTAAGTCTCTGAAAAAAGAAAAAATTAATATATTAGATAATGCAAATCTAAAATTGACAACATATTGATGAGTAAATGAAGATTGTCAAATCTTCATGATGCATGGACCAAATTCAATGTCTTTGTTGTTGTTCGGCTAATAAGCGAATAAGTTTAAAATTTTAAAAAGTAAAAAAACTGATCTTGCAACTGCTTCCTGTCATTTTCTTCTTTGTGGTTTCCGCCAGCAGCAAAATCCTTGTGATTGTGAAAGAAATGTCTCTGTTGCAGTTTGGTAAAATAAACCCATTTTGATACAAATGGAAAAAAAAACACTTCATCCTAGAACCAAAACTTTGAATTGAAAACTGAGAGTCAGTGTGGTTCTGTTGAGCAAATTTATTTTTAAATGTCAAATTGTGCTATTGTATGGTAGATGGAAACACATCCACTGTTCACTTCTGCTACCTTGAGCCATGATGGCGACAGTTTGATATTTGCTCTGACTTGAAATGCCACATAATCATACTTCCTCCTTCTTTATCTTTTCTGTTTATCTGTGATCCCCTTTTCTTTCCAGCTGCCTCATCGTTCGCCTTCTTGTTCAGTTGGTATTTCTGTTCCCCTATCATCCCTCCGAGAGAGAGAGAGAGAGAGAGAGATGAGCGGGTGTGAAAGAGAGGACTGTATGCAGTTACCTTGGCAACTGCATCTCGAAGCTTAGCCTGTTCTCTTCCACATGCATACACACTTCGTCTCTCTTTCTCTCTCTCTCTCTCTCACACACACTTTCTCCATCCTCCTGTCTGGCTTTGATTAAAGCGTACCTCTGATGAGGCTGAATAGACAGGAGGAAGAGGCAGAAGAAAGGTGGGGACTGACCCGGCTTGTTAGGGGAGACGTGATGGTTTTCTTCTCTGATGAATTATTAGAACTGAAGCCACGTATCAAAGGCAGAGCTTGTCTGGGAGCTACACCAGGTCCGCAACAAAGAAAATAGCAGTCCACGCTGCACTTTGAGATTCCCTCCTCGCCTCTGCAGAGGTCTTTGTCAGTTGGCTGATGGAGGCAATTGTGGGTGATAGTCTGTTACAGGAAATTAATGCATTCGCCAGGCTCCACTGCCTCTCTCTATGACATCAATCTGTGCTAATTTGCCAATTAATCTGATTCGATGACACAATGTCTCTATAAGGGACATTCATTTACCTCCAACTAACTTTATGTTTTGGTGATTTGTGTTCTTTATCACATCCTCTTCCTGTGTGTCTCAACATGCCTGCAGGAGGACATTTTCACCTCCAGCGAACAAACGGCGGTAACTATCGATTCTGGAGTCTTTGTGAAATGTGTCACAGTTAGCGGCGCGCTTGTTAACGTGGTCAGAACACAAGTGAAAAATATCCACAGTGGGATCTGGCAGTGGGGTTGACTGCAGTTGTTTGGGATAATTTGTTGTTGGATGTCCACACGGTGAAAACGTTCAATTCTGTGGCTCAGGAGGAAGTTAAGAACGATTCAGAATGCTGACAGCAAAGTTTTGTGAAAACATAACCTACTGTTGGATTATAGATGATAAATTTTCTGAGAAATGCCCTGAGAATTTCTACACTTACTGCACTCTAGTAAGAGTAGCTGTTTTTCATTAAATTTAAGGAATGTAAAAATCTTAAAACTTCTGTTCACTTCCAGAATTGTGAATATGGATTCAAAAAGGTGAACTCTAACCTGCCTACAAACATAGGTCACGGTTCAGGTGAAGTGAACTCTGACCCAGTTCAAATGCATATGAGACCGGAGACTGCTGCAAAAACAGGAACCGGACTGTAGCGCAGGGCATTCTGGGTAAATACAACTAAAACAAATGTTACTCCAGTGCTGTTGGGAGAAATGAGTCGATTTCTTTTGCCAAAGACAAAAGAGAAATACTAAAGTATTTCTAAAGTCTGAGCTACTCTATTTTTGTTTATGTTTTGTGAAGAAAGAAGTTGCACTCAGTTTATTCTTCAGAGATTTTTGTGTGATTTCCTTCAGTGGTTCCTGGTGCAGCGCCACCGCAGGCGAGGAGGGGAACAGGTTTTTCAAAGGGTTTGGTTGATTTGACAGTGCAGTGTGAAAGTGAACACACACCAGCTGAAAATGCAAAAGAATATAACAATTTTGATCCCCAGTCAAACTGAATTGACCAGATTATCAGGTGTAAAAAAGGTTTCCACATCACCACTCAAAACAGCTGGTTTGGTCTGATAAAAAAAACAAAAAACAAAGGAAAAGTGTTGGAGTGATTGATATTGCTGAGACACTGTTCTCCACTTTTGAGTCAGAGCAACTTTTTTTGTTGCCAATTATTAATAGGCATTTTAAAGTGGTATGATGGAACACGTGAGTCATAAAAATGGACTTTTCTTAAACATTGGTATTCCTTTATTCTGGATGTGACTAATCCGTAGTGATATTGTTTTAAAGGTTTATAAAAAAGGCAGTTTTGAGATGGCAGAACTACTTTGCTCTCTCCATCTCAGGGATTAGCTTCAGCTAAATGGTGATGCTGTGACTCTTTTACTGTGAGAAAGGGTTACATACAGAATGCAGGATTTTTGCTCTGAATGAACAGAGACATAACCTTCTACCTCTCTCTGGAAAAAAAAAGCACTTGTAACGCACCCACTCAGCAGAGTGGGTGCATACTTATTAGCCTAGAATCATTTGTTTCAGAGTGCAATCAGAGGAGGAGGCGGCGACGCTGATCGCTTGATTTTTTTTCCCCCCTCCTTGAGAATGCATCGCTCTTCAGAGTCTCTTCTCTCCAATCAGAGAGTTTACTCTGAAATCATATCCACAGTTCAGCCGGTGACAGGAAATTGATTAGACAGCAAGTGGGAAATGAGTCCCCGAGCGGACCCCCGCTTCCCTTTATCCCAAAGGACGGGAATTCATTTCTGTCAGATCACTGTGATTTTTGTGTAATGGGACAATTTGCACAGTGGGGAAGCTGAAGGAGACACAGAGAGAGAGGACGTTCACACTCCTTTAAACATGTGCGATATGTCAGGACCTTCTCTGGGCTGGGAGTCTGGAGGTTGATGTCTGTCCTCAGAACAAGTCGTGATAATACCATGGTCATTGCCTGCAGCTCCCAGGTGGATTAAAGTGATGTGATTTAATGCCTGTAGAGCTGAGAGGCCATCAGGGAGATCCTCTCACTGCAGGATGTAACTTTTATATAGAATATGTCTTATACATATTTGTTTGGTATGCTGTGAAAAGATTGATCTCCTCCTTGAGCTACTATTTCCATCTGAAGAAATGCACCGCTCCCAACCAAAACCAACCAATTAGTGCCAGGAGGAGGGGCTTATCGCTGTCAATCAACTTCGCGTACTTGCTGACAGAGAAAAGCTGTAGCAATAGCATAGATCAACGGTGGGGAGGCTTTGAGGATGGTAGGGGTGCGGGAATGTGCAGCGCAACACGATATTGTGATTGACAGCACTGAGTCCTGCCTCCTGGCTGTGATTGGTTGTTTCTAGTTGCTCTGGGAGAAAATGGAGAAGCTCAGTTTTTTCAGATTGTCACCAAACTGTCAAGATATCATGTCAGTTTCATTAAATATGGAAACAAAATACTTTTTATGTAGTAATAACTGCAGTAATAATGTTAACAACACAAACATTTCAAATTATGATGTACAATGTGATCTAATTACTTTTAAAACAGCAAGAACAACTGATAATCTGCCTCTAGTCTCCCTAATGGATGCAATTTTAAACCTTTTTTTTACTTTGGTTGTCTGAATGTTGCCACTTTTGAAACTTTTCTCTATGTGGTTCTCAAGTGTCATTCAAGGTCACAGTTTTCCTGCAAGCTGTTTTGCACAGATCTCCTTGGAGATATTTTGTGACAATATGGTTCTTCCACGTCAGTATTTTTAATAAACAGCTGCCAAAAAACATTCTCCAAGGTCACAAGCATTTTAACCCTCAGATGAGAAATCTACCGAGTGGCTCTGAAATAATTTCACAACGTGACGTCGCGATGTAAAGCGTACAGTGAAACAAAGGTGGCTGAAATATTTCACTCCAAAGTCTTCAAATAAAATCTTTCTCTCACTGTGGCTTTTATGAGGCGTCCAGATTTATTGATTAAAATGATTAATAATTAAATTTTTATGTTCCTACGCACAACCCATAATGACAGAAACAGATTACATCTGCAGTGATATAGATTTTATTTTTTTTGTCTTGTTTTAATCATGCACATAAACAGCAAAAAGTCAATATTTGTATGTTTGCTTGAGATGAATAGATGCTCACAGAAACACTGCAGCTTTCTTCCGTTTCAGTTCACTTCATAACTCATAACATAGAGAGCATAAATCTTTTCATACAAATACCGATGCATTCTAAAGCTTCATTCGTTTGCTTTAGTGAGGCTCTTATTCTGTTGAGAGTCAAATAATAATTTCTTGTTATTTTATCCAGCTTTAAAAACAAAGTAAAAAAAAGAAGAGGAAAAATACAATTTATTTTTATTGAATTAAATTTCAGCACACAGGACACCAGTGTTGGAACTGCAGCACATGGTGTGGAGCAGCACTGATATTGACAAAACAGACCAATGAAAAGAAAATCTGTGTATATGTTTCTGTATGCATAGACCTAAAGGCCTGGACATATAGACCAATGGAAGTTATGCTGCCTAATTAGTACCGAATGCCAACGTATAGAGCATATAGAGGGAAAAAAGAAAGTTATCCAAACACAGAACCCTGTGGTACTCCACAACCAGACTTAGTGCAGGAGAAAGATTTATTAGCATGTTAGCATGAACAGATTAGAATGTTGTATATTGCAGGTGGGAAAAATATCTCAGCCTCAGAAACCTGCATTATTTATAAGCTTTTTCTACATGTAAGACTATAAAATGAACTTTATAGCCACAACTTTAAATTAATAAATGAAAACATGACTAATTAGCATTTTCATCTGTTTTTTTCTTTTTTTGCAAAAATGTATAAGTTTGCTCAAAATTCACACAACAGTCGGCTGGAGTCGTAGCCTGTGTTACATTGCTGTTGGATTTTCATGAGGGAAACAGAATCTTGTGGCACTATGGAAGTAAATATGTGCCATCAGGATTTGAATAAAAAATGCCTCTGAAATTTGAATGTAAAAAAATTCGTGTCATTTTTGTACGGAAAAAAATTCAGTGATAAAAAATTCGCTGTTAAAAATTCAACGTCTAAAAAATCGCTGTAAAAAATTCAGCGTCTAAAAATTCGCTGTTAAAAAATGGCAAGGTTACTTCAGGTCACAGACATGCGCAGTGGACGTCAGATTTCAACACCCAGCCAATCACAAGACGCCACGTCATGCAGAGGAAATACCAGCATCACCGAGGCTGGCGACTATGGAGGCGAACGCTAACCCAACGGTGAGTTTAATGCTTTCATATTTCTGTAGTATATTTCATTTTGCGCCTGAAGTTTGATACATTATCTTAAAGCTCGATTTAAAACACGGGTTTGGTTTGGTTCGTTGTTAATCTTACAGCATGTAGCGCTGGCATATAACTTCGCTACCTCCTAGCATCCAGCCCTCTCCTAGCATCTCAGCCAGCCCCTCCTAGCATCCAGCCCCTCCTAGCATCCAGCCCCTCCTAGCATCCTAGCTCTAGCCTCTCAGCATCCAGCTCTCCTAGATCCAGCCCTTCCTAGCATCCAGCCTCCATCCAGTCTAGCATCCAGCCCTCCTAGCATCCAGCCCCTCTCCGCTGCCCCACACCCAGTTTCCCCCGTTTTATTTAAAAAAGAAATAAACTTGGATCTTTAAAGAGATCTGATGGGTGGCAACTTTCTGGGTTGTTTGTATGTTGTCTTTGGTGAAAACTAAGAAGTGTCTGAAAAAATGCTTGGCCATTTACATTCTATTCTACAGGCAGTGATGGTGAGTGTGGTTGAAAGCTGGTGCTTATGTCACATGTGTCAAACTCCAGTCCTCGAGGGCTGCTGTCATGTAGTTTTTAGATGTGCCACACTACAAAACGCTGGAATGAAATGGTTTAATTACCTCCTCCTTGAGTAGATCAGATCTCCAGAGGCCTGCCAATGATCTAATCATTTTATTCAGGTGTGGTGCAGCAGAGGCTCATCTAAAAGTTGCAGGGCCGTGGCCTCCAGGACTGGACTTTGACACTCCAGGCTTATGTATGTCCATTTAGGACATAAATAATGATAGTCACAAGCATTGACTTCAGGACTGTGGAAGACAGAAATTGTCTTCCACAGGAATTTGGCATGTTTTAACGCTTACTTTGTATTAAACACGTTTTTAAAAAATTAATTATATATACATTTTTTACCCTGACCTTACTTTGGTATTTGTTTTTGATGCACTAAATCTTCAATTACCATATGAAATTTAAACTTTTTCCTGTAACTACATTAACTTATTATTTTTTCTCTTAGACTGGAATTCATATGCGATGCTTCAAAGGCCATTCCTCGCTGTGCAGACCATCTCCTCCAAAAACCTGCAACAGAGAACCCTTTGCTGTTGAAGATGGACTTGAGACAGCCCTGCAGAAAAACACATGGCTCTGCATACTCATATAGTCATATATATTATTTGTACTCTAATTCCTCTAGTTTTGTCAAAATCATATATTTGATTTTGACAAAACTGGAGGAATTAGAGTAACAATGTTCAGAGTAGATACTTCACTTGTCAGAGTTCAAACTGTTTGACAGGCAGTTTTAAATATGAAACTGAAATTGTTTTTATGCAAAATTTTATTGAATGCACTTACATGAGTTCATCTATGCTTGAATTATTACAAAATAAATTGCCTAGGACAAACTAACTTTCTGATTCTTATGATGCCAGAAATTCAAAGTCCTACAACAATGGACAAATGTACCTATTAGCTTCCTTTTGAGTAAAGAAAAAACTATCAAATTATACATTTTAAACACTTTAGTTCTTTAACAACTACTATAAAAGCTTCTATCTGAAGCCTGTATCTTTGCTAGGACATGGTGGAGAGCGGCAGCATCTCCTGAAAAATCTGGACTTTACTAAGACCGCCTGTCTCAGTCTCACCCAAGACAACATACAAACAACCCAGAAAGTCGCCACCCATCAGATCTCTTTAAAGATCCAAGTTTATTTCTTTTTTAAATAAAACGGGGGAAACTGGGTGTGGGGCAGCGGAGAGGGGCTGGATGCTAGGAGGGCTGGATAAACTGGGGCTGGATGCTAGGAGGGCTGGATGCTAGGAGGGCTGGATGCTAGGAGGGCTGGATGCTAGGAGGGCTGGATGCTAGGAGGGGCTGGATGCTAGGAGGGCTGGATGCTAGGAGGGCTGGATGCTAGGAGGTAGCAAGAAGTTATATGCCAGCGCTACATGCTGTAAGATTAACAACGAACCAAACCAAACCCGTGTTTTAAATCGAGCTTTAAGATAATGTATCAAACTTCAGGCGCAAAATGAAATATACTACAGAAATATGAAAGCATTAAACTCATCGTTGGGTTAGCGTTCGCCTCCATAGTCGCCAGCCTCGGTGATGCTGGTATTTCCTCTGCATGACGTGGCGTCTTGTGATTGAAATCTGACGTCCACTGCGCATGTCTGTGACCTGAAGTAACCTTGCCATTTTTTAACAGCGAATTTTTAGACGTTGAATTTTTAACAGCGAATTTTTTATCACTGAATTTTTTTTCACGTACAAATAATGACACTGAATTTTTTTACGTTCAAATTTCAGAGGCATTTTTTATTCAAATCCTGATGGCACATATTTACTTCCATATGGCACTTTTTTATATACTTATTTATCTAAAATCATCGTTTAGCACTGCTTTTATGTTCATAATAACTAATTCCTGAAAGCTAAACGTTTCCCTTTAAACTACAGGAAGAAGATTTATGAGTTTTTACATAAATTACGTGCTTTTAGTTTTCCAAAATAATTTCAGTGCTTGTAGTCTATGTACACTGCATTGTTACTCAATCTTCTCTAAGGTCTTTGTTGTGATGTGCCCTGAACACACACCTCTTCAAACTGACAGAACTGGCTTCTTTCTGTGCTTGTGGTTTGGCTTCCATCCTCCTCCAGCAACTGGAGCTTCCTGCTGATTTTCAGGAATATTCATCTATGGCATGGCACACACACACACACACACGCACACACACACACACACACACACACACACACATGCACACACTCACATGCATGCATGCAAACACACAAACAGGTGCAACTTAAAGAACACACTCAACACTGAACACTATATGGATCTAGTTAAAGGAGCAGTATTATGTAAAATCGATTTCCTGAAGGTGGAGTTTCATAAAGAGCACAAGTTTTTATTATTATTATTATTATTTTTTTTAAAGAAATAGACACCCAATTTCAAGGCGTTGAATTATGAAGTCAAATTTTTCTTTAGTCATATTTGACATAAATAGCATTTTATAACAAGTAAAGGTAACATAGTTTCTTGATTGGGCTGTGAAATGGCACTCTGTGGCTGGAAGGCTCCTAATACTGCCTTGAAAGACGTTGACATCACAATAATATACTTTTTGTTGTTGTTCAGTTTCATTGTGAGTTGTAGAATCTGCCAAGACTGATAAAAAAAACTCTTTAATATCGCTGGGAGGAATTTTATGTGAAAGCACATGCCCCTGGTGAGCAGGTGCTTCATTTCTGATGAAGTTGTTGAGTTCATCAAGAACTTTGAAAGTTATACTGGAAATCGCAATTCCTCAAAAGAAATATTTTTTTTAGATGATTGCTTTTCTGTCAGGTTTTTATTTGATGGATCAATTTGATCAGAGAAAGTTTAACCAGAAGTTTTCACACATCTGAAATGTAGCAGTTTTATGAAGCATGGTTAGTAAACAAAACTGATACTTTAGATTATTGATTAAAAAAACACTTTACAGTTTGTTTTTAAACCAGGTTCATGTTACAATAAATCTTTCTGTTGAGCATCAGATGACATTGCAATGCTGTGGCTACAGGTGGATGTTTTCTAGACATTGAGTCTATATACTCCTGATGTACAAATAATGTTTTATTGGCCTACAAGAGACAATTTAGCCATTACGACAAATTTTAACCGGCATGGAAATGCATAAAAATTGGAAAAAAAAAAACAAAAAACATGCATGTAAAATCATTTCAGAGCTGACAATATCAAAATACATTGAAAATGCAGAGAAGACAACATTCTACCTCTTTTAGGGGGAAAATTAAGAACAATCTATTTTTCTCGCAAACAGATTGCAGGTTTCTAAAGTGGTTTATGGAATTGTCATATCTGAAAAGTTCCAGCTTAGGTTTGCTGTTTTTCTGCCTTTTTCCCAGGTAGGTGCTACTTCTCTGAGGAAACTGAGACGGCCCCTGAATCGGAGGGGACGGCAGGGATCTAGGAGGCCTCCCTGACAGCAGGGGGCAGCAGCAAACATGCAGGACTCATCCTCTGACACCAAGATGGCCAAGCAGGTCAGTGAGGCAATACGAAGTGGCCTTAGACTCCCAATATTTTTAATTGCACAATTTTGCATTGAAAAAATAAATTTGCTTAATGGAAATATATCAATAAAAAACAACAAAAATGGCATTTTTCCATTAAAGGTTTTGCTGCTTTCACAAAACTGTAATAGAAACTCATGTCATTTTTTGCATGACATGAGTCACATGATCAACAACCAGATGTTACTACGGGCAAAAACCACAAAGAAGACAACAGGAAGTGGTTAAAAGATAACGTCACAACACTTTTTAATGACTTATCATGTGAACAAACTTTTTAATTGCATTTTATATTTAATGGAAATACCACAATTGCAAAATTGTGTCTTTTGACATTATTATTATTATGAAGCTTCCTAGTAGCATCATATAGAGTTTACATTTCAACTTTTTTTAAACTTGAACTTAAGGTTTAAATAAATCTTAAAATGGAAGAGATTGGGAATAAAAAGTTGTTGTCTTTCAGAAGCCATGTATCCTTTTACTTTCATTTTAATTATATTTCACAACATTAACAGTAGGAAGGAAAGCAAATTGATCCCTTTCTTCTAATAAGGCAGATTTGCAGATTCCCCATCATGAAATTGACTTTGTTTGTTCATCATAGTGCTTCAACTTCACAACTTTGTCCCTCTACTAAATTAACACCACTGAGTTCATTTTGTCTTTGTGCAATTTCTTGTTATTTTATTGGCATAATTTAAAACCAATTAGAACAATACACACTTCTGCATTTCTAAAGGCTTGCTGTTGCTTATTTGATTAATTTATTTTGCCAACATCTATACAGAAAAACATAGCGGTTAGCATCTCAGTGACTTCATATTCAGCTGTAATAACCACGTGTTGATGGATATGATGTTTTCTTCCTGTACCAGACTGAGTTGAGAAGGAATTTAGAGCTTCCTGCTGTGTTTTTGTACCCATCTAAATCCTTGCATGAATCTGAATACCTTTAAAACCCATCAGCAATCAGCCCAGTCACAACTCTTTCAACGGCGTATTTAAAGTACAGACACTGGCAGTTGTCTGGAATGCGGCGTCCGCTCCCTGCTGTGGGAGGGCTTGGACTGATTCCCTCAACATTTAGATAAATGAACAGTTTTTGAGCTAAAATCTCCAGATCATTCATTTCTCAAAGGTTAAAATGTTGAAACATCTAACTGTACATTTTCTTTTGCCATTTTTCATTCATTCATTATAACTGTGTGCCAGCAGTGTGGATTTGTGAAAATGGCATCAAAAGATAGCTGGGACTGAGCCATGCTCTGGTTCTGCTGAAGCTTTCTTCTTGTTAAAGATGAAGTTTTCCTCTCCGCTGTCAGTGCAAGTCAATGACTAAATCCAATCGGCTGGTTTTCTTTAGACAGAAAACCTCGAAACTGATCAGACTAAGAAACTGAACTTGATGTAATATTTAATAACTAGAACCAGTTTGATCAGATTGAAATCACTTTCTTCAGTAAATTTCTTTAGATGGCGTGAATTGATTGTTTACAAACAAACTGCATGGAATTGATTTTAGCGAAAGGTTTAAGAAGCTGACTTTTACTCTGAAATCTGTTTCTGGATTGTTTGACTCCGCCCATTTTCATTTGTTTTGAGAGTGAGGAGAAAAGCTGAAAACAAAAGCTACAGGAAAGATGATCCAGTTTATTTCAATTCCAACATTTTTTTCTGTTTAAAAAACGTGATCAATGTTTTTGCTTTCAGGCAGTTTTTATTAGACAGGACAACACTGTTTAAACTCTGTAGATTTAGTGAATGAATGAATTCATATGTTGGAGATGTTTAGATTTTTTATGGTTTGGGTTTATGGTGGTGTTCTGTCCTCTCTGCACTTCCCTTACTTGCTTTCGTTCCCTGCATCTGCAGCCCATCAGCAAATTAGGACGCCTGTCACTCATCCCCTCATACCATTCCCATGATATAAACCCTGGTCCAACCTGGAGCCTCTACTGTACCAGGTTAGCCTGGGTCTCTTACCATGGTGACTGCAGCTGTGTTTCCATTACAAATGTGCACAAATCTCTATTTTTGGTTGCTGTTAAAAATGTACAATTTTGAAATTGTGGTGTTTCCATCAAATAAGACATAAAATTAAAATCACACATGAATAATCTTGTTCATGAGATGAGTCCTTAAAAATGAAGGCAATAATGGATGTAATCAGCAACATGAGAGATGTTCATATTTCAGCCATGATGCTGGCGCTCATAATGTACGTTGAATAAGACGTCAGTTTTTTATTCAGGGTTTGGAGCGATAAGCCCCGCCTACATGGGAGCGGCTACCTATGCGGCATTTTGGGAAAACTTGTGTGTCATTCTAATGTATGACAGTTGTATATTTTACACACACAACTGTTCATGAACTGTGATGCTGTGAGAGTTCTGGCAGATCCATCTGGACACTAACAAAACAAAACATCATCCTTTTCACCAGTAGTGATATCCAGCTGTTGATCATGTGACTTGTGTGACGTGAAAAAAAGTGTTTCTATTGCAGTTTTATGAAATAAATCCTAGTGCCAAAATTTTCTATTGAAATATGTGCTTTTTCAAAATTGGCATACTTCCATGCAGAAAATTTATTTCCATAATTTTTATGTTTCACAGGAACAGAACTCCAAGCACCAGGATGAACACAGAGAGGCCGAGGACACATCTGAGAAGACCTCTCCAAACAAGACCCTGAAATCTCCTCAGAAAGGCTCAAAGCGCCTTAAAACCTCCACCTTCAAGGTGTCACTGCTGGATTCCTCAGAGTATGAGGGAGAAATCGAGGTATGCACAAAGGAAAACTATTAGCATTTGCACATTTTGTTGAATTAGGCTTTGCATTTTCTCATCCCTATTGTTTGTGCCTCCCTTTGTTGGGATTTGAGAGTTGTATGGTGCTGCTGGAAGCTGACAACATTGTTCCACTTTACCATAACGCGTGTTTCTGCGGCGGCCAGGTCTTCCTCTCCAGGCAAATGTGTGTTGTTGTTCGTTGAGTTTTGTGAAACTGGACAATTTGTGCTCACAATAAAAGGAACTAGGAGCACACATTAGAGAGGATGAACAATAAAGATGTGAGGGAGTTCATGGAGAAAAATCCACTGTGGATTTTTTTTTTTTCTGACCCGCGGTAACAACAGCTCTCCTTGAACAGGTTTATCTGTCTTTGGAAATAACTCTGCTGGATGGCGGTGAGAGAAATGAATATCCCATCACAGAGCTGTAGAGGAAACTAGACAGTGGTTCGTCCTGCTGTTTCTGAGCAGGCTGAGTGTTTTCTGTTTCCCTTTTACAGAATCTTGGCAGAATTCAGGAGACAATCATTTGGTCAGGGAGACAGCCTCTATACACGAGAACTGAATGGTGCAGAACTGAATCAGAGGGCAGTCAAACTAAAACTATTTCATTCGAAGCTAAATATTCAGCTTGTTAACTAAAATAGCTTGGAACAAAATTTTTAGACTAAGCATTTAGCTTGCTAACTACATATTAAGGTTCATACTAAATATTTAGCATAGAGTTCAATATTTAGCTTGCTTTACTTTGTACACTAAATACTTAGTTTGCGCCTTAAATAATTAGTTTGAATCTGTGACATTTCTAAATGACGAACATGGTGAAAATATGACGTTAAAAATGAAAACAAACCAAATTATTACTGTTCATTTTTGACTGTGTTACTTTACTCACAACAATCCGTAGATTAGTTGATAAGATTAGCTGATGAAAGTTTGGCTTCATTGTGGTTTGCTGAATGGAGCTAATTATATCTGCATTCATTCAACAAGCAGCGTTTTACTGTCGTTTTAGGTTTTGTTTGGCAGAAGAACTGCCTAAAAAATGTTGTCTTTATAGGGGCCTTTTTTTTCTGTTTTTTTTTTGCCTCCTCCTCTGTTTAAAGCCGCTTGCACTGACCGCTAACTGGGTACTAAAAAATCCATAGTGGTTACATGATTGCGAGCCAGGTGCAGCCAAGGAGAAAATAGAAGAGCAATGTTATTATAGCACGAGCACACTCCCAGGGATACTTTTTGCACAAGTGCATGGAGGTTTGAATGTGTGCTGTGATGTTGGGGGCAGGGCGACCTGTGAGGTACGACTATCAGGACGGCTGCCATCTTTTTCAGCACCCTGAAAACATTCTGATACCCATTCAGGCCCTCAACTCAACATACATAACCCCTCTCTGCTGGTGGGGAGGATGTTTCCAAAGCCTTTTCATATGATCACACTTCTTGATTATGAGCCCAACCTGGCAGCACTGCAGTCACTGCAAGTGAAAGATGAACGATTAGGATTTGCAATGGATATAAACTGATGTTGTGCTTAGATGTTTTGGTATAGACTGTTGTCAGGTCAGAATTAGTAATCTTATACTGAACAAATTAGGCTTTTATGGAAAGTGGTGAGAAGAAAGAACCACCATCAGAATAACAGACGATGGCACAAGAGGACTTTGACTTTGACTATTTCATCAAGAACACAGCAAAAAATGGAAGAAAACTTTGTATAAGTTTTAGACACAGAATGAGGCATCATAATTGGAAGTCATTCACCAACCTGGAAAATCTGGTGTGGCTGCCACATATTTACTGAAAATTTGCATTATGTAAGGAGAATACTAGACATACTTTTTCAGCTTATGGCTATTGTAGTTAGCATGGTCAATGAGCATAATGTTACCATGTCCAGACTTGCGACTAGGATATAATTATATGTAGTTCTATATACATATATATATATATATATATATATATATATATATATGTGTGTGTAGTGATGGATGTCAATCTGCTTCTCTTTCTGCTTCAAAAACCGATCTGATTGGACGGTGGGAAGACTCTTGTGTTCAAGTTGTGCTAAAGGAGTTAGCCTGTTACTGATGCTATTGAAGCCTAAAATAGCATCTTAATGCTAAACATGTAACAGCAGCACAGACTTCCCCAGTGCTAACATCAGCATCTACAGTCCATATTTCTGTAGAAGCTCCATGAATGATGAGAAGCTCCTGAAACTCTGGAAAACTGATAGAATAGAATAACCACCAGGTTCTTCAACCTGATGGGAGAAGAACCTAAATGACAGATTACAAACAATAGATATCTTTGTTGATGAGCTACTATATCTATTTATTCTATAATTAAGCAGCAAAAAGAGTTTTTGTATTGAAAATATTTATATTATCAATATAGTTTTTGATTAAAATATAATTTATTGTGATTAATTAATTACAAACTGTGAAATTAACTAAATTTAAAAAATCCTGCTGGTGAGTAAAACTCACCAGCAGGCTTGAATTGACTCTTGAAGTACTGGGGGTGTGAATACTTTTGCATAGAATCGCATGTAAGCTTTCCAGTTCAGCGACAGGTTTGAACCTGAGTGTGGACAGGCGGCATCGTGCCTCAGCCTCCCGGAGCCTCGGTCTGCCGCTTCGCTCGCGCTCTCTGTGTTTCTCTCGAGGAATTGCCGTATTCCTGGGTTAATTAGGTTTTCAGTCATGGATGCCTGGTGGAGCTCCCCGTCGGCCCCCGGCCAGCAGCGGAGGCGCCACACCCACTCCGCATGTGTGGTCAGACCAGGCTGGGCTGCTGCATTCCACTGGCTATTTCAGGCTCCGCTCAGTTCTAGCTGCTCCTCTTGTGTCACATCAGAGTGAGAACAATGCAGCAACACCACTTTTTATTTCTCTCTCTTTATTTTTGTCAATGCAATATTCTATCCATTCTCCAAATGCCGCTCGAGCGCTAACAAAAAAGTTCAGGCACTTTTTCGTCACACCCTTGGGATATTAAGAAACAAAAGGAATAACACTGCATCTGTTTCCCTGGCAACTACTAGCCCAATTTTACTGTCAGTGCACAAAAGGAGCCACAAGAAAAGGAAGCATGTGTGAGAGGATAGCAGCGTGGTTAGGTGTAAACATCAACTCGGCCGTCTTTGTTCTATATTTAACTGGAGCCGATGAGTGCATCCATAAAAGTGAGGGCTTTTTTCCTTCTTTATGCACACAGATGCAATCCTGTCAGTGGTTAATCCTGAACCAAATGCTTGTTGTTGTGGTTTCAGTGAGGGCAGAAATATGCATCTTCACCTACAGTTTGGATATGAAATGTGTTCACATCTCACAAATGTGATATTTTAGAATTGCCTGCATCTGTAAAAACAGAGATTTGAAGCTTATGTAAACACAGGAAAAATCAAAATGTACTCATATTTAGATTCTTGCACATTTTCTTTCATGCTGCCATGGTTAGCATCCTAACCCCTACTTAAAAATAGGGACTATGCCACTTTAAACCAGGGGTGGAAATGAAAAATATTACGTTTTAATTTCCAGCCACAACGTATAGAGAACATTTTTTACTGGCCACTCACACATTTCACCAGCCACAGTTCTTTTTGGGGGTTTTTTTATATTACAAACCCACAAGTACAAGCAAATGTTATAAAATATATGATTTATTCTTAACTCTATGAAAAGCAATTCACTGACAATAGGTTTGCCATGCACATGTACAGAATAATTTAACATAAAGCATGGCCAACTTAACAGAGGTGTAGTGTTTTAATCTCTAACAGCAAACTTTAACTACACAACCCCAATATTCTTGCATTCATTTCCTATGTTGAACATTTACACCTTTTGGCTACAAACTCCACAGATAGTATTTAGTTAAGATGCAACTCTTGTCATTTTCAAAACTTTTTTAAATGTGATCAATAGCTGTTTTCTAACTGTTCTATTTGTTTACCCTTACTTATTTCTTTTTCTACTGAAATTTACAATTATTCTTATGAGCAAAAACATCTCAAAGCATGTTCAACATTAATTCTGCGGGTCGTCATCATTCCTGAGTTATTCAAGTATTTTTCTGATTTCCTGCTAGGTAGTGCTATTGAAAACAGTTCAAACTGAATGTAGTTTTTGCTCCAATTTACACACCACTTCAGACTTTTACCTGCATTTGGCCAGTGGCGGTTGCTAATTTCCACGCCTGGTTTAAACATTTTCGAATTGGCATAATTTTTTGTGTCAATGTTAGCATGCCAGTTGCTTATCAGATGTTGAATTGCTTCTGGACTGGGAATTTGTTTGCACTGTATCTTTGTGTCCTTTGCTCCTTTAAGGTCCTCCTTGGGGCCAAACTGTGTCAAATTTTCATTGCTAATATTGTTACTACTTTTTTATTATAAGCAGTTGTGTTGTTATTCTTGTTATGATGAATAATGCAATTGAGGAATTTAGTATTTTTATGCCTTTATTGTATAACGCTTTATTATTATTATTTTTCTACGGTATCAACAAAAACACTACGAATGCCTTAAAGACTACAGTGGGCATTGTTCTTTTCTTGCACATATCTTTTTGTTTCTGTGCATGTTCTGTTAATCACTGGAATAACTGTATTTTATTTGTTTATATCTCAATAAAAATATCGATGTTGGAATTCCCAGCTGCAAGAGCTCCAAGTCAGAAAACTTTAACAAAACTCTCTCATTGAAGTTGGAATTCCGACTTGCACAGCTGGATTTTCCAGACCCACCTGAAGATCAACAGTCAAGATGTTTATAAAAAGCAGCTGGCAATGGAAGAATGAAGTGTTTATGACTGTTTGTATCTCATTAAACCACTTAAAGCAAACATTATTCTGTGTTTGCAGAAAAGCTCCATCACAGTTTAAAAGCATAAACTGAAGAGGATCATGTCACTTTCAGCTTGGCTTCTTACTGGATACCCTCCTAAAGGGTTGAGTTCAATAATTGTGATAAAATAAAATTGTCTAAAGGTTAAGGAATAATTCTGTAATTACTTTTTTTTATGTTTATTTAAATAGAACCGTGGAAATAGAACCGTCAGTACATTGTTATTCTCATGTATTATGTAGAATACTAATGTATGTGTCTGAAATGTCTGAAAGTCTTGGTTCCAGAGAGGTTCATCTCCTGCAGAGCCAAAAACTATATGGTGAAGATGAAAACCAGAAAAGTCATTTGAATTTGAAAGGCGAAAAAAATCTGAAATTTCTTCATTTTCATACTTCTTTACAGCAGCCTTGGCAGGATGTACAATGGACCTCTGCTCATTCCTGTTTTACTATTCAAAAATTCACCCTTTTTTCTGTAGAGCATATATTAAATATTTGAAATGAAATGCAGCATGGGGAGCTGAGGAGCTGAGGTGGAATGTACAAACTCCTTTGTATTGTTGTGGAATTTTATGTAATTGACACAAAACACTGTATAACTATGAAGCACAAGGAAAACAGCAGGTGATGCAGCTACAAATCTGATGGGCATTTTAAACTGGCCTCTTTACTCTGATACCCTTTGATACAAATTACAGTGTAATCCCAGTTGATAATGTTATGAGAAAAAAAGTCATAGAAAAGTAAAATCATTTAATGGCAATAAAGTTGTAGTAATATTAGAATAGTCATAAAATTACTAGAATAGAGTCATAAGAAAATGAGAATAAAGTTATTATGTCATTAGAATAAAGTAATAAGATATTGAGAATAAAGCTGTAATAGAGAATAAAATCATAATATTACCAGAACAAGGTCAAAATGTAAATAAAACAGGTTTATCTTTTAATTCGTAAGTCCCCAAGTCTGGACTCATCAGAAAGATAAAAAACAGTTTAAACATGACAATGAAAGATAACTGGGGTAGAAAACTGGTCCCAGCAACCTTTATAAACACAAAGCAGAGTTACATAAGGAAACCTAGTGAATTAAAAAAAACATGTTAAATCCAAACAGGAAGCAAAATTAAAAGAATAAAAGAAACAGGAAGTGAACTAAAACAGATCATATAAAACAGGAGCTTTATAAACTCACATGTTTACAGGAAAACCAACACCAGTAAGAGGCTAACCAGAGGTAACCTCAGGACCACAGGAAGCCTTTCTCTACTTTCTCTCAGCCTTTTTGTGTCTGTGTGTTTGTGTCTGCAGAAGCACTCCAAAGGACAGACTCTGATGGACATGGTGTGTGAGCACCTCAACTTGCTGGAGAAGGACTACTTTGGCCTGACCTTTGCTGACACAGAAAGCCAGAAGGTCAGTGGATTTGGCGCTAGAACAAACTGACGCGGATGCGTCGGGGTGCAGACGTGTTCCTCAGTGAACGATTTGTATTCGTCTCGCCTCTGCATTGGTCGGCTCTCTCGGGTGCACCGTCCATCAAAGATGAATAAAAAGTGGATATTTTATAGATCGGTCTGGGCCTGAACAAAAAAACCATTTGAATGAGCTAAAGAAATGCTTCATCTTCTCTTTCCAATAGTTCTGTGTCTATTAAATCTAGTAATAGAAGTATTTCATGAGAGGGAGTGCTGCTCTGGAGGAAGAAATCCTTTAATAGGACGAATCAAACCTCAATGGTCTGCGGCTAATGAAGGAAATGGGAGAACTTTTAAGAGCTGATGAGACAAGTTGAGTCAAAATGACCTCTGTGAGTTCTAGAAGTCTGTATTATATAGCTATGGGATACCAGACTGGTAAGTAATTAGTTAATGTGATGTCTCAAAACAGTTACACTCTATTCTGTTTTGTCTGTTTTATTAGAAAGATGTGCATGTTGAAAAAGTATTCCTGACACAGGCCTTTCTTGAAGTGATGATTTGAATTTATTGATGTTCTGGAAGGCTAATGGCTAAAGTTTTTTTTTTTTTTTTTTTAATGGCTAAAGTTGTGAAAGGCTAACAGCTAACATTCTGGAAGGCTAAATGCTAACATTCTGGAAGGCTAACGGCTAACATTCTGGAAGGCTAAATGCTAACGTTCTGGAAGGCTAACGGCTAACATTTTGAAAGGCTAACAGCTAACATTCTGGAAGGCTAAAGGCCAACGTTCTGAAAGGCTAAAAGCTAACATTCTGGAAGGCTAACAGCTAGTCAGAAGGACCCTAAGTTCTGGCTAATTTTAGTGGTTTGAAGTAACTCCATATTATTTGTTGGGACACAACATCATGTTTGCAGATTTAACCATCTAATGTTTTTTTGCAAGTGACTGCTGCTAGTTTTTTAGTATTTTTAAAATCTGAACGTGTGAACCTACAGTACTTTGAATGACACTGCCCAATTGGTACCGATATATTTGATTAGCTTGTCTCAACAGTCCAAGTTGAGGCTAGTTGTCGGTGTAGCAGGAGAGACTTTAGGTGATAATTGGAAGCTGATTCACTCCAAAATCTATGACAGTATATTATTGTCATAAGTGACAACAATATATTATTTTAGCAGGATCTGCATGATCACATGCTTTTTTTTTTTGTTTGTATATAAAGCAATTGGATGATATGGATGTTTAATAGTTTTATACTGTGAAGCCAGGGCAGAACAGAAAAATCAACAACAGTATATATCACAATAGATGCTTGATCAAGCATCATACATGTGATAATATGTATGATAATACATGTGAATATTCAATATCTAAAATATTCACTGAACTCTGGTTCACCACCGCACGGCATTCTGGGAGTTGTAGGCAGAGGAAAGGCTTTAGCTGCTCAAACTCACTCAGCTGGCTCAGCAAGATTGGTGGCACCAACTAACTCACTCATTCTTTGGTTACCTAGCAACAACCAGTTGAAAAACAGTTTCAGGTTTCGCTTCAGAGTGAAGACTGAATAAAACAGGAAATACCAGTTTGGCAGAATTTCAGATTTTTTATACAAAAACTAATACTTATCAATAATAATAATTATCAATACTGGCAGTGAAACTGATGTGGTGATTTGTTTTTCAGCCATCTCGTCCAGGCCTATGTGAAGCAGTTATCAGGTTTATCACGTTGTGAGGATCTTACCATGGCAACCTTTGTACATCATTTGTTTATTGTTGCATACATTTTTATAATGATAGAATTTACATCATCGTCATCCTTAAAAAAAAATACTAGGATTTCTTTTAAAATCCTCCAACACATTAATGTTAATGTGTTGCAGCACATTAACATTAAGTCATTTATATGGCTAATCATTATTATCAGGATATTATCTTCATGAACTAACACCTTTGGCTTCATTGTAATGTCTTCCTTTACCTGTTTCCTTTTATATTCTTTGACATTAAACTCACTTTTTAATTTTATTTTCCCCTTTGGTGAGGTTTTATAAATTTATGCTTTCATATATCAAGCTTCAGTCATTCTCACTAATAATTTGAACATTTCCTCCGGGTGGGCCTGTGATCCTTGTTGTCTTTACACATGTAGATATCAGCCATATTGTGGTGTAATCATGTCTTTAACGGCGCTCTGGTGGAATCCGGCTGTCAGCTCCTGGTTTGATGTTGGTTTTGATCAGCGGGAGCCTCCCTTTGGGCAGGCCTGAGATCACACGGCAGGGAAACAGGGAAACATTCCAGCTTTTGAAGTTTGGAAAGATGACAAGACCCGGTCGCTTTCAACACTTCCAGCACGTCCTAAAGGTTTCCCTAATCAGCCTGAGCAGGCGGCGTCAGCTGACCGGCTGGACCTTGACTGTCCGATCGTAATCTTAGACGTAATTTAGGTGTTTAAAAGATCAACGGAATATTCTACCTCCTCCTTACCCAGGTATTGCTGTAGATCTGGTGGAAATGACAGCCTCATCAAAGGGACTTATCGGAGCGCAGCTGCTGCCTCCCGCCTGCGGACCCCTCCTGATCAGGAGACCAAACAAGCCGGCGAATTAAAATGTCATTTCAGATGGCCTTTCTCCAGCTCTGTTGGAGGAATGAGAATTTAATCTTCGCTCTTCAGGAGAACATTTGTTCCCGATGACTGCATCATGTCGCAAACTTACAGTAAAAGCGCTTACTGGTCAGTAATTAAAGATTCCTAAGCTTTTTCAGAGAGAAAAGCAAATTGATGAAGAGCACCTTGCTAAGTGATTGTCTTCACCCTCAGCCAGTTGATTCAAGGAGGAGATAAGTGCCAGCAGCTCTTTATTAGTGACTGCGACTGTAAATGAGTGTGGAAGTGAACTTCATTGTGGCCTCAGGTCTGGATGTTAGAGGATCAACGTGCTCCTTTCTCTCAGACTGATGTGGAACCGGCTGCCATGAGGTCTGTCAGCGTTAAGATGCAGCTGCTCTGCAGCGCTTGGCGTTCCACAGATTACTGTCGGCTTTCTGCGCTACAGGCGCCTCGGAACTTTGTCGCACGCAGCAAAACGTGAGTGTGAGGATCAAAATAACAAGGAAATTAAAGCGCACTGCAGTACCATTTCAGTTTCATTTTACTGCCAGTTCACAGCAAAAGTAATCTCATCTTGGAGAAAGCAAGTAAACTTGGAGGGATGGCTCAGAATCCTTGAAAGGGAGGTTCTGTCAATAGGTTGAAAGCATTTTTTTTATTTTACCTGCAGTACATAACTCTTGTTGTGCTAAAAAAAAATCAGAAGTAAGATTTTTTGAATTCCTTGTTGGAAATACAAAGGCTAGGTTCACTGAACACACAACTGGGACCTGAATCTGATTTTTTATTTTTTATTTCTATAACCCATATGTGGCATATATGTTAATTTTTCACATCAGTCTCAAAGGCCCAATTCTGATCTTTTCACCAGAAAAAAAACAAAAAAACAACTAAAGTGTGTCACTTCCATATGGGTCCTAAATCACACATAGTTTTCACAGCGACTGAAGTCTGTGTGGTCATGTCACATTTTATTCGACTTTTATGTCATTGACGTGAGACGATGTGTCATCATTCTGCACCAGTAGATCAAGACGTACACAATGACTGAAAATTCTGATGATGAAATTATAAAAGAAGTCTTAAGTTGGTGGTCTGGTGGCTGAAGGTAAAGCACCAACCGTGTATAGAAGCTTTAGTCCTCAGCGCAGGTTAAAGTCCTGGCCTGATGACCTTTGCCCCTCTCTCGTTACGCACTTTCCCATCTAACCTCTCTTAAACAAAGGCTGCCTGAGCCAAAAAGCTAATCATTAATTCACAGCTCTAGATTCCAACTTCCTAGTCAAATCCAACGCAATGCCAATCTGGACTTTTCTGACCTGGAGTTTGAAGTTAGTTTCAAGTCCAAAAAAGACATATATACACTTTAAAACAGATTCTGTCATTGCTGTTTACTTTAAAACAATCTTAGGAACCTCCAAATTGTTGTCATATTTCTACTGGGTGCTAATGTTGAATGGTACCTCTAAAAAGTTTGACTGACTTTATTTTCTGCTTTGGGGATAACTAGATAGAAGTAAATGATTGACTTTCACCAAAAGTGTCTTTTATAATTCTGCTTCAGATTTGCAAATTCAAAAAGTTTAACAAAGTTGAATAAATTTGTGAAGTTATGAGAAAGCCCAGGATATTGATGTGTGTAGTTTAAGTAAGTAAACAGAGATGTTTCTTATTATTTATTTGCAAGTTTTCTTTGTTAATAAATTAAAGAACATCCCATTTAATTAGGTTAAATAAATCAACTTCTACAGTGAAACAAGCTCTTCAGGCCATGATGTAGTGATGGTGAGATGCTTCACTGCAGTTAGTTTTCAGGGACCGCTTTTCTGTTTTGCTTGTCTGCCTTGTACTTTCATATAATCACAACTTTAAATACAAATTACACACATTAAGAGGAGAGACGACACTCTGCTTCTGAGCTCATACTGAACTATGTAGCCCCACAACAACACACACAAATACACACACATATACGCCCACACAGAAAATAATGTGACCAGACAGTATTACAAACAAAGTACATCAAGCACACCGTGAAGATTACCGCATTGTAATACAGTGTTGAGAAATCTGTAGTGAGAATTTTATTAAATTATTTTCCATTACTGGATGAGAATAGAAAAAAATCCACATGGAAGCAAAATTTCAGAAATTAACTTTTTTATAGACATTTCTCAGCATATAAAACAAAAACTTGGGCCTGTCGACATTAATGTGATAAGCTTAATAGGCTCAAGCTAATTAGCTGCTGTAGCTCTACACCTCTAAAAAATAGAAAATGTAGCTGATGTAAGTCATCCTGCCACAATGGCAACATAGCTCTGTAATCAGTCAAGTTTGAGAACCCAGTTTAGCTGTAGCCTCGAACAAAAAGTCTAAGAGTTCAGGTCTCAACTCCGGCTGATTCAGGTTTTAACACCTTCTTCTTCAAACATTAAGAACTCAAAGGCAGCAGAGTTTTTTTTCTTTTTTTTTCTTTCTTGCTGGTAGATTTAATTCAGACGCACAAACATACAAGAGTCAAACAGAAAAAAATATTTGTGGCTCACAGTGCAGCCTTGTCAAAACTTATGTCCCAGTAAATGACCTGGCCCTGCTAAGCTCAACAGCTTTAAAATAGAAATCATTTCATCCAAATGCTGGTCAATAAAACCGTTAAATGTGTGGATTCAACCAATAGAAACTGAATATAGACATAATGTCCAGAATATCGCCTTGGAAAAATCTTTTCTTGGCTACTGTGTTACAACTTTTGGTTTTTAAAACTCAAAGTTGTGCATAACAGTGAAATTAAAGGCAAGTGACATATTGTCACTTAACTGCTTCAGAAATAAAAAGATGAATATGTAAATTTAAATGTGGCAGAAAACTACTGCTACTTGTACTCATCGACCCCAAGTCCCTAGTATGAGGCATGGTGGAGGCAGCATCATACTGTGGGGATTATTTGGTACAGTGTGAGTCGAGAAACCGGTCAGATGGAAGAAAACCTGTGAGAGGCAACAAAAGACTTGTGACTGCAGTCAATGCAAATACACGCCACACTTTTCAGATTTTTGCTTAAAAGATATTCTGTCTCACAATTATGTTCAAATTGATGTATTTTATTTCAGTGTGTTGGCATTAACATGACAAAATGTGAGGCGTTTACTACTATTGTTAGACAGTGCACATTGTTTGAATGTAAGTCAACTATTGTGAATAAGTTCCTTCAGAACAGCCAGTGTGAGTCAACGTGATGAAATATTTGAGGGTACTTGTTGGGTAATTCCTTCATTCCTGTTCACTGCCACTGAGCAGCTTGACTTCCAGCTGCCATCACAAACTGCTCTGCATCAGCTGCGTGGAGCACCGGAACGCTGCTGCTGCCAAAACCAAACCAGTTCCCGGCTAAAGACACGGTTAGCTGAGCAACAGGACATAACGGGATCAGATAGGAGAGTCTGATCCCTGCGTGTCTGAACGGCTCGGCGGGCCGCAGGGCTCCGTTACCTTCCACCGTATGGAGAGGCTTTCATTAGCAGCAGCATTAGCAATTAGAAGAAAACGTGACACTGTGTGTGTGTGTGTGTGTGAGCCATGTTTCCAATCTGGCCTGTGTGAACATTGCCTTCTGTCTTACAGAACTGGTTGGATCCCTCCAAAGAGATCAAGAAGCAGATGCGCAGTGAGTGACTTTTCAGAAAACATTCGTTTACTAAAAAACTTTTTCTTTTTGACCAAATTAATGCAATTTCAGTGAAATGGACTGGAAATAACTGCACTGAGAAGAAACATCTCTTCTGCTTGTTGGTTTTTATTGTATTTTGTTTCCTCTGTTTTTGCTCCTTTGTTGCATTTGAAGTTCCAACCAAAGTTATCGTCACACCTGGCAGATGAAGTTAGCACTGCATGAATTTAAGAAAATGAACATGATACCAGTAAACACTGTGGTCATGTGATGGCCCAGGATGTTTTTGACATTATGTGAAATAGATGCCATAAATACCTCCTATATGGTTGAAATGAAACAGTTTTTGTAAGAAGAATGATTGAAAAATATCGGTAGTCAGGAATCACAAATGTTGCCAGCAACTTCTTTGGAAACAAAAGTTGCTTTTTTCAAAGAGTTGCTGGGTTGGTTTGGATTGTTATTTTCCCTTAATAAGCTACCATTCGTTTTATATTCACACAAGTTTTTGTCTTATGATCAAACTAATCCTGAGATTAGTTTGATCATAATAAATATGTAAGTGTGACAGAAAATGAAGAACAAGAGACCCATAATACATTTTCCAGTTTGAGTGAGTTTAGTTCTCACTGCAGCGTCTCGTCCAACAGACTCTCCATGGCAATTTGCCTTTGCAGTGAAGTTCTACCCCCCTGACCCGTCCCAGCTCACAGAGGACATCACCAGGTACCAAACACACACATCTGCATGCTTCCATACCATCCCACTGAGGATCTGTATTTACTTCCACTGATTTTAGTTATTGCATTTATGCCTCTAGCCATTACAAGTCTGTTCTCAACTCTAGCTTGAACTAAAACTAAAATTCACATAACATCTTTTAAACTGACTAGCAAAGCACATTCCAATTAAAAAAAGAAAAGCTAAACGACCCCCTTTAGTTGGTGGTAGTGGCTATAATAGTCCTCTCTATGCAGTATGTACACGCACACCCACACACACACACACCCACACACACACACGCACACACACACACACGCACACCCACACACACGCACACACACACACACACGTCCTTGTAATTTTTTTTTTTTGTTTTTATCAAATTTTTCTATTGCACATAGACAATTTTCGTTATTAGGCTCAAAATAAACTAAATAATTCAGAGGAGATTTTTTTTTTTCTTTTAGTCTTTTTGTGACACTGATGTGACCTGAAGTTTTTTGTCTTATTCTTAAAATTTTTCTTCTATAGAAACTGAGGAATTTGTACTGACTTCCATTCATTTTTCATTCAGTGTGAATGAAAAATGATTAATTGAAAAATTAATTGAACCTCTTCCATGAACCTAACCATTACCAGTACATGCCTGACCCCAACCCTGACCTAAACACAGAATTCTTTTAAATCAAGAATAAAAACCCATCTGGTTAAAATGAACTTTTGAACCATCATAAATGGAACATTGTGTGAGGATTTAAGTTTTTCTGTGTGTTTATTTAGGTTTCTGTGTTCTGTGGAGTCTCTGTGTTGTCCTGTCTACCCGTCGATTACTTACACCTGTTCCTTGTTTCCCCTGGTTCTCTCTCTGTATTTAAACCCACCTGTGTTCCTTGTTTCCTAGTCAGGTTTTCTCTACGCTACTGCCTTGTCTTGTCTAGTATAGTTTATTGTCGTTGTGATTGTAACCAGTTGCTACCACTGTTGAACTTCTTACCTTGTGCTCGCCTGTGCTGCCTGGATTATTGTGCTTATTCATCATTAAATCATCATTTTCTCACCATAACCGGGGTCCACCGCGTTCACCTCACCACCACAAATCGTGACACATTGACCAATAATGCCAAGGGAATTATTGGAGTACCTTGATATAAACACACACACACACGAACATACTGTTGAATGTGATGTTTTTATGATATTGTAGTATTTGTATGTTTCCCCGTATGGCAGCATTATTTCCCATACTGCTAGGTTGATCTGAGGAAGTGCGTTACTGTGCATTTATCTCGTTAACGGAACTCTGCATGCAGTGGTTGTGTGTTCCAGGGGGATGATTTTGTCGGGGGGACTTTGTTGTTTGTGTGATGCTCGCTGACTCTGGTGTGGACGTGTAAAGTTCGTCTGCATCGGCGTTAGAGCACAAAAAACCGCCCCACTGTACTCCTGTTCGCTACCTTCATTAAAGGAAGATTAACATTATTTCCTCCTGGAGTGGTTATTATCCTGCATCCTTACAATCCATCTGCGGGCCCCGCTAACAATATAAAATATTGAACTGCCTTGTTGCTGAAATGTGCAATAATGCAGATTGATTTGATCGATTTAATTCAAATCACACCTTAGTCCTAAACTTAACCCAAAAGCAGCACTTCTTCTCATTGGACTGTGCGCATTTGTCCCCATAAGGCTCATGTCTCCTCGCAGTATAGTGTTGGGCCTCACTATATGTTAAATAGTAGGCACACACACCAGTTCACACCAGTTGTGACACTTGCGCTTGTGCAGTGTTACAACTGCACAAGGAATTTCTCACACACATCTGTAAAGATGCTAGTGTGAGTGTGTGTGTGTGTGTGTGTGTGTGTGTTCATGTGTGTGTTCATATGTGTGTGTGTGTGTGTGTTTATATCAAGGTACTGCAATAATTCCCTTGGCATATTTTCTCTGATTTCAAAGCTTCTAGATCCCCCCCTTCCTTTTCCATGGATTATCCCTGGAATGCCTGTAACAGGCTGGGATTAAGCAAGCTGGCTACCTGTTGCTGCCTGCCTGCTTCAGGTTGTTCTGACAGCCAAACCGAGGCCCCTCCCGCTCCTCTCCCCCTCACGTTTCTCGTCTCGTCTTGCAGATACTACCTGTGTCTGCAGCTGAGGGATGACATCCTGTCAGGCCGGCTGCCATGCTCGTTCGTCACCCACGCCCTCCTGGGCTCCTACGCCATTCAGGCTGAGCTGGGTGACTATGACCTGGACGACCACGGCTCCGACTACGTTGGCGACTTCCGCTTCGCCCCCAACCAGACCCGGGAGCTGGAGGAGAGGGTGATGGACCTCCACCGAACCTACAAGTAATGATGGGACAGATTGCTGATGGGGTTTTCTCTTGCTCTGAAACATGTAATCATCCACATGGCCTCTGATTGATGCCGTGACATTACCATATTGTCTGCCTCCAGATGCTTGCAGTTTGCATGAAAGCACTTTCTTAGTCAGGAGACTGTCTCACTCTCCAAATTGGAAACTTACAAGTGAATACATCAAGCATATTCAGTCAGATTATTCCACCCACAGTCTGCATGACTCAGGGTTTCATTACTTTATGTAATGTTGTTGATGTAATGTTGATGCAGTTACATATTTCTGTGTTTTCATTAAGGGGGATGACGCCCGCAGAGGCTGAAATGAACTTCTTGGAGAACGCAAAGAAGCTGTCCATGTATGGGGTGGACCTCCATCATGCTAAAGTTTGCAGCTCTCTGAATTTCTCTTTGAATTTGAACAATGGCTATTTGGCTCTTGAATAATTTCTTGTGTCGTTTGTCCGCAGGATTCGGAAGGGATTGAAATCATGCTGGGGGTCTGCGCCAACGGTCTGCTGATTTACAGAGACAGACTGAGGATCAACCGTTTCGCCTGGCCAAAGATTCTCAAGATTTCTTACAAGAGGAGCAACTTCTACATCAAAATAAGACCAGGGGAGGTAAAGGCCGCTTAGCTCCTGATCACATTTCATTCTTTGTCACACATACTGTGTGACAAAGAATGACTTATTGTGTGACAAAGAGTATTCTTTATCACACAATAAGTCATTCAAAACGATTGCAATGACAGATGTAAACAGTTGCTTGAGTTGCAGTTAAATTCAGTCATGAATCTTTCAGCCAATGAGAGGAGACGTTGGTGTTTTATTCAGGCGTTGGAGCGACAAGCCCCACCTACTTGGGAGGGGCTTGATATGCAGCGTTTTGGGGAAATTAAAGTCACTGATTTTATAGAATGACCGAAGACCGTCCTCTTCTTTTACTTTTCTACCAGTTGTAATGTATGATGTCATCATACGATCCATTGCAGTGTTTGGAAAAGTGCAATGGAAAGTGTTTCAATTGCACTTGAATGACACGTTTCAAATCAACGCTCAGTTGATTGAAACTTGTGTAGAAAACTTATTTTCCACAAACTACTGGAAAATGATCCCTGACATCCAAACTTTGAACTATCAGATCATTCTGATGCATTGTACTCTATCAGCAGACGGTGTCTCAAACTCAACGATGCAAAAGTGAAAAACTCAGATAAAATCCTACAAGGACAATTGAACTTTATTTCAGGTAATTCAGAATGTGGCTGCTTTCAATAAATTTTAAATATTACTGAATGGTCCATTTATTCCAGGACCTTCATCACCAAGTGAAGCACATTTTAAAGATGAATTACTCACATGTTTTCCAGCCTTTGTTTTTCATAATTATGATTATAGCTACCAAAAACATGATTAGATTACATTAGACAAATAAAAAAAAAATTATAATGCACAGATGATGACTTATTAAAAGTACGTTTAATAACCATTTGAAGGTTATTTTCAAATGGTACTTTTTATCTGGAAAATTAGTCTCATCAGAATACACATTTCATTTATTGAATATGCCTGTAATGATAAGTATGGCAGTGATGACATCAGGTCCAATAGACGCCTGTTTTCTTCTTTTCTTGCCTTTCATTTGTGTCTAGAATGAGCTTTTCTTGCTGTGAGACTCCTACTGGCTAAATATTGCATTAACATGAAAAATACAACTTCCAGCTACAGCACTGGAAAAAATTAAGGCACCACTTAAAATGATCACTTTGTCTGATTTTACTTGTCGTATGTATGTTTGAGTAAAATAAACATTGCTCTTTTATTCTATGAACTACTGACAGCATGCCTCCGAAATTTTATGCAAAAACTGAGAAATGGTCAAAACAACAAAAAAGATGCAAAGAAAACAAGTTCATATTTCTTTAGAAACAACAGTACTAATGTTTTGACTCTGGAAGAGTTCAGAAATCAATATTTGGTTGAATAACCAGGAGGTTCAGTGCAGTGGGCTCTTCATTGTTTCCATAGCTGAACTATCCATCCATTTTCTAACCACCCTTCTCCCTAACGGGGTCGGGAGTTGCTGGTTCCTCTCCAGCTGCGTTCCGGGCGAGAGGCGGGGTCACCCTGGACAGGTCGCCAGTCTGTCGCAGGGCAACACAGAGAGACAAACAGGACAAACAACCATGCACACACACACTCACACCTAGGGAGAATTTGGAAAGACCAATTAACCTGACAGTCATGTTTTTGGACTGTGGGAGGAAGCCGGAGAACCCGGAGAGAACCCACGCACGCACAGGGAGAACATGCAAACTCCGTGCAGAAAGACCCCGGGCCGGGAATCGAACCCAGGACCTTCTTGCTGCAAGGCAACAGCGCTACCCACTGCGCCACTGTGCAGCCCATTGCTCTCCAAAGAGTCCTTTGTGATATGAATATTGTGCACAGTGACATTGTTATGATGATATATTTGTGAAATATTGTGCATCCCTAAATCGGATTCACTGTGACCTGTTGCAGATCTGACTTGAGAAATTTTTTTCATTTCAAAAGCTGCCATGTTAGAATGAGTCTGCAGACTTCCCAGATACTTGTACCATAAACATGTCCTGAATGTTTGGAAGCCGTAGCAGATATGAATGTCAAGCCAAGCAGCGCGGCTGCACAGTGAGCCTGTGATGGAGCCAAATAAAGAAGGCGTTCAGCAGAGCTGCTGCAGCTGGAATACATTTTTATCCAGGACATTCTGAACTTTTCTTTTCACCCTTTCTTCGCAGATGCTAAGACAGTTTCTGAATTTTCTCTCATGTTGATCCAACCCTGACCTCTGCTTCATATTTCTGTGTCTGGGTGTTTCTGTCCCGTCCAGTATGAGCAGTTTGAAAGCACCATCGGGTTTAAGCTTCCGAATCACAGAGCCGCCAAGAGACTGTGGAAGGTCTGCATCGAGCACCACACCTTCTTCCGGTGAGAAAACACTTCAGATTCATTTCTCATGAGCGTTTCTGCACCAACAGTCCTTGGCGAAAGTATTCACACTCCTGAATATGTTCACATTTTGTCACATTAAAACCTCAAACTTGTAGGAAGCTTCCAATAAATAACTTCTGGCATTTATAGGTTTTGGTCTTTTTTGCTAGAGGATAAATTAACTAAGAAATTATTGCGATGATATTGTTGATTTGGGACCTTTTTCCAGAATTATGATGGTAATGACATAATAATGCAAAAACACATTCTCAAAGATCAATAAAATTCAAATACTAATGAATGTTTAACACGGAAACTGGAAGACATTTTAAATACCCAAAATAAACAAGCAATACGACAAAGACAACAAATGGAATGAATTATGAAGTTTCTGTAAATAAAATTGTCCTTCAAAATAAGTTCTAGTTTAAACCAAAAAACCAGACTGAAGACTTCCATCGTCCAGTTTCTGGTAGAAAGAGAATAACAATAGATCACATAAATGACAATTATTGCGTGTGCTTTAATTTCTCTTACAATTACTTGATTTATTGCTTATTGCATCAGGTGCAGTCATGACAGTGTCAATTTCTATTTATTTTGGGACAAAGTTCCCAGTTTCTCTGGATTTGTTAGCAGAACTCATTACTGAAGTAAAATATTGTTGCAGTCAGTAGTGAACTGTTTATGTTGTAGTTCAGACAATGAAAATACAGTTAGTGTTGAAATCCACTTTCTTTCTAACATTACAAGTGTTCTGTTCTGAAGCTCTCTGTCTCTCTCTTCAGGTTTTTGTCGTGTAGAAATGTGTGCTGTTTTTTGTTTCCACAGCCTGGTTTCTCCAGAGCCTCCTCCTAAGGGCTTCTTGGTGATGGGATCCAAGTTTCGGTACAGTGGAAGGACGCAGGCTCAGACCAGGCAGGCCAGCGCCCTCATTGACCGCCCGGCGCCTCACTTTGAGCGCTCCGCCAGCAGGAGGTACCTGCTGTCCAGGAGCTTGGATGGCGGTGAGTAACGCTGCCTCATGAAGCACCAAAGGAGAGAAGCAGCTCAGGGTCATTCATAGCTTCTGCCACAAAGTACGAGATGGTTCATCTGGTTTTTCTGTCAAGCAAACACAAAGTAGGACAAAACTGAAGATGTGTAATACAGGCACATTTTTTTACAGTGATATGCTTTTTATTCAGCCACTTTTACTTTGATACAGTTACATAAATAAGACATAAAAATGTCACTTTTACCGTCATCACAACAGTACCACCAAATATGGAGATAAAACATGAAGGAGCTCAGATAGCTAATAGCTGCAGCTACGTGGCTTCTCCTGTTTGAAACCTCAGCCTTTCTGATCCAAGCAGAGTTCTCGCGGCCCGTGTCGTCCATGTGCGAGAACCACGACGGTCTGTCCCGCCGCAGCGCCAGCGAGCAGCGGCGCCTCCGCAGCCCCTCGGTGGACGAGCAGGAGCTGGAGCAGGAGCTGGAGCAGGAGCTGGAGCAGGAGCCCAGCCTAGAGCAGGACGAGGACGACAAGGACCCAGATCAGAGCCAGGACGTGGAGCAGGACAAGGACCAGGACAGCAACACCACCCCGAGCAGAAAGAGGGAAATCAGGGTGAGGACGGTTCAGCTAGCTTCAAGTCAACTCTGGCTTTTTGAAGTGCAGAGCTGGACAGAAACTGCTGAGGTGATGATGTGAATACAAGCAGAATTAGAAGCTTCTCACTCAACTCAGGTGAGAAGCAGCTTTGCTAGACTAATGCTATCCTTTTCTAAATCTTCTCCTTTCACTCCTATTCACTCAGCTTTCATGGCTTGACTGTACTCCATTTAAATCTGGCTAACACATAAAGCTGCAGGTTTTTTCTTTTTTTAAAAAAATATTTCCTAAAACTGTCACCATGTTGTGACAGCATGTTATGAGACAGATAATCTGTGAAAAGATAGATCTCCTCCATCTGCAGTTCAGCTCCTGACCAACAACAACCAATCAGAGCCAGGAGGAGGGGCTTAGTTGCACCAAATCAACATGCTACTAAATGTACTAATGGCAGGGAAACAACTCACTGTTACAGCAAAGTGTTCATCTGCCATCATCAGTGGCCATGCTAACTAGCCTTAGCATTCATTGGGAACTGGCATCATTGACAGTACTGAGACCCGCTTCCACTTGGTTCTGATTGGTTATTTCTAGTTAGCACTGGTAGCAGTGGAAGAAGGCAAAGGAGCTTCATTTTCCTCTATATTTATGTATTTAAAAAAGTATTTTTAAAAAAAAATAAAAGTCACATACTGCAGCATTAACTCTTTCTCAGGCTGCAGCCTGGCCTTCTGTCTCTAACGCTCGTTCTCTGTTCTTCAACCCTTGCTGTCTATAAGGAGGAGGCTGGCTCCCCAGCTGACAGTAAACAGGAGGTATTTGGTGTCTGTTTGTTGGTCTGTATGATGTTTTCAACTATCCATCAGTAAATCTGTCAGACTCCACTTCAGCCCGTAAATGTTCACCTTGCACTTTGCGAGTAAGGAATTCAAGAAAAGCATCAGGGAAAGAATTTAGTGTCATCGCATAACGACTGTAATTTATAGCTGCATGAAAATGGAATGGCAAGTGTTATATTTCAATTTCAGTTTAAGTTTATTTCTACATGCATCTCGCCTCAAAGCGCTTTACACAAAAAACAGTCAGTTCAGTCCAATCCTGCAGACCTATGTCTATTTATTCAACAATTTAGCACCAAACTGGAATTTGGATCAATAATATTGCTTAGTTTGCAGAAGTTCGGTTCTGGGTTAAAGTGCAATTTATTACAATAAATGATCACAGACACTCTAATTAACATGATTAAAAAAATTGAATCTAGTCCCACCAGTTAGTCTTAATTCCTGGTACTAGTTGTACTGGATTAAGATGGTTGGTATCAACCAGGTTCTGCTGGTTGAACCCACTGATAAACTGATCTTTAGACACCATCACTAGCTGAAAGAACAGAAGAGTTTCGTTTTAGGTTTTCATAGACTTACTCTCAACCAACCACCAAAAATATTTAATACCCTTCATTTTCCATAAGGGAGACAAAATCAAAACATTGCTGATTACACACAACTGAAAAATGGGAAATTAACAAAACAGCAAAAATGAATTCCTAGCCTATGGCAGTACCTTGTTAAGTACCTACTTGACCTGTGTCCAATGATAAAGTTTATTTTAGTTCAATTTGAACCAACTTGAACTTAAACAAAATTTCTCTGAATCATTTCTATTAAGATAACCAGGATAACTAGAATACAGAGGGAAAACCAACCCATGTTCATGGAAAACCTTAGTCAACATTTCATCTAAAACTGTCCTGACTTGTTCTTTTGTACAGTACAGTGGTTCATGTGACCATCTGAGGTCTTTTGTTGTATCTTTGTGTTTTCCTTTGTCTCAAATTCCAAAATGTATTTCCTCTCAAATCACTTTAATATTTAAGACGTCAGACCCATCTCCTCCGCATCTCCCTGATCCACCATCTTGTTTCTTCACCTTGTCCTTTCACTGTATGACCTTACACTCTTCATCTCTTGCACGCCTGTTCTCCTGCCCCAACTCAGCTCTCTCAGTTGGACCAGGAGACCACTCCTCGGCACAAAAAGGAGGTACATCTTCCATGGGTCTGGCTCTAGCGATGTTTGCCTTTCATACAGCTTTTGCTTGTGTCTCTTTAACTTGCTGAGAATTTATTGCATCCAGCCCTGCAGTACAGAAGGATGTGTTATATTTTGCTCATGTGTCTGTGAAGTATCAACAGTTTAACTTATTCAACCTTAAAACAAGTGGTTAGATTTAACAAATGCACATTCCTAAGACAAACTTTGAATTTGTATGTCTATTTATTCAACATAAATAGACATACATTTATATATGTCTATTTAAAAGGAATAAAAGCTTTATTCCTTTTAGCAATGAGGCTAAAAGGAAAAAAACTTCACGACAGTTCAAGGACACACTTGACAATGTCTCAACTTCTCCTTGAATGACTAAAATAATTACGGAACTGCCAGAGAAATAAAAAAAACTGTGTTTAAGGAGCATTTCACTCAGAACTGTGAAAAATGTCAGAACTCAAGAGAGTATTAAATTATGGCGGTACATGACTGCATCGTTGACTTTGTCATCACTCCAAACACACAAACAAACCAAACAAAACCTTAATGGGGAGCAGAATTTTAATCAGCAAGCAAATTAATAGATGTTTCATATTCATTTTATCATTCATGAACTTTGGAGCGAGAGCTTGATTAAAATGCTTGTTTGTATCTCTACAAGCCATTCAGCTGGAACCATAATTGTTTTTTGGGTGTGTTTTTCTTGGTTTCGTCTTGGCTTCAGTAGCATTAAAAGAGACACAATAGAGGAAACACAAGCAATAATCTGCTCTCATCCCGAGTTAAGCCGATCTTTTGGTGCACACTCCAGCATACGGAGCATTGTCTCCCCGCCTTTTCCTGCTAATGTGAGTTCTATTGTTTAAAGCAAGGCATTGTGAATTACTGCTAAGACCTCTGTCTTGTGGTGTTCTTCAGTTTCTTGATAAATCTCAGGACGTCTTGCTGAAGCACCAGGCCAGCATCAATGAGCTGAAGAGGGCCCTGAGGGAACCCAACAGCAAGCTGATGGCCAGAGAGAAGCGTCTCTCTGCGACGTCTCCGACGGCAACGCCAGAGAAGAAGGCTGTGAGTAAGGGTAGTGATCGGGTTGCTCTGTGGCTGCCAATTCTAACACTTGACCCTCTCTGAGAAAGGTCGTTGCTATTTTTTTATCAGGATTCAGTGTTCAATTCAGTGTTCAATTCTAAATGACTTGCTTTCAATATGACCTCATTTTAACCCAGATGGTTATGGAAAGTAAAGTTTTGCATAATTATAAAGTAGAAGGTAAAAGATGAATTGTATTTTTATCTTTTTACAAATAAGAAAATCTGAATGTGCATATATTTAAGGCTGAGTTAAGCAAATTACAAGAATAAAGTCATAGTATTTTAAGAATAAAGTTGTACTATTAGAAGATGTCATATAATATCATGACTATATTTGATTTATTTCAACTGTTTTCTTGTATGACTTTTTTCTTGTAAAACTATGACTTTATTCTCCTTCGAGTTTATTCTCGTAATGTCATGACTCTCGTAATATTGACTTTATTTTCATAATTTTATCATTTTGTTCTCATAACTATTTTTTAAAATATTTAATTTGTTCTTGGTATGGCCATAATATTCCCTGGCAGTATTCAACTCCTCCTGTCAATACTACTTCTGGGATTACAGCATCAATTATCTTTTAGTCTTGCCACAGATTCTCAAATGGATTCAGCTCTGGGCTTTGTGTAGGCCCTTCTGAAACAAATATTCTTTGCTTTTTTCTAACCATTCCTACCTGTTTTTCCAAAGAAGTCATATGAGTAGCCAACTTAGTCAAAGTTGGTCATTGATTGCACTGGATTTCACTTTGGGGTATCAGAGTAATGCTTGATACAAAAGCATTTCACAATTCTCTGATTTTCTTTTTCTAAAAATGAAAACCATCAAATATGTTCTGGCCACTTTAACACTCTTTGTGTTTGTCTATCACATAAAATGACTTGCACTTCTCATGTTTGAGTTGTGCATTCATGTGACTTAAACAGTGTAGAAAACTGTCAAGGAGAATTAACAAGGTTAGCAAAGCTTGAGTTTTCCTGCATCCACTTCAAGTAGCTCTCTCTCCCTCTGCAGAGATGTTTACACCTACAGAAACAATCGGGCACATTTCACTTCCAGTGTATTTTCAGTTGCTCAAGAGTTTCAGGCGTAATCCCTTAAATATCTCGGAGATATTTGTAGATGGTACTTAATTTGTGGCCTTTGATTGCTAATTGATTGCTAATTTCTTTCTGCCAAATTACAAAAATTGTTTAAGCTTTTATCCCATTCTGGAAACGGAGATTGGAAATCGGATGCTGCTGTCTGTATCAATCAGATTAAGCTGGAGAAATGTCAAATGTTGTCTGCAGTAGAAAATGCAATCAGTAGTACGCCTCGCGCCAGAGAAGCGCCAGCGTTACTGTGTTACTGTGAGGAGAATGCTTGGATCTGTTACACTTTTCAGACTCTGCTCTTTGATGTGGTTTCACAAAAATAATGTCTGATGAATTCATTCCTGTGCTTTTGGAATCTATCAGATACATAACGTTTGCATGTTTGATTCTGAAGTGCAATTCATTACACTTCAGAATCAGGTAGTTACAGACATTTATGTTCATTCTCTTATTTAAAATGGGTGAAAGGTGTTTGACACACCAACTGAGTTCCTTTAGTAAATGTATTCAATATCCATTCCGCTATTATTAAATATTTGTTGAATGAGTCGTAAAACGATTGACCTCAAGCTAAATTATAAAACGCTAAATGCCTTTTAATATTCAAAGTAAATGTTACAACATAAATGTATGGATAACTGCATGAGCCCTCACAGCAGTGGTGGGCAATGCTAACTAAAACACTGGTTGTGCTGTCATAAACGTGGATGCAGCTTAAGCTGAGTGCTGCACCAATATGTTATTTAGTGCAAACTAGTAACAAAGCGCTAACTTCAATTCAGACTTTTTGCCTTGAAGACTTCAAGCCTCGAACTAATTTAATTTTGATAATGTGATTCACGTTTTCTTTGTTGCTCTGTTACTGCCTTTTTTAGCATACACCTTCTTCTCCACTCTCCATGTTTTATTTTATTCTTGTATCTGAGAGAACGTAAGGAAAGGAAACAGGACTGCTGCATGACCGTTTTCACCAATTTAAAGAGAATGAACAGAAATGTCTATAACTACCTGAAAATGTTTAAGTCTATAACCAAAACCATACAGATAAACAAACACAATCAAATAATCCTCCAAGCCTTACTTTAGGGAAAGAGGCAGGCTTACCCACACAAGAAAAGGAGCTGAATGTTGGTGTCATAGGGTAGCCATTTCCTCATGTCATTCGAGAACATAAACATCAATGTCTTGGGTTGCACAGAATGACCAACTTTATTAAAGCAAAGTCTAAATTGAATTATAAACAAGTCATAAATTGATCTTCATTAATTTTGTTTTATTTTGAATATTTTAAGAATTTAATTTATGAGCTTCCAACTGCAAGATCGTCTCTCTAAGTTGTCAAATAATTTGATTGTAGAGCAGTTGTATCCGCCCCCTACAGCTGTCTTTGAAAGACTAATAAGGATTTTGATGCCACATCTATTATCTTTCATGTTTGCTATGCATAATGCTTGTCAGTATTATATTAATAGAGAAGTCTGGGAAAGTGTTGTCCTGCCTGGGTAATACTGTTACCAAGTGCATGTTCTATTCACAACAAGACTGTAAAATGATAGATAATAGATGTATGGCTAAAATCTTCTTGTTCTAGATCCTTTCAGCACAACTGTAGATAATGCAGCTGTTTCACATTTAGCCAAAACAACCGACAGGAGACGGTTTTGGTGGAGGAGCTGAAGCCTACAGAGCTAATTAATTGACTGTTGAAAAAGATCACACTTCTTCAGAGCTGCTGATTCATCCGTCCTTTCACAGCTCTATGTAACCACTGTGTGCAAATGGCAAATGTGCTTGAATAAAGAATAAATAGCAGTGCTCATTCTCATGAATGTATTCTTGTGACTGGCAATCATATTATATAGTCACTTATCAAAGACGTCTTGGAAAGCTAGCAAGTTAAACCCATGGAGCTTTTGTATGACTTCCACTTCATCATGCTCATATATCAGCATTAAAGCGATATCATTCCCATAAGTCATCATAAAACTAGTAATATCGATAATCCTCGCTTATTTCAACTGTTGTCATTTCAATATGTGTTTCTGAAGGGTGATGGCCATATGGTGATAGCAAAGATTGTGTGATTGAATTGAAGGAGAGCAATGTTAGTTTGGTTGTTTTGAGTCGAATGTGATATGTGTAATATTAAGGCTAGGACTTTAATCTTTCCATTTGATTAATTCATTACATAATTTTAATATTAAAATTTGGAATAATAATTGTTTTTTTTTCAATCAATTACTTTTTCATGCTAAAAACTGGAACATTTGTATCTCATTCCTGGTAGCACCAGAACTGACATGAGTGACATTTGCTAACAATGTCAATGAGTGACATTGCTAAATAAATCTGCTTCGTTTGGCCAACTGGGGATTATTTTTGCTTCAAAAACGACCTGATTGGACACTGACAACAATATTATGTGTTCCAGTAATGCTAAAAGGAGTTAGCCTATCAGCAAGCTGTACAGCAACTAATATAGCATCGCAAGGCTAATTATAAAGCAGCACAGACGTCCCCAATGGGGACATCAGCATCTAACTGTCCTATACTCAAAACAGAATACAGATACAGATAATGTATTAAAATTGAAAGTAGCGACAGGATATCCATTATTACGGTATAGCTTATAGCTTTTTTTAAAGATCAAGACTCTCTCACTACCTCTGTGCTCTACTTTGGTTCCAGTTGATGCTACAGGGTGAAGTTCTGGTTGAAGGTCAATGCACATCTTCATAAAGATTATGGATTCATAAGTGCAGTCTATGTTTCAATGATAAATTTAGCCTGGATTTAAATAAGTCCATTTTCTTCATATTTTCAACCGTTAGCGCTGATCTGAACAGATATGAGTCTGAAGGTCGGTTGAGCCACTGAAACACTGACTCTCTGCCATTTCTATTTTTCCTCCTTTTGCATGAATGATGATGGTCGCCTTGCATTTGGAAGTTATTTAATCTTCATCTTTCATGGCAAATATTCAGTTTGACACTAAGCCACGCCATGCCAAGGCATATGCTAACTAGAACTTAGATGTAAATGCAGTGCAATTTCAACCTTCTTCTAAAATCAGAGTGAAAAATTTAAAGTTCAAGGATGTTCTATGTACAAACCATTCTGTCAGTGACAACCAAGGGCAAAGCACATTGACAGAGCACAAAGTTAACTGTCAGCACATTAGAACAATAGCACAGCCTAACTTCAGCCATTAATTAGTATTAATCACAGGAAGCGCTACAACTAAATATTAGAGTAATCCAATTGACTGCAATAAGATACTTAGCATTTTGTCGTAGGTTTTTAAACAAGCCTTTAAACAGGTTCTATGGCTAACAACAAACAAGGCTGAATGTATCAAACTGGATGTACACAAACACACTATTCAGCTCCTTTAATTATAAAGCGCTAGCAATACAAACGCTGCAGGCCTGACGGACTCCGGGTTAGCATCGCCCTCGGTGTTCCAAAACACCGGTCTTATCATCAGCTGCTACTCACCGCACGCGAAAGTTACCAGTTTTTAAACTAACGGCAATAAAAACTGCTCCAACTCCCGTCTTCAACAGTCCGGTCTCCGGCTCACGAGAGTTGTTCGATCTGCAGCTCCAAAACCCAAAGCAAAACGTTGAGCGTGGTCTGGTTCTGTGGCTCCAAAATCCGTGCAAAATGTTCAGGAAACGTTAGCAGCTCCAACTGGTTAGCAAAAAACAAAATACAGTGCACAGCGTAATCACGAACTCATGACGTAGCAGCTGCTTCTGCAAGCTTGACTGATCAGTAAGATAGGGACAAGTTATATAGATGCATTTACTTGCAGTAGTAAATAACAGTTATTAACAAAACGCTACATTTAGTGCGTGTTTTAAGCCAACAAAACTATCTGAGGGTTTACATATAACCTCTTCAGGTTACATATAACCTCTCAGTTTATATGTCACCGCTTATCCTTTGGAAATTTCACGGCAGACGCTCTCGCAAAGTTTAGTACATGCGTCCGTCGATCTGTTTGTCATTGGTGGAGTAAGACTGACACCTACTGGCGAAATACTAGATATAGTTATTCATCATGTATCCGCTGTGCCAAAAAGTGTCTATGTTTCATTGGTGGAGTAACACTGACCCCAAGTGGCGAATTACGGAAATGGTTTCTAAACAGTCACTGCTGATGAATGAAGTCCTTTGTATAATTTCTAACCAAAATCAATGAATGTTTGTCCTGTAACCCACAAAACAAAAATTATTTTTAAAAAAATCGAAAAACTTATAATAATGTTTATTTAAATAATTAATATGCTAACCTGCATAACATAACCTATATTTCATGGGCTGCTTTGGTGTTACAGTTTTGGTGGCTAAAGGTGATTTCATCAAGTGGCCATGTAAATGTTCAGGACTGTTCTGCAGAAAGACATAGGAAGTCTTATGCAGCTGTAATCTTGCATTTGGAAGTTATTCAATCTGATGTTTGATGGCGGAATCGTCACAGTTCGCCACGCGCCATACGCCCACCTGCTCCATCGGAGCTGGTCAGGGTTGGAATCCTCCAACACACCAACATGTCTTCTGTCTCTGGGCACAGTTTCATGTTGATGAGGTCAAAGGGGTCAGATAGCGACCGGCTCACAGTAAAACATGAGCACTTTCCTGTTCTCAGGGGCGTGGGCCTCAGTGATGTCATCATTCGACCGTAGGGTATTGTAGGAGACCCGATGATGATCAATCACAGTAACTTTGGTGCATCTGTGAGTTTCTGTATAGGAGATATAACAGTTTATTTTTTTTATGGTCGAGTAGGTGAACTTTGACCCCTGCTAACCCCCTTCAACATACCAAAAAACTCACCGCTTTGATAACTTTAGATGGGACATGCCTTATGAACAGACTGACTGAGTTTGAAGCCGATCAATCGAAATCCCTAGGAGGAGTTCGGTCAAATACGAAGGCTGTAAACGGCAAAATGGGGTCAAAATCGAGCTTCAATCCAAAATGGCTGACTTTCTGTGATACTTGCACTATGACATTAATTGTAAATTTTGAGCGTCTTGGGGAGCTCTACAAGTGTACCAAATTTTATGTCTCTACGATGAAGTAAGTGAATAGCAAAGGGTCCTTTGAAAATTTCTAGGTGGCGCTGTAGAGCCATTTCTTGTGCGATTTTCGTGTTGACCTTTAAAAATCAAAAATTTTTAAACTCCCTTTATGCTTCTGCCATGTTTGGTGAGATTTTTGAATATGATAAGGCCTCAAAAAAGCCCCCAAAGAGGTGGGAATAATAATAATAATAATAATAATAATAA